>CM060446.1:29237688-29837688 GCA_030545235.1 Helianthus tuberosus | reverse complement strand
GGGGCATTTTGGTCATTTCACATAAGCTTTAAAGGTCAAAATTGGAAATCTGAATTCAAAAAAATTTCTTACTGTTAAAGTATAAAAATTTACTCAAAACATCAGTAGGTATTAAGTCTTATATGCCAAAAATAGTATTAACCCATACTATGCGTTTAAAACGCGTAAAAAGTCGGTTTAGGCAATTTTTGGGTTATATAATGAAATCTGAGTTTTTGATCAGTTTGTAAGGTTCAAAATATTTTATTTATCATATAAAATTAGTAGCAAAAGATTTGGTATCAAAATGTTATGTAAAACTCATTTTATTCAAGAAAAAGGTATAACCGTCAATTACCGAATCAATGCAAGAACCCCATGTTATGATCAGTTTAAAAATTAATAAAAATCTTCAAAAATCCCAAAATATTATATTACATCAGTGGGTAAAAGGTTTGGTGTCAAAATTTGGGTTTAGATAGGCTTTATGCTAATAATGTCGTTTAATTAATAAAAAGCTTTCAAATTACGATATTGAGCATAACTCCTAATTTAGACCTCAAACTGATGTCAAATTTTTAGGATGTTGGATCGATGTGTGACCCTAACGAGTCAATCAGAAGATTTTACGATCTATTTCAAAGGCGGAATCAGAGAAATAGACATGTAACAGCTTGATTCCTCTTAATTATCTTCTTATTAATGATTCCAAAGCTTTTACAGATCGTTTGACACACTGGCAGCACCTCGGCTCTGAATCGGAAAAGTTACAAATGAACTAGCAACACACCTATATATAGTGATGTTAATTTCGCTTGAAAGTGCCACTGGTCATTTCAAGCGAAATTACAATGTTTAATTTCGCTTGAAATGGTCAGTACCATTTCATGCGCAATCACCCAAAATCACACAAACTCTAGTTTCTAACCTGATGTGTGCTAGTTTATCCTATCTAGACATAAGACTCGATAAAGACAAAGTTAACAGACATTTGTGCACCAACAGACTCCCCCTTGGATGTTGACGAAGTCTTCAGCATCAAATCTTCAGTCTTTAGTCTTCGTCTATCTTCTTGCTCTGCCCAATTTGTCTGACACTGTAAGCATCTGATATTCGTTAATTTACACATATTTTAGTCCCCCGTTTTACCCCTATTTTATGCGTTTTTGGCTGTAAAACCGTCATTCGGATACTTATTTATCTACATTTATGTTTACAGGCCAAAAACTGCATTTCAGACAAGATGATAGCAAAAACGAGGACTTTCCGGACAAAACGACGAAGCTGCGGACATTCTGTTAAGGATTCTGAACTGGGCCTGTGGAACGACCGTTCCACCTGATGCACGGTCGTCCATCTCCGACAAAGCTGATCATCTCGGTGATGAACGACCTGTGCGACTGGGCGTTCTAGGAAACAAAGCGGCTCGGTGAAGAACGGGCGTTCCATCTGAGGAACGACCGTGCGTCTCCGGTGAACCAGCAGAGTCTCGGTGATGAACGATCGGTGCGACTCGGCGTGCAACATGTAACCCGGAACTGAACGACCGTTCCACACAAAGAACGGCCGTGCCATTTCGAATCTGGTCAACGATCTGATGACGTATGCAGTATGGTGACCCATCCCCAATAATTGAATAAAGTGAACGGTCGTTCCATAGGGAGAACGACCGTGCAACAGCAAAAAGTATAAAAACACAGCAGAAACCTTCTGTTCGAGATTCTGGATTTTTGGAGAGTTTCACAGGCGATTTTCAGGCTCCGGAGGCATTAGCTTTCACCCGGATTCAAGCCACATTGTCTCGTTTAGCTCGATTACTACCCGGATCCTTAGTCTAGTACTTGTTTATGGTTTGATTTTCTAATCTTTCCATGTTTTTGTTAATCTTTCAAGTACTTAGATTATTGTTTAAGTATTATTGTAGCCTTTGGGCAAAAACACAAACAATCCCTTGCTAGATTATTGCCATTGGTGTGTTAAACTTTGTTTGTAATGACACTTGAAGTATTTTCTATGATTATCTTTGATGATTAGTTTGCAACCTTGTTATTGATATTGAATTCTTGATTATAAGTAATTATGTTGGATGATTGGTGCTTGGTTAGTTAAGATAGTTGAAAAATGAAGCTTAATTAATCTTGTATTAGTAAACTTTGAATTTGGTTAACTAGTTTAACTTGGTTTAAATGTATGCATCATGATACTAGAAATGGTTAGTGATTTAATAAAATGTAATTATTGTTAATCAAGAGAGCTTGCCGTCACGTAAGGGCCTAAACGGGTTAGATGGTGTCGTTATAAATTCTTGCCATGATTTGTTAGCTTAGTTAGTAGTTTAGGCCAAAATTGCTATCTTAGTGAATTATTGTGCAAGATTTGTAAAATGAACTTGGTTGTGATTTAATCTAGTTTATGCTTGTCTCGGTGGTTGCATTGTGTTTATCGGTGTCGCTTTCCTTGATTAAGTGAGGTTAGAATAATCCTAACGGCTGACTAACTTATTTTTAAGAGATTTTCATAGACATTTAGCAATTGCACGTTAAAGAACAATTTTAGGTGGTTAAAGTGTGTTTATCGTTTTAACTTTCCGAATGATTGTCATGTTAGGATTCCCGAAAGGGATACTAATTGTCTTAAATTGGAATATTGACCGAATGCTTCTAGTGCCAAAACTGACTTAGTTGACATGCTGTGGTTGTGTATTTAGCAAGGCTTTTTATCTACTATCTATTATGTTTTTATTATGTATTTGGTTATGCTTACTTTAGTTTAGTTTAAAATCAACCAAACCTATGTTTTTACCGATAGTTTAGTGACAAAGGTCTAGTATTATTTCTCCGCCCATTTCCTTGGATCGATACTTGGTTCTTACCGATACTTTATTACATATATGACGGGGTACACTTGCCTCTTTCGTGTGTGTTTTGATGTAAAAGTAATAATCACTTTTATAAATTTAAAACCAAATCGTGTGTAAATTCATTGCAAAATTATGTATATATACGCACACGTCAGCATCCTATAATTCTTCTCTTCTTCTATCAACAGCTAGCATGAATCACAGAATCTGAATCTTTAACAACCTTCAAACTCCCCTTTGAATGTAAATCCAGAAACTATATCTGACTTTTAAGTTTTCAGACTTCCCCTATCAGTTAGCTGGGATTTTGCTTAGCTGCTATCTCAATAACAAAACTTTTACCTGCACAATCTCTACCTTAATATAAGATTTATGATTATGAAAATTTCAATCCAAACTTCCCATTTGATTTCATTTATTGGTTTTGTCAAAATTTAGAAATCCATTTAAGTATTCAGGTTCAAATTAATGACCCTAAGTACTTAATTTGTCTTCCAAGTCCAACTTAATGACCTTGGTTGATTCAAGATATCACACAACTGACTTTTGTTCAACATTTTTCAAAACATTTTATGAAAATTACAAGTTTCAACTTAATGAACTTGTTTTGACTTTTCAATTTCACAGATTTAACATGTTAAGCTCACAACTCTTCTGTCCAGTTCAGAAACTTCCTGCATCTTCTTCAATTTGAGAATCTGAAGATCAGTTTTCCACTTTGGTTTGTCAAAAATAAAGCAGAAATGAAAAAAAAATTTGGATTTTTAATAAAGTTTCAAAACTAGAAATGAAATACATAAATAAAATGCAGTAAATGTAAACTATTTACAAACATATTTTTGGTGAGCGTGTTAGGGAATCATATTAGTTGTTCGACAAGTCACAAGTACCGTTAAGCTTTAATTTCATACACAGAATTAAATAATTCGCTTAGATTGTCGATATACTGATCCACTTAAATTCTCACACAATTTTCAATTTGTCCAGGATACGGATTAGGTGAATTAAGAACTTTAACTCATTCATGTGTCCCACCTCTTGAATATACTCCCGTATCCAAATCCCAATATTCAGTCTTACAGGTGAGTATACCACAGATGATATCTGTAAGGGGTTAAAATGTGAGGGCCGTGAGAGCTCAGGCTATTGCTTCCGCAAAATCAGAGAGATGACGGCTTCGACTTTTGGTGTGTCCCCTTTAGATGATCTTTTTTACAACAGCACATGATTAACATTTTTCAATGTTTCATCATTTTTTATGCTGAGGGTGATGCTGATATTTCAAGCAAGCATAAAGTATTATACGGGGACTAGGCCATTGCTTCCACAATATCTGAAGTCCCGAGATAATACCCCAGATATCACTGAGTATAAAGACCTAGTATTTCAGAAAGAGGGATCTTTCAAACAAGATTTCAGGGGTTACCTATATATCCAAGTAGTGTTCCCCACAAAATAAGTAAGTAAAGATTTAAGTTTATATCCTGAACAAACCTACTAAATGTGTAAAAACCTATCGGCATATCATCAGCGAGACTGCTTAAAACCTAAATGTGTAAAAACCTATCGGCATATCAAGCCAATGTACTATCATTTTCCCTTTTTACACAAGCTCTTTTCTGGTTTTCTATTCTTTTTGGATTTTGAATTTTTTTTTTTTACTGTTTTTGTATTTTCTGAAAATATTACCCTATACTCCCCCTAAATACCAAAACAAGTAAAAAATCGACAAACCATTGCAGATTGCGTCTCAACATCATCTCCAGTGGTACCTTCATCTACGCCAAGAATCTCCTCCGACACCGATAAAAGCTTCATACCGTTCAATTTTAACAAATATTGAAAACGAGTTTTATCAAACGCTTTGGTATGTAAATCAGCTTTTTGTTCGTCAGTGTGGATTTTCTCAATTCGTATCAACTTCTTCTCGAAACAATCTCGGATGAAGTCATGACGAATTTCAATGTGTTTCGTTTTAGCGTGATGTACAGGATTTTTAGTGATGTTTATCGCTGCCTCATTATCAACAAAGATAGGGGTATTAAGAAATTGCAAACCGTAGTCGCGCATCTGTTGCTGGATCCGCAAGATCTGAGAGCAGCAACTGCTAGCAGATACATACTCAGCCATACATGTGGACAAAGCTACAGAGGTCTGCTTCTTGCATTGCCAGGTAACCAATCGTGGTCCGAAAAACTGGCACCCCGCTGTTGTTGATTTAGCGTTAACTTTGCAACATCCGAAATCAGAATCGGAATACCCTTCGAGCATGAATTCACCATCTTTTGGATACCACAACCCCAATGATGGAGTTCCTTTCAGATAGCGTAATATCCTTTTCACAATCACCGTATGCGAAGCTCTCGGGTTAGATTGAAATCTTGCTGCGAGGCAGGTTGGATACATAATATCGGGTCTTGAAGCTGTCAAATACATCAGCGATCCGATCATGGAATGATACAACATTTCATCTACCTTCTCTCAGGTGAGATCAGGGTTAATCCGATGGTTCGTTGCTAATGGGGTGGAAGCTGGAGTAGATCCTGACATCCCAAATTTCTCCAAGATATCATGAACGTACTTCGTTTGATGTATGAATATTCCCTCGGACAGTTGATCAACCTGAAGTCCCAAAAAGAATTTCATCTCACCCATCGATGACATTTCAAATTTTTGCTTCATAACTTTTTCGAAATCTTTGCATAGTTTTTCATTTGTAGACCCAAATATGATGTCGTCCACGTATATTTGAACTATCAGAAGATGTCTGTCGACCTCTTTGGTGAAGAGAGTGGCATCCACTTTTCCACGGATGAAGCTGTTGGCTAGCAGGTGTTGAGACAATGTCTCGTACCAAGCTCTCGGGGCCAGGTGTAAACCATACAGCGCTTTATCCAGCAAATAAACCTTGTCTTTGTGTATTGGATCGGTGAAGCCCGGTGGCTGTCCAACATATACCTCCTCTTTTACCTTCCCATAGAGAAACGCCGATTTAACATCTAGCTGATAAACTTTAAAATTTTTCCAAGATGCAAATGCTAGGAAGATTCTGATAGCTTCAAGTCTAGCAACCGGAGCATATACTTCAGTGAAATCTATCCCCTCATGCTGACTGAAACCCTGGACTACGAGTCGAGCTTTGTTACGAATAATAACCCCTCGATCATCTCTCTTGCACTTGAACACCCGTTTGGTGTTTATCTTCCTTTGACCATCAGGCAAGTCTACCAATTTCCACACTCCTAACTTCTCAAACTGACTTAGCTCCTCTTGCATCGCGTTGACCCAAGAATCTTCAGTTAGTGCTTCCTTGTATGTTCGCGGTTCAATCTGCGAAATAAAACAACTAAGTGAAAACTCAGTTTGTAACGGAGCAACTGTTGAATAAAAACAAGTAAGGCCTTGGTCAATTTGTTGTCTTGTGCGAACGCCTGATTGTAATTCTCCAATAATCAGCTCTTCTGGATGGTATGAAAGAGTTCTCGGCATCACCTCGCCTGGAACATCTACCTCGCCTTCCAAATTTGTAACATTCTGATTTGCACCTTGTTCACTGACTGGAACTGTTTGACTTGAAATCTGGATCTGCTCCCCCTCAGAATCTGAATCACCACGATTAAATACAAGTCTATCATCAGATTCTTGATTATCATTTACTATCGTCTGATTATCAAGAGCATGTTCTGAGGATTGTTGAATATCATCATGTTCTCCAGCATTACTTGGACCGGCTTCATCATCATTTGAAGTTTGCCGTTGACGTAGGTGCTGTTTGTTTTTGCTTATATTGTCTGAAAAGAGCTTATGTCTGCGGGCGGGCGGGCAGACATAAGTCCTTGAAGACTGTTTGTTTAAAAAAAAAGATCTTATAATAGCTTTTGTTTGCTTAAAAAAAGCTATGAATTATAGCTTCACCATCTTCACACACCATCTTCACACACCACCCACCCTTCTTCTTCTTCCTGCCACCACCACCTCCGCCACCACCACCGCACCACCTCCGCCACCACCTCCGCCACCACCTCCGCCACCACCTCCGCCACCACCACCGCACCACCGTAGAGAGAGAGAGAGAGATCTGTAAGAGAGAGAGCTGTGAGAGAGAGAGAGAGAGAGCAGTTTCTAGAGAGAGAGAGCAGTTTCTAGAGAGAGAGAGTTTCTAGAGAGAGAGAGCAGTTTCTGTGAGAGAGAGAGACCTGTGAGAAAGAGAGAGAGACCTGTGTGAGAGAGAGAGAGACCTGCGGTGGTGGTGGCAGAGGTGGTGCGGTGGTGGTGGTTGTAGAGAGAGAGAGAGTTTCTAGAGAGAGAGAGCAGTATCTAGAGAGAGAGAGCAGAGAGTGTGTTTTGTGGGTGAAGTTGTTTTTGAAGAAAAAAAACAAACCCTCTTCTCCTTGCAGACTTCAGACATTTGGGCCACATCTTCTCTTGCAGATGCCTGCAGATGTGGTTCGCAGACTACAGACATTTTACATCTGAAAAAACAAACAGCACCGTATAGAATACTCAGCTGGAAACCTTTCTTGTGACTCTTCATACTCTCTCAGAATATCCAACTCGTCAAAGAAATCTGTTTCTTCTTCAATGTCAAACGAATCCCACAGTGTATCGTAATTAAAACGCCATGAGTCGCCTGGATTCTGCGGTGGCATGGTATACCTTTGACACTTAACGTTGTGTGCTTCAATAATCCGCTACAAGCTTGGAACAAAGACTCTTTTCAATGGACTTGAGTAACCCACAAATATTCCTTCAATGCTCTTTGCACCAAATTTACCAAAAGGTTCTAGAACTGTGCAGGGAGCCCCAAACGGTTCTAAATACTTCAGGTTCGGTTTGCGGTTATTGATCAGTTCAAAACACGTCTTGTTGAATTTCTTCACTGTAAGAACCTGGTTGAGTGTATAGCAAGCGGCTGATACTGCTTCTGCTAAAAAGTTGACTGGTAGTTTGGAATCAGCAAGCATCGTCCTAGCCGTTTCAATTAGCGTCCTGTTCTTTCTTTCAGCTACTCCATTTTGCTGTGGAGTGTAAAGAGCACTAAATTCTTGCAGTATACCTCTCTCATCGAAATAGTCTTCCATCTTGTTGTTCTTGAACTCTGTACCGTTGTCACTCCTGATTCTTCTGATTCGAGTTTGGTACAAGTTTTCAATTTTTCTGAACAACGCCATCAAACTTTCAAACGTCTCATCTTTTGTTTTCAAAAATGATACCCATGAAAATCTCGAATAGTCATCTGTTACTACTAGACAGTAGAGATCTCCAGTTATGCTTTTGACGTTTACTGGACCAAACAGATCCATATGAAGTCTCTCTAACGGTCTTGAGACTGAGTTAACCTTCTTTCCAGGGTGAGATTTCTTCTTTTGCTTGCCTTTGACACAGCTAATGCACTCCCCCTCAAGATGAAAACCTTTCACATGAACACCAATAACTAAGCCATTATGCACCAGGTGATTCATTTTTCGCAAGTGAATATGGCCCATCTTTCGATGCCATAACTGTGATTCTTTTTCCGTTGCTCTTGACATAAAACAATGAGCCTGACACGTGATAGTAGTTGCTACACTCATGTCCAACACGTACAGATCATTCACTCTGGGCGCTCTCATGATAACCCACTCTTCGGGAACAACAAATCCTGGTTTCAAGATCAAACATTCTTTGTCTGTAAAGTGCGTTGTATACATACGATCACAAATCTGATAGATGCTCAGAAGATTTTTTTCAAGCTCGGCGATGTAGTTTACTCTTTCAAACGTGACGATTCCATTCGATAAAGTTCCTTCACCGACTATTCGACCACCTTGATTTCCTGCAAATCCCACATAACCTCCATTAAACCCTCTAACATCATACAGTAGGGTTTTCTTCCCCGTCATGTGCCGAGAAGCTCCACTATCCATAATCCAACGTGAAACGGATCTTGGAAGCTCCTGCACATATCACAAACACTTTAGTTTGATTGTGATGCCACCCAAGCCTCTTTCGACTCGGGTAACCTGATATTGAGGTGAGTTTTTGCAGTGTATAATGGCGGAAAATTCTTATCATTCATCTTTAAGCTCTCCTCAGATCCAATCTCAACCTCCTTGTATAAAAAAGAAATCATTTTTAGAGGTTGACCAGATGATTGATCTTTCTTTGGTACATACTTCTTTTCAGAAGTAGTAGCCTCTTGTGATTCAAGTTTCTCATAGTAATCCACAGGAACATTCATCTTTACCGGAGTGGTAGAAGACGATTGTTTTTCTTTTTCAGAAACCTTTGGTTTTGGAGAACTTTATTTCTTGTCAACTGATTTTGGTTTCCATGCTTGTTGAGATTTAGCAACCTTTTTGTAAAATTTTTCGTTTTAGTTACCACATTCTTTACAAGTTCATTTTTTATTTTGATGTTTTCATTCTTCAAATTCTTCTTCTCAACAACCATTGGTGCTTTGCCTTTTGCATCAGCTTTCTTTTTCTGACTCTCAGCAACTTCAGACTTAGGCTTTAAGTTGGTGCACTTTCATGCAATATGTCCAACTTTGTTGCACTTAAAGTATGTACGAGTATCAACTACCCGACTTGTGCCTTTAGTCTAAGGCTGTGAGGCCTTTTCTTCAAAAAATTCTTCAATGGTTTTTGAAAAAATTTCAGATTCCTGCTCGGAATGAGAACTCGAGCTTTTTACAAACACCTTTTTCTCAACAAACTTCTTGTTTTGAAAATTCTTACCACCCTTATAACCACCCGACCATTTGTTTTGATTGTAGTTAGAAAAACGTGGTGGTACAACGGGTTTTTTGTAATAAGACTTATCTTTTTCAAAATTCAAATGCCTCTTTGTACTTCAGAAACATCAATCTCAGAAACATCAATCTCAATCAACTTGAACACATTTCTCAATTTGTCAACATTCACATTCTCCAAAGGAAAATCACTATCCGAATACAACTTATCAGATCCCGACATCTTGTACATCACAAGATTAGGTTCATCACTTAAGTTGTTTTTTGATTTTGATTTCGGAATATATTTATCCAAAAAACATTCATCATCCTCAGTAGTGTCACTTTCAGACTTGAAAACATTTTCAACCATGCTTTTCACAACTTCAGATTGTACACTATCTTCATCATATGATTTAGTAAATGTGACATCAATCGTGTCTGGAAGCTTAACTTCATTTTCTTCATCATCATTAACCAATCCTGATTTTTACTTTGAAAAAATATTTAACACTGGCGGTGGAACCTGATGAAACCCAACCCCGGTTCCATCAAAGTATACATCTTCGCCTGCTTTGTTCTTCCCAATTGGTTTAGGAACGATATGTTGAAGAACAAAACTTGCGGATTTGTAACTATTCAGTTTCAACTGAATGCGTTCATTCTCAAATTTAGCTTCTTGAAACTGAAGCTTCAGCTTAGCAATTTCATCCAGTTGTTGATTGATAAGCTCTTCTTTTACCCTAAGAACTCCTGACAATTGAACATTTTCTTTGTATGTCTTACCATTTCTTTCATCATAATCTTTTACCGTTCGTTTTAGCTTCTCAAAATTTTCTGAAAGTTGACGATTATCATGAATTAATTTTTCGTATTCTTTCCTAATTCTTTCTACGTCACTTTTATCATTTTCAATTTTCTCAGTTAATTCTTTTACTCTATCATTTGAAGCCTTTAACATCTTGTCACGATTTAAGATCTGATTTTCAACTTCTCTGACTCTTCCTATCAGTTCTTCAACCCTTTTAACGTTGAGGTAAGCAACTGTACTACAAACCTTGCAGTCTTTCATGCAATTTTTGCAGTCGCTCTTAGTTTTAGCTTTCTTACCTGACTCATTGGTTGCATCATCCTGACTGACCTTGGTTTTAGACTCAGTTCCAGAACTAGAAACTACCTCTAGCTCTTTTGCAGCAAGTACTTTGTCAGCCATCTTCTTCAAATTCTCAGCCATGAATTCTTGTGATGTATCAATAATCCCATCATCAACTTTCTTTGGCTGCGTCTCTTTCTCTTTTTCTTTTTCTTTTTCCTCAGCTTCTCATCCTCCCCACCACAATCTCTGATTTACTTCTTCTTCATCAGCAATTTGTTTGATGAAAGTTTCAACATCAACAGTATTCGGATCAACAGCAATGTTTCCATTGGGATCTAGGTAACACTCTCTATCAGCATCCCATCTTTTCGCCTGTTTAGCTTCTTTGTATGTACGATAGATTCTATTCATCTTGTTCTGAGCTATCATCTTTCTGTTGACGTATTTCACTTCTTCTGTTCTGGAGTCTTTGAAAGGAACAATCTTTGTCACAAACGCATAGGCCACTGCGTCTTCTTCTGGTAACACTTCACTCCAATCATATCACTCATCGTCATGGATAACAGCAAGTGCTCTGGATTTTTCTTTGGGATTTCCTTCTATCTGCTTCATTCTGGGGGGTTCAGATTTGTTCTGATGATAGATTGCTCTTTTGTAGTAATCTTCACGGAACGGATTTGCCGTATCATCAGCATATGCATTTCGACATTCTCTTTTAAAATGACCTTTTTTTTTACATTTAAAGCACGTGACCTTCGACTTATCAAAACCAAGTTTTGTGGACAGTCCTCCAATTGAATGTCTGCCTGTAATCTCCATGAACCTTTGTGCTTGTCTGACTGCACTAGCCATACACCACCTGATATCGATCAACTCCATCTCCTCTGGGTCAATCTGGTCATATTCCTCCTTGGTGAGGTTAGTGTTTCCATTCTTTCCCGCAACAAGCCTTTCATAAGACTCTAACACAGACGCTAAAAACACCATTTGCTGCTTTGCGGATTCTTCAATGAAATTTTGAGCATTCTTTAGATCCACAGCAATGTTGCATTGGAACAAATTCTTTGGAACTGATTGACTTGAAGTTGTTGACGATGAACCACCATGATAACCACTGCTTGGAGTTTCTTGATTCACCGTGTTTGAATTTTCTGCTGAAAATGCTGTTTTTGGTGACACAGATTTCGGGATCATACTTCCTCGATAATACAGCTCAACATTCTGCTGATATGAGGAATGATTGACTTTGTTTGATTTCTTGATCTCCAATTCATGACTCTCCAATCTTTCGATTAACAGATCAACCGTCAGTTTGGTTGGTTCAACTGTGTTTTTCAGCATCAAAGCAAAATACTGCCAGTCTTTATCATCAGGCAGCGAGTCAAACAGTTTGTCAACCAATTCTTCTTGAGTGTACACAATTCCATATCTTGCAAGTTCCAGCTTCAAATGCCCGAATCTTTCAATCATCTTTGGCATGGATTCGTTTTTCAAACATCCAAATAGATCAAATTCTTTCCTTAAAAACTTCTTTTTTTTTTACTATCTCAGCACTACCCACACATTTCACTCTAAGTTTCTCCCATAGATCTTTTGCATTTGTGTACTCAATCAACGATATTATGTCGTCTCTCACAGACTGATGAAGCAATGCAATGCACTTTTGTTCAGCAACAAAACTTTCTACATTATCAGTGCCTTCTAAATTTTCATAATTTGATCTTTCGATATTGTAACCATTCTTTAAACTTTTCCAGCTTGGATATGCAAACGCATTTAGCCACTCTTCAAACCTTTTAGCCCATCTATTGTATTCTTCAATCTCCATCAGTTTGGGAGGTTTGTTGTATGTGCCATATGCACTCTCCACACTCAAAGCATCAGACAGAGTTTTCTTTGCACTAGGATTAGGAACATTTTCATTGGTGTTGTTTGATGTATCATCTCCGGTGTTTCCCGTGAAAGAAAACATGTCACTAAACGGATTCATAAACTCATCCATCTTCAAGTATCTGAAACAATCAACAAACACTTAGAAAATTTTTGATTTTTAACAAAAACAGTTTCAAGCGAAATCACTTCAAGAGAAATTAATTCACATGAAATTAGAGTTTTCACACGGAATAGTATTTCCAAACGAAATCACCAAGCGAAATCTAATTTCGTGCGGAATTAGCTTGGTTTCAAACAAAATTAAGTCACTTTGATGCGGAATAGCTAATTTCGTGTGGAACTTCTCAAACGAAATCTGATTTCGTGTGAAATCAAAGTACTTTCAAACGAAATTAGTCACAAAAGCTAATTCCGTGCGAAATCACAAGTGCTATTTCCAGCGGAATTATGATGACATCATCAAATCGGCCACCATTTTGTCAAATTGATCCGGTTTTTGTTCGAATTTTGGTCCAATTCTTTCAAGGATTCTTTAAAAGAGTGTTTTACATGATATATGTGAAATTCAGTCAATTTTGTCCGTAAAAACTTGTTTAATTTTGAAAAGAAGGAGTAGAAGTGATGAAAACAAGTTGAATTGGTATAAACTCTTCTTCCTGAGCTCTGATACCACTTGTTGGATCGATGTGTGACCCTAACGAGTCAATCAGAAGAGTTTACGATCTATTTCAAAGGCGGAATCAGAGAAATAGACATGTAACAGCTTGATTCCTCTTAATTATCTTCTTATTAATGATTCCAAAGCTTTTACAGATAGTTTGACACACTCGCAGCACCTCGGCTCTGAATCGGAAAAGTTACAAATGAACTAGCAACACACCTATATATAGTGATGTTAATTTCGCTTGAAAGTGCCACTGGTCATTTCAAGCGAAATTATAATGTTTAATTTTGCTTGAAATGGTCAGTACCATTTCATGCGAAATCAGCCAAAATCACACAAACCCTAGTTTCTAACCTGCTGTGTGCTAGTTTATCCTATCTAGACATAAGACTCGATAAAGACGAAGTTAACAGACATTTGTGCACCAACATAGGACATGTTTATAAATCAGTAATAAAGGTTTTTCTCCTCTCACATTTTCAAAAATCTCGTTTTAAGGTCTAAAGGGCATAATGGTCAACATTTAAGCAATTAACGGAAACATGCAAATGAATCGGATTAATTAGGAACCAAGTTGTATAACCTCAGAGGGTTATACTAACCTATAACCTGGTCCTAAAGGAACTCTAAGGCATATCTAAAATAAGCTAAATCGGGTCAGAACTGAAAGTCAAAGCAAAAGTCTACTTTTGCGACTTTCGGTTCTGAACCGAGCCTAAACTCAAAATTTTCTGGTTAAACATGCTTAGACATGTTCTTACATTAATTACCAAGTTATTTAAGTGTTAAAACAGGTTTCATAACTTTTACATTGTTAGTTATGAGTTTATTTGCAAAATAGCTTTCTGTTGACTTTATATAATTAAGTTTGACCCGACAATTGACCTAGTTAGAATGGAAATCAGAGGGTGCCCTTTTAAGGGTTTATTACCCACATAATTACCAACTCATAGCCACTTTCAATTCGAAAAATGACTGGACCATTAGTGATTAATCACTAAGTCAAAGCTTAATTACGACGGCTTTGACTTTTGGTCATTAGACTAATAAAACATGAACTAGAGAAGCTAAGAATGCTTACAAAGGCTCTTAGCACGAGGTTGTTACTGGGCATTCTACGCGGCCCGCGTAAGACATAGGGAAGTCTTACGGGGCCCGCGTCGACCTTCTAAACCGGGAAAAATGTTTCAAGCTTTGCACTTTCAGTCCCTGGTCCATTTTAACTTTGGTTTACTTTCATTTATTGCACTTAGGACCCCCATAGTTAAATTTTAAGGACCTTGGCTCATAAACTAACTTCGTTAAGCTCCCGTTTAGTTGTACGATTACCCGAAAAGTCTTGTTTTCTTCAATACTCCACAAAATCAATATCTAATATTCCTGGGAGCGAAATATACAATTGTTACAATGTTCTTGGGATTGTTAAAAGGTCACTCAGAGGTTACTTTCAACTTATTGACAATTTTAACCCCTATGTTTTATAAGATCCTTATTTTAAGCACAAACGACTTTCCATGTTCGATAAATTATTCGTTAAAGAATACGAAGGTCGTGTGAGGTCAATCAGAGGCACAAGAATGGCATGTTGACACTTTGTTGGTACCCCAAATCTAGTTAGGATATTCCTCTTTATGAAAGATACTACTTCTTGATATCTGACTTGAACAAAGGCCTCAGCTTCGACCCACTTGGAGAAATAATCTGTCTTTGCTAGCATAAAAACTTTTCCTCCTAGAGCTGTTGGGAGTTTCCCCACTATATCCATACCCCATTTCATGAATGGCCAAGGGGATGCACTAGGATATAATGGCTCAACAGGTTGATGCAATATATTGTTGTGCATGTGACACGCATCGCATCTTCGAGCATATTCTGCAGCATCCTTTCTCATAGTCGGTCAATAGTATCCTGTTCTTAGCACCTTCGAGAACAATGATCTGCCCCCGGTATGGTTGCCACAATCTCCTTCATGTATATCCTGAAGTACGTCTTTAGTCTCAGGATCCTCCTAGCACCTTAGGTATGGACCTACAAGAGACTTCTTATACAAAACATTATTCATAATAGTGAAACGAGATAGCTTCATCCTAAAAGCCTTAGGATTCTCATCCTTTGGGATGTCTCCTTCTTTGAGGTATTTTATAATTGGAGCCATCCAAGATTCAGGATTCTTCTCAGGATATTAATCATCGGGATCCTGGATACTTGCTACTTCCTTATCCTGAGACTTGAAGTGTTCCATCGCAGGATACAGGATATGTAGTATTGGTATCTGAGTTCCTTCTGGTATCCTGACTGCAGATCCTAAATTTGCCAGAGCATCCACCTCAGCATTATCCTCTCTTGGTACCTGTTCAAGTGTAAAAACATCAAAATATCCTGGTATTTTTTTGACGATTTCAAGATATTCAATTAACCTTTCACCTTTGACTGCGTAGGATCCATTGAAATGGTTAGTTATTAACAAGGAATCAACATATACTTGCAAACTTTTAATATTCATATTCCTAGCCAATTCTAATCCTGCAATCAGAGCTTGATATTCTACTTCATTATTAGTAGCAGGAAATTCACATCTAATGGCCTGGGGTAATATGTCCCCTTGTGGCAATTTTAGTAGTATACATAATCATACACCTCTTACATTGGATGCACCATCGGTATATAATGTCCAGGATCCTGAAGTTTCTCCTAGTTGCTGTACTTCTAGGTCTACTTCATTTTAAATGTCACTACTGAAATCAACCATAAAGTCTGCTAGAGCCTGAGACTTTATAGCATTTCTAGGTTCATATACTAGATCATAGGCACTTAATTTTATGGACCATTTAGCCATCTACCCAACATCTCAGGTTTCCTAAGCACATTTTAACAGGATAATTAGTTTTAACATGAATCCTATATGTCTCAAATTAATGTCTAAGCTTAGTTGATACCATAACTAGGGCTAATATCAATTTTTCTAAGTGTGAATATCTAGTTTCAGCGTCTAATAAACTTTTACTAACATAACAGACAGGATACTGCTGACCTTCATGATCCTTTACCAGAACAGCACTTACTGCATTCCCTGACACTGCAAGATACAGGGATAATGGTTCTTCATCCTCGGGCTTCATCAACAGAGGTGCAGTTGAAAGATATTGCTTTAATTCTTGTAGGGATGCTTCATGCTTTTCTCCCCACTCGAATTTCTTATTCTTCTTTAGGATATCGTAGAATTCCTTGCATCTTTCGGAGGATCTTGATATAAACCTGTTCAACGCCGCTACTCGTCCCGTTAATCTTTGCACATCTTTCATGTTGGTTGGTGATTTGATACCCATGATAGCTTTGATCTGTTCTGGGCTTGCTTCTATTCCCCTTTGATTCACCATGTATCCTAAAAAATTTTCTGCCCCCACTCCGAAATGGCATTTAGCATAATTCAGCTTCATGTTATATTGGTCCAGGATATCAAATGCACCTTCAATATCCTGGAGATGATCCTTAGCCTTCTAAGATTTTACCACCATATCATCAATATACACCTCCATGGTGTCCCCCAGATTGTCTTTAAACATCATATTCACCAATCTTTGGTACGTTGCACCTGCATTTTTCAAACCGAAAGGCATGGCAGTATAACAATAAATACTTGTTGGTGTCATGAAAGCAGTATCCTCCTGATCAGACGGCTCCATTTGGATCTGCTGAAATCCTGAGGATGCATCCATAAAGGTCAGCATTTCATGACCGGCGGTTGCATCTACCATTGAATCTATATGAGGCAAGGGGAATGGGTCTTTAGGACATGCTTTGTTCAAGTCTGTGTAATCTACACAAACTCTCCATTTCCCATTCTTCTTTTAAACCACGACCACATTTGCTAGCCACTTGGGGAATTTGACTTCCCTAATCATCTTTGACTTCAATAACCTTTCAACCTCCTCCTGTATGATTGCATTTCTTTCAGGAGTAAACTTCCTTCTCTTTTATGAACGGGCTTGAAAGACCTGTCAATCCCAAGCTTATGAGTTATAATATCATTAGAGATACCTGTCATATCCTCATATTTCCATGCAAATGTGGACATCCTGCATTTCAAAAAATTAGTTAGTGATTTTCAATATCCTGAGGGATATTAGTTCCTATGAGCACCGAGATATCTGGATTATCCTGATCCAGGATAATTTTCTTAACATCTGCTCTGAAGCTTCTATGATATCCTGGGCTCGTATCTTTAATTGCTATCCTGCTTTGGGCTTTGTTGAAGCTTTCATTGAGGAGGAATAACATTCTTTTACCTCGTGTTGATCGCTTTCCACTTTAACTACCCCCAAGGGGTAGGGATCTTGATGCACTGATGACAGGTTGATGGGACAGCCTTCATATCGTGGATCCATGGCCTGCCCAATATAATATTGTAACAGGATAAGGAATCCATAACACAGAATCGTTGCATTGAATTTACTCCTTCAACATATACTGGCAGCTTTATTTCTCCTACAATATTCTCTGGTTCTCCACTGAATCCTACAAGTACAGTTGATTTTGAGGTGATCTCCATCTGGGGAATGTTCATTCTCTTGAGCATTTCCAGCTGGATAATGTTGACAGAACTGCCGTTGTCCACCAGTATCCTGTGCACAAAATGGTTAGCAATATATAAAGTGATTACCAAACCATCATGATGAGGATCCTGGACGCTATCCCGGTCATCACTATCAAACGTTATCACTTTATCAGTTGTAAGAGTTGCCATCCTGGTCGGCTTGTCTCCCCGTTCTGCCTTAGCCTCCTTGGCATGTCTTTTTGCTGCGGAGTAAGAGGTTCCACATATGTCGGATCCTCCTGAAATAAAGTTAATTATCTTGGCGTCTGGAGGAGGTGATGCTGCACGTTCAGGATCCTTATCAGTATCCTGACCCTTATTCTTCTTTCTGCCCAGAAGATCTTACAAATACCCCTTGCTTAATAGGTAGCTTATTTCTTTTCTCAGGGCTATGCAATCTTCTGTCACGTGTCCAAAATCCTCATGGAAGGCACACCATTTGGATTTATCTTTCTAATCGGCCTTTTGCTGGTTCTTTCTTGGCCACATTGCTTTGTCTCCTAAACTCTGCATATCATACATTAATTCGGGTATATGAACAGAAAAAAAAATATTCTGACAATTCAGGATACTCCTCAGGATCCTCATCCTCAACAGCGTTCACTTTCTTGCTGTCATTCCTGCCATATGGCTTAGAGCGATATGGCTTGTATGAGGATTCTGATTTCCTTTTAGTTGATTCGTATGTTGAAGATGAATTCATCCTCTCTTGCATTTTCTTGTCGTCTTCAACCCAGATATATATCAATGCCCTGTTTTGAGCTTCATCCAGGTTTCTGCAAGGATTCATCACAAGATCCTGATAAAATTGGGAATCCTTCTGCAATCCCATTTGAATGCCTATACAGCTGTGGCAACATCTAGGTGTGGGATGTCCAAGGATTCCCTGCTAAATTTGTTCACATAATCCCTTAAGGATTCTTGAGGACCCTGAGTTATCCTGTAGAAATCACTGGTTAGTTTCTCGAAACTTCTACTGCAAGAAAATTGACTATTAAATAAGTTAACCAAATGAGCAAATGATTTAATTGAATGAGGTGGAACGTTTAAGAGCCTTGGCTGATCCTGTTAGGGTAGAGCCAAAACCCTTGCAGAGGCATGCTTCCTTGAGGTCTGGAGGAATAGGGTTAATTTTCATCATCTCCCTATACTGAGCAATATGCTCTTCAGGATCGTGGTCCCATCATAAAGTTTCATGTTAGGAGTTTGAAATCTTTTTGGAATTTCAGCATCACATATAGGATATGCAAACCGGGATATGTTGTGGCTATCTTGGGATACTTCTGGAATTGGTTGGACTACCCCAGGTACACTGGATATCATATCCTTCAACTTCTGAGGCTCCCTAGAGAGTGCCGACGTCACACCTGTATCCTGTAAAGATCCAATACTGTTAGTAGCAGGAGTATTAATATTATTAGACAGGTTTCCAGCTTGAGGATTCTGGCCATATCCTGGAGCATATCCTGAGCCCCTCACAGTTGATACCCTAACTGTCGAGGGTATCTCAGGAACATGACCCTGGGAATGGCTTGGTACAACATTTCCCTGATTATCCTCAGTATATACAGCTGAGCTGAAAAAAGTTTAAGAATATATATATATATATATATATATATATATATATATATATATATATATATATATATATATTGTTTTGGTCAAAAATTACCAAATCAATTTAGTGATCAAATTAGTTTTGTGAGGTAGTGTGCTAGCAGTATTTGTAGAAAATATGTTGGTTTGTTAGTTTGCAAAAACAGTTTTCAGGATATAGCTCAGGATACCAAGCAATATGAACAATCAAACAATGAGCAAAAATGTAAAGGTTGACACGAGATGTACGAGGAATGCCCTTGATCAATCTAGATCTCCGGCATAAAACCTCGGGAGCTGACAATCGTCGCTGCCTTGTTCTTCTTATTACTTCGAAATTCAGGATACAGTGAAGGATAATGCCCAGATCGTTGCTAAGTGTTACAATGCTTGCTAGTGGGGTGTGATTGCGAGAGAAAGTGTATGAATTCGAGAGAAGTGAGTATGAATGTTGTGTCCTATCGATCTGGTTATCCACATATTTATAGTTACAAAGAAAAGAAATTCTCCTAGAATGGTGGGATGCCTTGGAATATTTCCTAGTGAACGTTATTGACCAGGTATTGCGGCTTCAACGTCTTTCTTCCAACCATTTAGACCGAGTCTTCAGGAGAACAAGTCTTGGTGAACGTTACTATCCTGCACTGTGACCTGCAAGTAGAATGTTAATAAGCACCAGGATACAAAATCAGGATGTTACCAATATCCTGGTCCAGCATCCTGGTTGTGAACAGCTATTAAGTAATCAACATATAACCCAAGATATTATCCAGGATATGGGCTCGGAGTTTCACCCATAACATATATATACAAAGAGATAGAGTGGAAAAAAGTATAAGAATAATATATAGGGGTGTGAGAATATGATGACAATTTTTAAGCTTTTTAGTCTGATACATGCCTCTTACACCCTGTCTAAAGACTCTAAAATAGACCTTATTGTGACTGATCGTATCAAATATTATGCAATGGAATTTAAAACTTTATATAATGTAGAAAAAGTATATCGTACAATTGGCCTTAACGTACATTACGTACGCGATGGCAAAATCGCACGTTATATTATTAAAAAACTGGAAATCGCATGTGTGTAGATGTATGAAGTCGCATGTTATATATGAAAGTGAATGGATGGTAAATGAAACCGCATGTTATATTTATTAAAGGGAAATCGCACGTACACATGAAACTACAAATTCGCATGTGGTATTTTGGAACCAAATTTGCATGTTATAACACGTATTAGCATGTTGATAATACATCGCGCACGCAATGTACGTTAAGCCATTTTGTACGTTAATCGGCCTCTATAATGTATATATCTTAGTACAAATAAAACTTTCAAATGTACCATATAAGGGTGGAAGGGTGCTCAAACACATGGGAAACGGTAAACTTTTCACCTATCCAATCACCTCATGTCATGTCAACTTCTCTCTCCACTTTCATTTTGCACTCAATCACTAGGACCCAAATAATTTTTTCTTTAAAAAATAAAAAAAATGAGATTGGTTGGAAGAGAGTGAGGCTCATCATTAACCTCATATCTCTCCTCTCTCTCATCGGTGAGTAGTAGGGCTGTAAACGAACCGAACGAACACGAACAAGGTCATGTTCGTGTTCGTTCATTAAGGAAATTAGCATGTTCGCAAATTGTTCACGAACGCATACCATACATAAGTTTATGTTCGTGTTCGTTCGTTAAGGAAATTCAGTTGTTCACGAACAGTTCATGAGCACTTGTCTTGAACACAAACGAACGAAGGTACGTTTGTGAACTGGACTGTTCTGTGCGAAGCCAGCTCCGTACGAAGGCACTGGGGGTATAACAACCCTCCTAAAATATTTCCGACACCCCTAATATATTTAGAACATCCCTATATATCTTAAAACATACCCCGTATACGTATAATAGCCCTAAATACCTTTAATTTAATAAAATAAAAGTTAATTTAAAACAAAGTTCAGGGGGTGCGGTGCTTGCGGGCCGCGAAGGCTTTACCTTCAGGTTACGCGGGCCGCGACAGGCAGTCCACCAGGAGCAGCCCAGAGCCGCCACGTGTCAATCACGTGTCGAAGCTAGATCAGTGACCGGGCGAAGCTAGGGCCTAGCCGGCCTACATCGCGGGGCGCGAAAGCCCCTTCTGTTCCTTACGTGGGCCGCGAGAAAACTAAAATCAGCTCCTATAAATTGGGAGCATCGGCCTTCAGTTTCCAATGTTTAAAAACGAATTCTCTCTCTCTTTTCTGAAGTATAGAAAATATAATCGGGTGTTATACCCCCTAATTAACGAAGTTCTGCCTCGTTGTAAGTATTATAACCCCCGGTTACGTATTAGATACGCTGCCCGATTAATCTAGCGCTCCGTAACGGCTGTCGGGGTTCTGCCCGACGTAGTCGTTGGAGCTCTGTCTAGGGGAGGGTATAACTAATGTAAATATTGGACGCGTGTGCATTGTTTAATTTATTAGATTATAACCAGGAAACCATCAAGAAAAGTCTAAACTAGCAATGTGAGTAATCTCCTTTTTGTAAACTTTTTTGCAAACTATTTTACAAAACCTCAATGCTTTACATTATAATTAAATAGTGATTGAGTATTTGTAATTCTACAATTATCGTCGGTGTGTTGGGGTTTTGTATACAAAATTTGTTACTACACTGTGAGTAGTAACATGACCACAAGTCGGGTTGAAAGTATCGTGGGTGGTAATTAAGGTAGAATGGTAAACAAATGTAATTGCTGATTGCCCTCAATACTGTACAAGGATAAAACTTGTCTTGATTAAATTGGGATTCACTCACAAGTATTTTCCACTGACAAAATGTTTTTAAAACAAAATGTGAAAGCCAAAATAGAAGCCAGCTGGAGAGCACTGAAGGCTTGGAAAAAATATGGCTATAAAAGTTACCTAATAAAGAAAGATGTTTTATTCAATAAATTAGGGTTTATCCCTATAAACATGTTTGTAATGAAAACATGGGTTTTATCCCATTATGTTTATTAATATAAAATGTGGTGTTTTACTTTGATAAAATATTTCCTAACTACGGTCCTGATGAAATTTCCGCTGCCAAATAATGATAAACACCGATACCACCATCTCTGAGTAGGCCGCTGCCGCCCGCCTCCCGAGGCAGGGGTCGGGGATTGCGACAGGAGGTGGTATCAGAGCTTAGACACTGATTTCAGCCAAAGAGGTGTTCTGCTGACATTGAAATTATAAATTTTGTTAGGAAATAATCAATGAAACTATATGCATACGTGTAGATTATTATTTTGTGTTATTTGAAAATTTGTTAGTTTACAGTATGAGTGATCAAGGACCTTCAGACGTTTACCGTCAACTGTCCAACTCTCCTAGGAACGAAGGAACCTCTTCGCAGTCTACCCCCTCGGGGTATTCAGCTGATACCGAAGAAGGGATTTTCATGTTCAAAGCACAATCTGAAGAGCCATTCCCTCCCAAGAAGAAAGGATGGTTCAGCAGAGGAGCTCATGAGCATAGAAAGAGGATGAGAAAATTACAGCAGCAAAGGGCCTTAGCAGCGGCCAATAGAGAAATGATTGTTCAAACCCAGGACATACTTAATAGGAGATTAGCTAATTTTCACATATTAGCTACCACAACTGCAGACCCTAATCTAGAACAACTCATAGCACCACAGCCACTGCAGTTGTTCCCAACACAATCCATGGAAGTAGAAATCGACCCAGCTGATCAGAACCCACTACCTGACCTAGACCCAGCTGAAATCCCTAGAGTCCCAGCACCCCATCCTCCAGACTATGACCCGTGGTTTGATGACCACAGGGATTATCAGCAAAGTTACCTAATCCCAATAGAAGAGCCCATGCAAGATCTAGTAGGACCCTACCCAGACCTTGACCCTCTAGACCCCTATTATGATAATGACCAATGTATCAGGGAGATTCTAGAAAACCCCTACCCTCAGGAAGAACCCATGCCCCAGTTTCCTGACCCAATACCAGCACCCGCACCACCCATGAGCACTGAGAACATACAAGAACTCCACACCTTTGGTGAGGAGATCTTAGAAGGAAGTGAGAGGATGGGACAGATAGGGGAAAGACTCGTCTAGAAATATGATGAGCACAACATTCAATATTGGATGAACCCCTATCAGTAATATATATATATATATATATGTGTGTGTGTGTGTATTTTGAATATATATATATATATATATATATATATATTAACTACTGATGCATACTAGTATTGTATTTTCATTTCTAGTTATGGTTTGTAATAGATATAGATGCATAATATAAAATAGAGTAAAGGTCGCAATGACGACGATTTAGGATTAATGTGTTGTTATGTGATTATTCGCATTCAATATTGTTTCGTGATATTAATACTTAGTAAATGTTTAAAATCCAGACGGCCGACAATGCAAATCGGGAAAACCAGAATAATGAAAACCAGATAAATAACAGTGCCATTCGACACATAGTAACCCAGGGAATTAGAGATGCTCTGCCATCTATTGTTCAACTTGTTAGAGAAGCAGATAATAATAACAGTAATAGCGGAAGTAAACGACCACCTACTGATCCTGATCACAGCGTAAACAATGGACCAATACTTCAATTGCCAATTCCAAAAAGAAGAAGAACCATGCCTTATGGTTGTTCTTATAAAGAATTCTGGTCCTGTAAACCAATGGAATTCTTGGGCAATGAAGGAGCCATTGCAGCTCTACGCTGGTTAGAAAAGACGGAAGCAGTCTTAAAAATAAGCAAATGCGGAGAAGAAGATAAAATCATGTTTGCTTCCAATCTGTTTAAGAATGCAGCTCTAGAATGGTAGAACACTATCCTCCAGGCTAGAGGAAGTGACAGAACATATAATATGGAATGGATTGAGTTTATGAATATGGTGGAAAGGAAATTTTGTCCTCCTAATGCAAAGGAGCAGATAGCTAATAAATTCTTAAACCTTAGAATGACTGGAGTAGGCAGCAAGGGTTACACTACTACATTCTTTGAATATGCTAGAATAGTGCCAACCCTAGCATCACCAGAACCAGTGTTAATCTCCCGTTACATATGGGGATTAATTGGTGAAATTAGACATGTAGTCAAGGCAGCTAGACCACCAACCATAGAAGAAGCTGTAGAACTAGCAAACACCTTGACTGATGAACTGGTACGTACACAAGAAGAAAACCAGAGGAGGAACCTAGCTCAAAGGCTTACCCAGGAATTTCGCTACGGTAATTCCAACCGTGGGAAAAATATAGGTTCTACCTCTACACCTTACTGTAAAGCCTGTAAGAAGAAGCATTCTAGGAGATGCTCCACCTACTGTAACTACTGCAAGATACGAGGACACAAGGAGGAAGATTGTAGGAAGAACCCTAGTAATGGAGTGTGCTTCAACTGTGGAGAAAAAGGGCACATCAAGCGAAATTGTCCGAAATTAGCTCCATCTACAAACAACAAGACTACTAAGAATGCTAGAGCATTCGTTCTGACAGCTGAAGAAGCAAAGATGATCCCAGACGTGATTGCCGGTACGTTTTTAGTTAATGATGTTTTTTTAAAGTATTATTTGACTCTGGTGCGAACCAAAGTTTTATTAATACTTCATTTTGCAAAATTCTCGACCAACCATTAACTAAACTCCAACAAGAATGTTTGGTAGAAACAACAAACGGAGAAACCATTAAGATTTCTGAAGTCTTGCAGGGAGCAAGAATAGAAATTTTAAATCAAAAGTTTATTGCAAATCTTTACCCAATGAATATGGCAGGATTTGATGTTGTATTAGGAATGGATTGGTTAGTTGCCAATAAAGCCAGTATTCTATGTGATCAAAAGTCAATACAAGTAAATTCACCAAAGGGTGAAAAGATCACAATTAAAGGAGATAAGCCAACTAGACGCACAAAATTCATCTCAGTGATGAAAACTGCAAGTTGTGCAAGAAAAGGGTCAATAGTGTATATGATTTCCATAATCATTAACACTAAGGGGAAAGAATTAAAAGATATCCCTATAGTATCTAAATTTTCAAATGTATTTCCAGAAGAATTACCAGGACTACCGCCAGACCGAGAAGTCGAATTCAGGACTCATCTGCTACCTGGAACAGCGCCGATTTCCAAAGCACCTTACCGTTTGGCACCTGCAGAAATGCAAGAATTAAAGAAACAGTTAGACGAACTATTGGAGAAAGGATTCATACAGCCAAGCTCATCGCCATGGGGAGCACCGATATTATTTGTCAAAAAGAAAGACGGGTCAATGCGTATGTGCATTTGATTACCGTGAATTAAATAAGGTCACGATTAAAAACTGGTACCCATTACCGATAATTGATGATCTATTTGACCAACTGCAAGGAGCTCGATTTTTCTCAAAGATCGATTTACGCTCAGGATATCATCAATTAAAGGTACAGGAAGAGGACATTCCTAAGACCGCTTTCAGAACAAGGTATGGCCATTATTAATTTACTGTCATGCCATTTGGTTTAACCAATGCCCCAGCCGCATTTATGGACATGACGAACCGAATATGTAAGCCATATTTGGATAAATTCATAATTGTCTTTATAGATGATATTCTAATTTACTCTAAGAGTCAAGAGGAACATGCAGCGCATCTGCATACACTTTTAAATTTGCTGAGAAAAGAAAAGCTTTACGCTAAATTTTCAAAATGTGAATTTTGATTAGAAGAAGTTCAATTTCTTGGAAATTTTGTAAATCATGAAGGAATTCATGTGGATTCCACAAAGATTGAGGAAATTACTAAATGGAAAGCCCCTGAGTCACCAACAGAGATTAGAAGTTTCCAAGGACTGGCCGGTTTTTATAGACGATTTATCCGAGATTTTTCTAGAATAGCCATTTCCTTAACCAAGCTAACCTGTAAATCTGTTAAGTTTGAATGGGGACTAAAACAAGAAGAAGCCTTTAGAATTCTTAAGCAAAGATTAACCAACGCACCCATACTAGCGTTACCAGAAGGAACTGAAGACTTTGAAGTCTGTTGTAACGCTTCTAAGTTAGGTTATGGATGTATGTTGATGTAACGCCAGAAGGTGATAGCTTACGCTTCTAGAAAACTTAAGAATCATGAAGAAAATTATGCAACTTAGGAGCTATAATTTTTGCCCTTAAGATTTGGATACACTATTTATATGGAAATAAATTTGTTGTCTTCACTTATCAGAAGAGTTTAAGATACATTTTTTGGGCAAAAAGAGTTAAATATGAGACAAAGACGCTGGATGGAATTTCTTAGCGATTATGATTGTAATATCCAGTATCATAAAGGAAAAGCCAACGTAGTTGCCGATGCTTTAAGTCGAAAGTACCACGAAAAGCCAAAAAGAGTATGTTATCTTAAATTAAATCTACAAGTAGATTTAAATGATCAAATTAGAGAAGCACATGAATCAGTAATCAAGGATGATACTGAGAAACTGAAAGGAATGATTAAGGAATTAGAACAAGGGACAGATGGAATTTGGAGATTCCATAACAAAAGAATATGGATACCTAAATTAGGAAACCTACGCCACCGAATATTAGAAGAAGCCCATAAGTCTAAATATACGATACATCCTGGAAGTGATAAGATGTATCAAGATTTAAGAAAGAATTTCTGGTGGATAGGAATGAAAAAGGATAGAGCAGCTTATGTTGCTAAGTGTCTAACCTGTTCACAGGTCAAGCTGAACATAAAAAACCATCAGGCTTATTGCAACAATTGGAAATGCGTATATGAAAATGGGAGTTGATAACAATGGACTTTGTTACCAAATAACCCAAGACACGAAAAGGTAATGATACAATCTGGGTAATTGTAGATAGGTTAACTAAATCTGCTCATTTCTTACCGATGAATGAAACTTTCAGTATGGAACAGTTAGCCAAGTTGTACGTAAATGAAGTAGTTTCATTACATGGAATTCCTTTTTCAATTGTTTCTGATAGTATTGGTGCATTACATCTGTCGACTTCGTCTTGTATCGAGTCTTAGTCTTAGATTGTATAGATTAGGGCACGATTTACGAGAAAATAGGAAAGTGTATGTGTATTAGATGATGATTTCGCTCATAGGGACATAGATGAGATTTTGCTTATGTGGTCAGGTTGATTTCGCTCATGTGGACCTTGTGTCTCTTGGGGCGAAATCACAGCACCTATATATATGTGTTCTTGAGCGAAATCAGAAAATAGTTGTACGATTCCATACCGAGGTGCTGCCGGTGTGAAGACTGCTTGTATTCAAGTTCTAATCAATACAATCAGTGTTATTAGTGAAGAATAAGCTGTTTCTACCTTCGTTTCTTGTTATTCCGCACCTTAAACGAAGTACAACTCCTCTGAACGACTCTTTCGGGTCAGATAGCGATCCTACAAGTGGTATCAGAGCTTCAGGAGGAGGAGTTCTGCAGAGAATAGCTGGAATTCATCGAGATTTCTTACTTCTACACCTTCTTTCATCATTTCAGAAAGTTTTACTGGTCAAATTTCGCTCAAAATTTCACAGACTGTGCGTTATTGGACATAGACAAATCCATGAAAGTTTGACACTGAAATTCGGATTAAAAATGGACCAAATCACCTTCGGATTAGGTTTCGCTTATACGGAATTTCTGTGATTTCGCTTATTTGGACACTCTTATTTCGCTCATAGATGCACAAATCAGGGGTTTCGCTCTTTTGAACAAACTGATTTCGCTCTAGTGTCAAAGTATCAGAGATTTCGCTTTTGTGAACATAAGGTTTCGCTCTTGTGTCACCAAAACCATAATTTCGCTATTGTGAACCTAAGGTTTCGCCTTTGTGAACAATCTGATTTCGCTTTTAAGGATATCCAAAGTCTTGATTTTGCTTTTAAGGACAATAGTATAAATATTTGAAATCTGAAAAATGGACGAGGAATTTTACAACGCATTCGCTATTCCAGTTACCCCGATCACTATTGCACAGAACACAATGCTCGAAAACGAAACAGGAACAATGCAAAAACCGCCTAAGCTCATGAACATCGAGGAATATAAGGGTTGGGAAGGACGGTTCGAAAACTGGGTGCAAGCCAACTACTTGGATGCGTGGGAATGTGTCGAGACAAAATACATTCGACCGACGAATGATGATGAAGAAGTGGTTCCGATTAAAGATCTATGCGCCGATGCTAGAAAGAAATACAAAGATGAGAAAATGATGCTGAGTCTTCTACAACAAGCTGGGAAAGAAGATATTTTGGTTCTATTGCAACATAACGGAACTTCATACTCAATTTGGAAAGCCTTAAGATCGAAATTTCATGGAAGCCAAGAGATGGTTAAGAACAAGAAATCACTTTTGAAGAAAGAGTTCGATTTGTTTCGTGGGTTGAAAAATGAGAGCACAAGGCAAATCATTGAGAGATACTGCAATTTGCTAGCAAACATGAAGAGATTGAGTATTGAGAAAGACAATGAAGAATTGATCGAGAAGCTTGATGATGCTTTGCCACACGAAACTTGGGGCACATATCTCATGATGCTCAGAAACAAGAAAGGTTTTAGCTGCTTAACACTGAGCAAGTTCATTGAAAAGATTGAAGCTCAGGAAATGGAGCAGAGAAAAGTCTTAAGGATGAAAGATTTCGATGGTGAACAAGACATTGGACTTTACTATAAAGGTGGTGTCACTGATAAATCCACCAACTTGTCACCGAAAGTTGAAACCGCATACAATGCAAAGAATTCATCTGGTAGTTCATCAAAAGGATCAAACAGCAACACGAGTTTCTCATCATTTCCATCTTTTGATCTGAATGTTTCAACAACAAGAAATGGAAAAAAGCTTCAATGCAACATTGTGTTGAACATTGAAAATGATCAGGAATATTCTGAAGAGTTAGCAAAAAGCCATATGTCTTTATTGGGAACTGTTCTTGAATCTTATGGTAGTTTTGTTGCAGGTCGAATCGGGAATCCAATGCTGACAAAGGAAGATTACGACCAGATCGATGCTGAAGAGATGGAACTGATGGACATAAAATGGTGCTTGGCCAGCGTGATGAGGAGAGCTGAGAAATTCAAGCAAATCACTGGAAGAGATAATCTTCGTGAGGCTGGTGTTTCTACTTTAGGTTTTGACAAATCTAAAGTCACTTGTTTTCGTTGCAGGGATAAGGGTCACTTCAAGAGAGAATGCACCAATCGCGAAGCAAGTGGAGCTCAGAATCCTTTTAACAACAACAATGATTACTATCGAAAAGCCATATACCATCAAGTTGCTCAGCAACCATCTCAACAACATCAACATCAAGCACAAACTGCACATGGAAGGAATGTGATTGAAGATTCTGGAAAGAGAGCTTGTGTGGTTAATCAAGATTCTTCAAAGAGAGCTGATGGTAGTGCTTTGATAATAGACCAAGAAGACGAAAAGTTACCTGAAGGGTTTAGCTGGGAAAATTTCACATGGGATAATTATGTTCCTGATCAAGCTATAGCTCACAAAGCTTTTGTTGCTAGAGTTGAAGAGGACAGTGATGATGATACTGAGTATTGGGCGAGAAAATTTGATGTTGATATGAAATTGATTGCTGAAAGTGACAGTGAAGATGAAAAGGTTAAAAAGAAGAAGAAAAAGGTCAAAACACCAGTCAACAGTGATGACGAAGAAGTTCCAGTAATCAAAAGGAAAGTAAAGGTTGAAGTTCCAAAGTTCAAAGTTGATGAAGAAGTTGATGCAAAGAAGATTCCAGTAAAGTGTGAAAACTGTGAAGCTGTGAAGAAGCAAAACAGTACACTGATCTATAACTTAAATAGTTTGAAGGAATCTTACGATGTACTGAACAAAGCAATAAACCAATACAATCAAACAAGTGAAGAACAAGCAACAGCAATGAAGACACTTCAAGGAGCTTTCATGATAAAGCAGAAAGTTGTGAACAACTACATCGAGAAGTGTGTTGTGCTTGAACAAAAGCTGGAGATACAAAGAATTGAGACTGAAAGAGTAAACCGATTGTTGAAAAGTTACTCATGTACTTCTTATGTCATTGACAGGATCTATCCAACTGCTGAAGGATTGAAGGCATTTGAAGAAGATGAGGTAACTGAAGAACAGAAGATTTCTGAAGAAAAGACTCCTGAAAAGAAGAAAGCAAAGAAGAAGGATGCTAAATTGAATGATTCTGGTAAGAAACAAAGTTTCGGTTACAACAAGTGTCCACCCCCGCTTGAAAATGGATATTCTCCAAGAAATCCAAATTCAGAAAGAGTCGAAAAGGCAACAAATTTACAGTGGGAGTCGGAGTCGTCAGTTAACTTGCTAGAAAATATTGATGTGACGTTTACATCATCTGACACTGATCATGAGTCCGAGTTAATGAAAAAGGTGGTCAGTCAGGTGTTGGATAAAGATGAAACAGAGGAGTCAAAGTCAGAGTCTATGTCGGAGTCAAAGTCTGAGTCCAGCAATCCGAGTCAATCCGACATACAGGGAAAAAGGGTTTACAACAAAGAATTCATGTTATCAAAATCTAATTTGAGTGACGAAACATTCAAAGTTGCATATACATTGAATGATTCCGACAAATTATATTCTGATGAGGAATTTCCAATAAGAGGTGTCAAAACTGAATTAATCAAAAAGGTTTTCAAACTAACAGAAATTAATATTTCTGAAATAAAAGATTTAAATCTTAATGGTAAACCTAAACCTTACACCTCAAGAGTACAACAAAGATTAAACAAGAAAAAAGGTTACAGTTCTGGTTCTGGTTTTCACAAGAAATCAAACCATAACCGTAATTTCAAAAAGAAAGGTCTTGGTTTTACTCCAACAGAAAAACAGAAAAATGAAAAATATGTTCGTGATTTTAAAGCAAAAATGACATTTGTTTCAGGAACTAGCTCTGAAGAGGAAGAAAAGAAAGAATTCTGGAGGCAGTCAAATAGTGAGTTCCTTGCAAAGAAGCAAGATGACATGAATAAGATGGCTGAACAGAGGAAAGATACGAGAACCTGTTTCCAATGCAACACTGTTGGACATATTGCCAGAGATTGTTCTAAGGCAATACCATCAAAACAGGGAGTTTCTCGTAAACAGAAAGAGAAAGAGGTTGTGTTTGAACCATCAATTGACCGAACCAAATTATTCAAAAATTCTACATTTGAAATTGGTGAATGTTCAAACAAGTTTTACAAGAAAAGAGCTAAAAAATGACAAACAAAAATGGGTGGTTAAGAAGTCTAGAGGTAGTTCTAGCAATGATTCTGATAGGTCAAAATCAGAGGAGCTATCTTCTGGCGATGAATCTGATTCCACAAAATCAGATGAGCCACAGGTTGAGGTAAAAGGAGAAAAATCAGTTCTGACTGTGGATGATGAAAATTTTCCATCACTTCGGACTGAAAATTATAAAAAGAAAATTGGTAAAGTTGAGATTTCAAACCAATTTTATGATGATAAAAAGGTTTTTGATGTTGAAAAAGCTTTTAACCCCACTGTAAAACATATTTTTGGAAAAATGATTGATCGAAAAGTCAAAGGGGTTAAAGAGTTTTACGAGAAGAAAATGAAGAAAGATAAAGTTGAACCATCCCTAGTTTGTGACTGGGATGGCTCATACTATGAACAGTAAGTCTCTGGACTTGCTGGAGATCCCAAGTTTATATCGTGGATCAGGAATCGGCATCATTCATATTTTAAAGTGTTTGTATGAAAGTCGTTAAAATTGTTAAAATTTTACAGGTTGAATGACTATGCCAGAGCTTCCAGGTTGGTAAGTGCGAAGCAGGAATCGGCATCTTGATTGGTAAAATGGTTTGTGTAGAGGTTTTATTCCTACAAGTGGTTGATGGAAATTTTCACTTCCAAGTGGTAAATCAGGGACATTAAGTTGTATCTGATTTTCTAAAAATGATTGAGGAAAATGTGATGAACCAAACCCCTAATTTTACAAGTGGTAAACCAACAAAACTTATTTTCCAGAAAAATCGTTCATGATTACAACAAACTTAAATGTTTTGAAATCATAATGAGAAAATAGTTTGTTGAAAGGGGGAGTTCTGATTGTTTATGACAAGTGGATGGCGATTTAAAGCAATTTGATATCAGTTGTCACTTTATTGTATAGTTTATTTTCAAATTTCCTAAAATGTGTTTGCATTTTAGGGGGAGTAGAAATTTCAGAAAATCCAAAAACATTTGAAAATTCGAAAAATCCAAAAACATGATAAAATTCAAAATGAGTTTTGTGTCAAAGAAGAGGAAATGATAGTACATCAGTGGACTATCACAACATGCTAAAGAATTGGAAATTCAAATGTGATAAACGGTCTCACTGATGATGTGCCAGTAGGTTTTTGCACATTTAGTAGATTGTGATGAGATATAAACCTAAATTTCAAACTTGCTTATATCGTGGGGTAACATCTCTCGGATATATGGGTAACCCCCGAAATCTTGTTTGAAAGGTCCCTCTTTCTGAGATACTAGGTCTTTATACTCAGTGATATCTGGGGTATTATCCCGGGACTTCTGATTTTGCGGAAGCAATGGCCTAGTCCCCGGAGAATACTTTCTGCTTGCTTGAAACATAGCGCCGCCCTCAGCAAATTGATGAAACAATAAAATTGATAGTCATTGCAGTTGTAACAAAAGATCCTCTAAAGGGGACACACCAAAAGTCGAAGTCGTCATCTCTCTGCGTATACGGAAGTATCGACCTGAGCTCTCACGGCCCTCGCATTATAACCCCTTACAGATATCATCTGTGGTATACTCACCTGTAAGACTGAATATTGGGATCTGGATACGGGAGTATATTCTGAGGTGAGACACGCGATTAAGTTTAAGTGCCTAAGACATTAATATCGTATCTCGAAGCAGTTGAACTTTGTGTGAGAATTTAAGTGGACCAGTATACTGACAATCTAAGTGAATCGTTTAGAACTTAAAATGTTTAAAGCTTAACGGTGTTGGTGATTTGTCTCAACAACTGATATGATCCTCTTACACAAACTCACAAAAATATTGTCTGTAAATATTTCTTTTCTGTATTTTCTTAATTCTAGAAGTGGTGTCAGTTATTTTCTTTCAGAAAATCCAAAAAGATTTTTGATATGTTTTAGCATAAATTTTGAAAAAATTCAAAAAGATTTTCGACGACTGATATTGAAAAGCTGATTTTCAAAATTCCAAGTGCTAAACATGATGAACAGATGGTTTGGGAGAGTGTGTTGTTTTGATAAGAAAAATAATATAGTTATAAGTGGTTCATCAGAAACAAATTGATATGTTTGTTTGTGATAGGATTTTCTAATGATGTCTATATGCTTAAATGTTTATTATAAAACTTATGTTTGTGGTAGAGTTGTATGCAGGTTGAGTCAACATTTGAGGGGGAGTGCATGTTGATGATGATGAATTTAAAGTTGTCAAAATCTAAGAGAAGAAGTTTGTTGGTGATTTAAGAGAAAGAGATGAAGATAGAGAGAGAGAAGCCCAGAGACTGATCAAGACTAAAGAAGTGAAGACATAGCATTGTCGTGACTCGATAGTCGACTCGTCAACATCTGAGGGGGAGTCTGTTGGTGCATTACATCTGTCTACTTCGTCTTGTACCGAGTCTTTGTCTTAGATTGTATAGATTAGGGCACGATTTACGAGAAAATAGGAAAGTGTATGTGTATTAGATGATGATTTCGCTCATAGGGACATAGATGAGATTTTGCTTATGTGGTCAGGTTGATTTCGCTCATGTGGACCTTGTGTCTCTTGGGGCGAAATCACAGCACCTATATATGTGTGTTCTTGAGCGAAATCAGAAAATGGTTGTACGATTCCATACCGAGGTGCTGCCGGTGTGAAGATTGCTTGTATTCGAGATCTAATCAATACAATCAATGTTATTAGTGAAGAATAAGTTGTTTCTACCTTCGTTTCTTGTTATTCCGCACCTGAAACGAAGTACAACTCCTCTGAACGACTCTTTCGGGTCAGATAGCGATCCTACAGATAGAGATAGCCATTTTACTTCTCATTTTTGGACAAGTTTCCAAAAAGTAATGGGAACCAAGCTACATCTAAGCACAGCTTATCATCCTCAAACAGACGGACAAAGCGACAGGACGATTCAGACAATGGAAGACATGCTTAGAGCTTGTGTAATTGATTTCGGAGGAAGTTGGGATTATCACTTACCATTAATAGAATTTTCTTACAATAACAGCTATCATACCAGTATCAATGCTGCACCATTCGAAGCACTTTATGGACGAAAGTGCCGAACTCCAGTCTGTTGGGCAGAGATTGGAGAAAAGCAATTTTCTGGACCTGAGATAGTACAAGAAACCACAGACAAGATCATTCAAGTCAAGGAAAGACTGAAAGCAGAACGCGATAGACAAAAGAGTTATGCTGATAACAGGCAGAAGCTGTTAGAATTTCAAGTAGGTGACAAGGTATTGTTAAAAGTCTCTCCTTGGAAAGGAGTGGTAAGATTCATCAAAAGTGGAAAGCTAAGCCCCAGGTATGTTGGACCATTTAAAATTATCAAAATAATAGGACCAGTAGCTTATCAGCTACAACTGCCAGAGGAAATGGCAGGAATACATGATGTATTTCATGTATGCAATCTCAAAAAGTGCTTAGCTGATGAATCACTAGTAGTACCTCTTAAGAATATAGAGGTAAATGAAAAGCTTAAGTTTGTAGAAAAGCCTCTACAGATTGAAGAGAGGAAAGTCAAGAATCTCAAACACAACAGACTAGTTCTAGTCAAAGTTAAATGGGATTCTAAGAGAGGACCAGAATACACATGGGAGCTTAAATCTAAAATGCAAAGGAAATATCAACACCTGTTCCAGTAGATCTCAAGGACGAGTTCTAAAACAAGGTGGGGAAGATATAACAACCCTCCTAAAATATTTCCGACACCCCTAATATATTTAGAACATCCCTATACGTCTTAAAACATACCACGTATACGTATAATAGCCCTAAATACCTTTAATTTAATAAAATAAAAATTAATTAAAAACAAAGTTTAGGGGGTGCTGGCGGGCCATGAAGGCTTTGCCTTCAGGTTACGCGGGCCGCGATAGCCAGTCCACCAGGAGCAGCCCAGAGCCGCCACGTGTCAACCGTGTGTCGAAGCTAGATCAGTGACCGGGCCAAGCTAGGGCCTACCCGGCCTACGTCGCGGGGTGCGAAGGCCCCTTCTGTTCATTACGCGGGCCGCGAGAAGACTAAAATCAGCTCCTATAAACTGGGAGCATCGTCCTTTAGTTTCCAATGTTCAAAAACGAAATCTCTCTCTCTTTTCTGAAGTATAGCAAATATAATCGAGTGTTATACCCCCCTAATTAACAAAGTTTTGCCTCGTTGTAAGTATTATAACCCCCGGTTACGTATTAGATACGCTGCCCGATTGATCTAGCGCTCCGTAATAGTTGTCGGGGTTCTGCCCGACGTAGTCGTTGGAGTTCTGTCTCGGGGAGGGTATAACTAATGTAAATATTGGGTTATTATACTAACGCGTGTGCATTGTTTAATTTATTAGAATTATAACCAGGAAACCATCAGGAAAAGTCTAAGCTAGCAATGTGAGTAATCTCCTTTTTGTAAACCTTTTTGCAAACTGTTTTACAAAACCTCAATGATTTACATTATAATTAAACAGTGATTGAGTATTTGTAATTCTACAATTATCGTCGGTATATTGGGGTTTTGTATACAAAATTTGTTACTACACTGTGAGTAGTAACATGACCACAAGTCGGGTTGACAGTACCGTGGGTGGTAATTAAGGTAGAATGGTAAACAAATGTAATTGTTGATTGCCCTCAATACTGTACAAGGATAAAACTTGTCTTGATTAAATTGGGATTCACTCACCAGTATTTCCCACTGACAAAATGTTTTTAAAACAAAATGTGAAAGCCAAAATAGAAGCCAGCTGGAGAGCACTGAAGGCTTGGAAAAAATGTGGCTATAAAGGTTACCTAATAAAGAAAGATGTTTTATTCAATAAATTAGGGTTTATCCCTATAAACATGTTTGTAATGAAAATATGGGTTTTATCCCATTATATTTATTAATATAAAATGTGGTGTTTTACTCTGATAAAGTATTTCATAACTACGGTATTTCCGCTGCCAAATAATGATAAACACCGATACCACCATCTCTGAGTAGGCCGCGGTCGACCGCCTCCCGAGGTAGGGGTCGGGGGTTGCGACAACATGGCCTCGTACGAAGGCCCTAGTTTTACACAACACATCCCAATTTCCATCCGTGACACAATCAAAGACCTCACCGACTCTAAGCTCAATCAATAGCTTAAGGTTGGAGGGATGAACACTCGATTTTCCGTAGACGACGCGAAGACACTCGATTTTGGACAGCGGAAGCAGCACATGTATGAAAACCCACCTTCGTACGAAGGGCCCCTTCGTACGAAGGCACCAGCTTCATACGAAGCTTCTGTTTCCCCACCAACACTTCGATTTCCGACCGTTTCAGCACTTTGGAGGACTTATGCTTCTCTTCCCGTGCGCAGGCTGACCCGGCGCTCCCTCCAAGCCACTGAGGATCGTGTTTCTTGATTAGTACACGTTCTGTGAGTATACTCGAACCCATTTTCGTTTATCGCACTTTTGGGTGTTACATACGTTCTCTATCAAAATACAACACACAACGCAAAACTTTATAAACGCTAACCACTCCCGCATGCTATACGTGATTTGTTGAATGCTTGTTACTATGCTTATACAATGTTACACTAGACCGCCTTTAGCAACGATAGTACTATAGTTTGGACTCAGCACCTGTTGTGAACAGGGGTTGCTAAGGATCACATTACTTTACTTCACGTATTCGCTTCGGTGAACATGTGGCGTGCATACTCTACATCGCAGTCACGTGGTTAGGTTGTATCATTGTTGGTAGTTAAATGCTTCGCCCGTTATGTGTTACATGCTGGTTATGCGTAAACGCTTTCCATACTATTATCTATGCAAACTTATGTACTCACCTTTACTTTATGTATTGACTTTTATTTTAACGTATGTGACAGGTTGATTGGATGTTATGCTGTAAATGAGTTAGGAGGTCTGGAAACTCACCAAATAAAATCTGAGTTGTCGGAACGGAATTTGTTTTTGAGACTGAATATCTGTGATGACTGTGTTGCTTTATTTGTTTAATAGTATGGGATATTGAACCTTATAAATTTTGTCATTAATAGTTGTTATGGATTCTCATGAACAATCTATTTCGCTCAGTGCCACGCCCCGATGATTCCGCCATCGGTTGGGGTGTGACAAGAACGATGATAATGAATCTAATCATAGTGAGTACATGTATATTTCGACTTCCAACAATGTCGTACGACTACGAATCGTTACGGTTAACTCATTTTCATATAATTATGGATAAATGTGATGATTGAGGGTCTAGTATTAGCTTGGTATACTGATTTTGGGTGATTGTCATATGAAGAGTATCAGGGTTTACTATTCAGGGTTTATTGTTCAGGGTTTGAGGTTTGATTGCCACTTACATTGATACTGTTCAGGGTTTGAGGTTTGATCACAGTTAAGATACAAGGTTGTTATTGACGATGATGCATAAATGAAATGTAATAACTTTGATTGTCACTTAGATTGATACAGGGGTTAATACAATGTGATCGATTTTGGACCCTACAGTTGAAATGTGTTCGGGGGCATATTCAAATGTATTTTGTTTTTTTGTTTTTTTTGATACAGTGCTTAATGAAATGTGTTCTCAATTTAGTTAGATTGTCACTTAAATTGTGATCACGATAAACATCACTTAGAGTGTCATTTTTGATGCAGCGCATTAATGGTCACTGTAGTTTATTATTTGTGTATCACAGACTATTATTGTACTGGTTTTGTAGTTGAAGTGAGGGTGAACTTTTCCATCACAGTGTTGGTGATCCACGTGGTGGTTATGATCAATGGTCGCCCAATCTTGAACCTCCAGTATCCATTTGGGAATTAGAGGATCGACTAGTCACCACCAAGAACGTAGCATTATAATATATAGGATAACTAAAGTATAAGTATTAGGGAGTTTTTATGATCTTGATGTTAAAAGGTAACTAATGTTTACCAAGATCGTGGTATGACTATGTAATTAAACTTTGTAATTCAAACACTTATAATATGTTGAATATTTAACTACTAGCTATAGTTGATTGTGCACTTCAAATGAGATTATGGATAACTTGATTATGCTTAAACAGAATGCTCGTTTGCAGGGTCAACTAGAATGTTCATTCGCTATTTGACTTGAAAGTTCAAACAGATCATGTTCATGTGGTGATTCAAGGCTTGAACTTGTCATTTGACTTGGCAAGGTCAAACAGATCATGTTCCTTATGTCATTCAAGGCTTGCATTTCTAAACTGGGTTAGTGAACAAGTTTAGCGTTAGGAGATTGTGTTTGACTATGAAAGTCAAATTGTTTGTGAACAATGTTTGTGTTTATGCATAACAGAATTGTCCATTAGCATTTGAATTGGTCATTAGGCTTGAATTAGATATTATTCATTATGTGAATCAAGGCATTTGACTTTGGAAGGTCAACCTTAAATGGTAATTTGACTTTGAAAGGTTAAACAAATTAGGCAGGAATGATTAACCTGATGCAAGGACTAAAAAGGTCAGTTGTTAGAAACTACAAGGTGTAAAACAAAAGGGTATATGTGACAACCGTCACTTTTCCGTACATTCCGTACACTAGATGAATAGTAATTTGTGCTTTAATGACTGTACATGATCTAGTTTACCAGACAAATAAATTTCTGAATTCCATACAAGTGAATTCATGAAGTTGTTATGCTACAAGAATTGCTTCATGTTAGCGTTGCGTCAGAAATACTAGTAAACTCACCGGTAAGACACACTGTGTCAACAAGACTGCAGAAAGCAGTCAAACAATAAAATTGGAGCCTAGGTGTAGGTCCAACGATGAGAATACATTAAAACCCAAGAGTACATACAAGGGTTTAATATATATATACTCTCCGGAAGCTAAAATACGCACTAAAAAGCACCCGAAATGCACTTTAAGTGCACAATTTTATATAATTCAGCTCTAATCAGCATTTAAACATATGAATATTATGCAGAAATTACGTTTTATTATCCAGAATATCTCCCCAAGTGTTGGGAATTGAGAAGGATACAAAAAGGTACTTAAAAGTAGGGCTGTAAACGAACCGAACGAACACGAACAAGGCCTTGTTCGTGTTCGTTCATTAAGGAAATAAATGTGTTCACGAACGGTTCATGAACACTTACCGAACGAGATTTTATGTTCGTGTTCGTTCATTAAGTAAATGAGCGTGTTCGCGAACGGTTCACGAACACAAATAAATTTGGCGAACGCGACGAACGATAAAGATAGATGGCCCAGAGAGTTGCACTCGAACTTGAATCCCCTAATGTGGAACGGAGGTCGATTGTATTCGTGGATGTAAATAATGAGAAATGAAAGGGAAATGATGCATAAACAAGGTGAAAGTGAGTTTCCTAGTTTAATTGTTAGGGAAATAAAATAAATAAAAGTTTAATAATATAAAAAGTACAAATAAAATATAAGAAAGTACAAAGATCTTCAATTATAACACAAACATACGAACATAAACGAACACAAATCAATGAATGTTCACGAACACGTTCACGAACACCTTACCGAACGTTCACGAACACAATCGAACGAACGAGACCTCTATTCATGTTCGTTCATTTAACTAATCGAACGAAATTTCTTGTTCATGTTCGTTCGTTTATTAAACGAACGAACATAAACGAACTTCCCGCCGAACGGTTCACGAACTGTTCGCTGAACGTTCAGTTCGTTTACAGCCCTACTTAAAAGACACTAAAAAGTGTAATTTAGCACTTTAACGAACCGGTGTCTAACCGAACAACCGGATATTACCCGAAACACCAAAATAATGCTAGAAGCATTGTTTTTATTTTTCTAAGCTAGTTAGGGTCCCCGAACACCCTAACACACTATATATTATTTAACACACATAAACCACTAACTTAGCACTTACTTCCTAACTAGTTTGTAACTAAATAATTGAGACTCAACTAATACCCCCCCCCCCCTTGATGGCCGGTTAGGGGACATGTTCCCCACATATGATTTTCTTGATTATATTAATAGATCATGTTGGTGGATAATAAGGCATGTTATACAATGGTTAATGAGGGTTAAGAGGATTATAAGAAAGACTTGGGGTCTATCATTCTCATCATCACCAACAAACTTACAACACTTGCAACTCTCTCTCTCCCTCTCTCCTTGGGTTCGGCCGAGAGCCACCACAACCACCATCATTATCATCCAAGCTCATTCATGCAATCTACATACTTCCAAGGGTGTTAGAGATCATACAACGATGCTCGGTGTGTTCGGAAGCTCGAGGACCTCTCTTATCTTCTTTTAACCACCACTTTTACATAGTTGAAACTCCCCTAGCCTTGTGCTAGTAGTAAGTGCCTTAGATCTTCATCCTCTTCATATTTTTTTATGGATAATAGATGACTTATGATGAAATGATAAGAAACTCTAAAGAACATAACTTAAAGTCTTGAACATAAGATGAATAAGGTGGATAAAGAGAAGATATGTGTGTAAATCTTGTGTAGTTGCGCTCATTTGATGTTGTTTGTTAGTAAAAGTTGGATGGATCATCATCAAGGTATGCTAGATCATGTTCAAGAACATGAACTAGTAATATGTTAGTGATAGAAATAAGAAAAATGATGAAACCATCCACCATGAACTTGAAACTTGGATAAACATAATTTTTCTTGTAAAATGAAGTTGTAAACTTGTGGATCTAAAGACCTACAAGTGGTTTTTTTTTCGGAAGAACCAAGCGGAAGATACTAGCTTTGTCATAACCCGGATATTTTATGAAAGAAGCACATTTATAGTAACTAAACAAGTGTGTAAACACTTGTGTAACAAGAAATTTAACAAAGAGGTATTCTTGAAAATCTTGACAAGAAGTTGTGAAACTTCAAGTTCTTTAAAAAAATGAAGTTTACAAGAAACCAATCATGTTTTTAAATATAACAAGACTTACTAAATGTGATAGTAAGTTACTACACATTTTTGTAAATTCTCAAGTTCATGGAATAAAGAAATTAGTATATACTGTTGTTGATTGTTGTGGATTGTTGTTGATGAATTAAAAGAAAATAAACACATGTTTTGAAAACATGGGAAACCTCCATTTTTAGGGGAAACTCTGTCAAAATTTCTATAAATTTTGACACTTAGAAAAATATAAGTTTTTGAGAAACTTATTCCCTAAAAAAAATCTAAAAATATTACCAAAGTTTCCCTAATTTTTGGTGATAAGAAATTATGATTTCTTCAAGATTAAAATTTACGTAAAGTATGAATATTTTTGAGAGAAAAATATATATTATTTGATCACCAACTTCTGTGCTAAGTGTATATAGTATGTGTTATATGTGCTAGTGTATTAAGATTTAAAAATACACTAAATACTTTTGAGAAGTAAAAACACAAAGATACACATACAACATACAAGATACATAATTCGGGTGCAAAGTGCAAAACACGAGATACTTATATTAAATTTTGAGAAAATAATATAAGTAAGGTACTTAGTTAAAAATATAAAATATTTTTAACACAACAATACAAATAAAAAAGAGTGACTGTACTTGTGCGACGCAAGTCTAGTGACTAACGTTAAGAAAACGTGTATAGGTCACGACGTTAATTAAGCAAATCCGGTGAAGTTTACGACGCAGGAACGCAAAGCTGTGAGTTCATGCTCCCCCTTTTCCTTAACGGTTTTTGGTTTTATAACTCTCGGGGGTGAAATACATGTTACAAATATTACAATTTTTACAAATGGTAAAAATACAAGAAGCACACTTGGTGAGAACGAGTACCGAGTGCAATATGATTTGAGAATACGAGAAGCACTCTTGGTGAGTGCAATATGATGTGCTTTAAGAAATGCCTAGAAAATACTAGATCATGTGAGCTTAAACTAGATATTGAGATGCCATTAATACTTAATTAGGGACGAGGGTTAGATCTAACGGGTACGGCCGAGCCCCACTCATGGTCCTTATGTGACCTCATGAGTGCTTCGGTGTCCTAGTCGAGGGAAATCGACACAGTCGAGGTTAATCGACACAGTCGAGGGAAATCGACACAGTCGAGGGTAATCGACACAGTCGGGGGAAATCGACACAATTAAAGTAGCCAATACTAATGCTTCCTATATTCTCACATGCCTGGAGGGAGAAAATAGTAATGCTCCATATGTCCTCACGTGCCTTAATGTCCTTGTATAAACAATCATTTAATACGTGGGGTACTCAAGAAAACTTGAATGATACTTGAGTACGTGGGGTGTTCAAGAAAACGGGAATCATACTTGAGTACGTGGGGTACTCAAGAAAAACTTGAATTATACATGACACACACTATGTTTTCATACAAAGTATACAAACGTGAAATACAAAAACGTATGAACTCGCTCAACTTTATGTTGATGTTTTCCAAAATTACATGTATTTCAGGTGACAGGATGGATCTTGGGCGCAAGTGTCATAGCTAGAAGTAGACTTCAAGTTTAGATGTCATCCACTTTTGTTGAATTGTAACCTAGACGAAGGTTGTGTTTTTTTTTTTAACTTGAATAACGAGTATTTGTAATACTCAAATTTTCATGAATGGATGAACATCGTTTTGATCATGTAGTTGTCTATTATGATTAAATGCAATGATAACAAACTAGTCACGCATCGTACGCTTCCGCAAAAGACAGGGTGTGACAGTATAAACGTCATTTTACATAACAGCTAACAGATATATGACGTTATAAGACAACAGGGTCCAACATTGACTCGTTTTGGAAACGAGATGGTGTAAATTTGATCGATTTTAGAAATATGGTGTAAACCTGATGTCTCTTGCTAACCAGAGGGTGTAAAATTGCAGTTTACTCAAAAGGTAAAGATACAATAGTCAACAAATTCGGTTTATTAGTAACATAAATTATGAAAAATGCAAGTCTCATTAATTAATGACGAAAAATATGTATGCCTATGTATATCACTCTTAACAAGAAGTTATCAGCTAGGATTATTCTGCCGAGTGGATTAGGCCTCACTTTTAACCGGACATTCTACTCTAGGGTTACTTAACCAAGTGGATTAGGCAACACTCTTAACTAGATGCTCTCCTCTAGGTTATTCTGCTGAGTGGATTAGACATCACTCTTAACCAAACGTTCTCCTCTAGAGTGGATTAGGCATCACTCTTAACAAAACGTTCTCCTCTAGGATTAATATGCCTAGAGGATTACACATCATTCTTAACTAGATGTTCTCCTCTAGGGTTATTCTGCCGAATGGATTAGGCAGCACTCTTACCCAGACGTTCTCCTCTAGGATTAATTTTCTGGGTGGATTAGACCACACTCATAACCAGACGCTCTCCTCTTTTCCAGCCAAGTGAATTAAACTACAAATCCTATAGACAGTACCAACTACACACTTATACATTTACATTTTTGCGGGACAAACTATTGTTTTACGAAAAATAATAATCAGACATTTATGAAAATAAACCAATTAGAATTTTGGATTTTATTGGACATAAAACATTTGATCAAACCGCTAACACCAATAATTCAAACTGAGACCAGAGAACCGATATTGTCATGCTTTAACTCGGTTTCGTTGTCGGTTTTTCTAGTTTTTTTTTCTTCCCTAAAATTTCGTTTTTTAATCTAGTGCGGAGCAGAACCAATTAAAACTTGCTGAAACCGATATAAAAACTAATTTCACATGCAACATTGCAAAATGTCAATGCAGTTTTATTATATATACACTTAAAAGGCTATGTCGGTGGGCTAATCCGACATAGCCAAGTGTCGACTTCTGGTTGGTCAAAAGAATTTTTTGCTTTTAACCCTTAACTTTTCTAATTTACGTGTTTAGTCCTTCTATTATAACTGTCATAATATACATGTTTAGTCCCTCTACTTAATAAACTTTATTCCTCATTAGTTAACTTTGCTAATATACATGTTTAGTCCCTCTACTTTAACTTTGTTGTCCTTCTACTCTAGCTTTCCTAATATACATATTTAGTCCCTCAACTTAATAAATTTGATTCCCCATTAGTTTACTTTGCTTATATACATGTTTACATCATCTACTTTAACTTTGTTGATATACATATTTAATTACTCTAGTTTACTTTTATTTAGTTAAGTATTTCGCCTTTTAGAGTTTTTTTTCTCCCTAACGTAATGAACCAAAGCCAATCCAACTGAATAATATTGTTTCCGCTATTGGTATTATCAGAACCAATATTTTTTCTTTTAGTATTTCGTTTCTTAATGTTTTTTTATACATACGTGAACGTTTCAATAATCATTTTCCAATGATTTTATGTTATCTCTTTCGGTTGCTATACCATGTGTCGGTACTATATTGATAATCAAACTAGAGATGGGCATAATCGGTTCCTTTTTATACCCTGAACCGGTTCCTTTTTATACCCTGAACCGGTTCCTAACCGGACCCGGTTCCTAACCGGACCCGGTTCCTGAATGTGTGTCAATGGAACCGGTTCTTGTTGTAACCGGTGTCGGTTCCTACCCGGGTTTTAACCATTAAAACTAGAACCGAGTGTAACCGGTTCGGGTCAGGGTGGAACCGGTTCCTTTTAATACCCGGTTCCAGTTCTTCAGAAGACCGGTTCCTAAGGTTACTATGAAAAAGCTGCAAATACTATTAGGAACTGGTTCCTACTAGTAATTCAATGGAAAAGGCTGAAAAATACTATTGGGAACTGATTCCTTTGGTCAATTCAATGAAAAGAGCTGCAAAACTATTAGAAACCGATTATAAATTCCTTGCCTTCTTGCCTCCTTGCATCCCAAAATCAATAACTTACACCTTTAAACTTCCAAAATTAAAATGGTGTGCAACGACGAGGTTGTGATGGTTTTGGAAACTAAACGAAACCCCACAATTTTGGAAGCACTTTGACTTGTGCTTAATGAGTGATAGCCACGAGATGGCAAGGTGTAAAGCTGGGAAGTTCATGAAGGCTACGGCCAACTCCATGCTAAAGAAACACACCGATCGTCATTGTCCGGTTACAAAGCCGAAGAAAAACGAAATGGGTGAAGGATCCGGAACTGGTTCTTCGAAGGTTTAGTGTGTTTTATGTAATCAGTTTAGTTATGTTTAGTTTGACGTGTTTAGTTATGTTTCGTTCAATGTAACCGGTTCTAATAAATATTTATGTTTCGGTTTATATCTTGTAGGTGTAAGTTGACGGTAGAGATGGGCATATCGGGTTTTTTTTTTTTTGTAATACCCGGAACCGGTTCCGGGTAGAAAGGAGGTTCCGGGTACGCACCGGGTCCGGGTATGAACCGGAACCGGTTCCAGGTCGGTTCCACCGGTTCGGGTTTGGAACCGGTTATTATGCTCATCTCTAAATCAAATTCCGCCGCAACGCGCGAGGTAAAATTTCTAGTAAATATTAAATATATAAATGTTATATTAAAATAGTCCATTGGGCTTGATGGACATGTAAAACGTATGAGATCCAGTGGGCTTCCTTAGAGGTATATGATTGAATTCTAAATCTTCTAAGATCGGTTCGTTTGATTTTGAAAACACGTCAAACACGACTGATTCCTTTGAGCGATGTCCCAAAACAAATATAAGTAGTGCTATTTAGTTTGATTTTGAAAACACGCCAAACACGATTGAAAACCGCTCCAGTTTGTTTATCCAAATCTTTTTAAACTTGAGAGGCATAAAATGTTCCAGTGGCGAATTGGGTGGGTGTGGAAAATGATGATATTGGTTTTAAAATTTGATTGGATCCGGATACCTAATTTGGGGGTTGAAGGTTTGGAATTAGAAGGCCTCGCAACCTTGCTCGTTGTTTGGCTGGGATAAATGGGAGTGGAGCTTGGAACCGTAGGGGAGTTCCTCGGTTCGGAGTCTTCGGCATTGGATGGAAAGTACCAGCTATGGTGGACTTCTACATATTCACAAAGTTCACCATTTATTCCCATTAAGTTAAATTTTTGTATCTTGGCGTGTGTATTTAAATTGGATTCCTACTATGGTGGAGTTAAATAAAATCTATGTTTCAACTCGGGAACACAAAATCTATAGTTTTCTTTTCTTTTCTTTTCTTGGAACTCTTGAACACAAAATTACATTATTCATTTATCTTCCTTCCCTTTCTTTTCTCTCCTTAATTCTCTTTCCTTTATTTTCTTTCATTTATTAATTTTCTTTTCTTTCCTTGGAACTCTTGAACACAAAATTACATTATGCATTTCTCTTCCTTCCCTTTCTTTTATCTCCTTAATTCTCTTTCCTTTATTTTTTCATTTATTAAACTCGGGAACATAGCATTAAGCACAAAAAAATATGTTAGCTTAACATAAGTTTTTTTTTTTTTGAATAGGAAGATGGGACCACTTTTATTCAGCAAACCAAAACAAAACAGAAATCACAGCAAGGTGCTATGATTTCAATAGTACAGTACAGACATAATCAAAAATAAAACATGCAGAGGAGAAAAATAAAACAGTTATAAACTACATTCACCAAGAGAAGTAGAGCCATTTCTCCCATGATTCCAGCCGCACCTTTGATTTTTGTTTCATCCAGTAGTATGATTCTTCCTTTATCTCTTCTATCATTCTGTAAACTTCTCCTTCTCTTGCTCTAAATATTTTTTCATTCCGGTTTTTCCAAATAACCCAGGCAGTTAACAGGAAAATTGCATGTACCACTTTTTTCTTCACCTTTGGCCAGTTACATTCATTTAGCGAGCTGAAGACATCGCCTAACGTGTTTGGTTTAGTAGCCGCTGTCATTTTGACCCATCTGCAGATCTGTTCCCATACTCTTTCCGCCACTATACATTTAACGAGAACGTGATCAGGCGTTTTTTCCTCGCTATCACACAGTTTACACATGTTGTTCGGTACTGGGACGCCTCTTTCCCTTAATTTCGTAGCTGTCGGGGTGTTGCCTTTTAATGCCCTCCACACAAGCATGCTGCATTTTTGTGCTGCCCAATTGTTCCAGAAGAAATCGTCCGCTGCTTCGTTTAAATTAATTGATCTATCCAGCGTGCTTCTCACCTCTTTTACCGAAAACTCTTGATTGCCTCCTCCATTCCAAATCCAATTGTCGCTATTCTCCGAGAACCTAACTTGATTCAGAATACCTATCAAGTCTTCCGTTTACTGCCTTTCACTGTCAGTACTTGGTAATCTTAACCATTCCCAGTTCCATAGGACACCTCCATTAAACTGAGTATAGTACTCCTGGACTTTAGCTCGTTTGTTCTTTACCAGTTGATACACAAGAGGGAATTTCTCCTTTAAAGGTATATCTTCACACCATACATCGATCCAAAATAAAGTTCTGTCGCCCATGCCTATTTTGCTAATGAGACTTCTTTCAATATTCACACCCCTTTTAGACAAGTCTTTCTTAGTTTCAACAATTGTTTTCCAAATCCCAAGCCGATCTTTTCTAATCAGAACCATAGCGATTCTTCTCTTATTTTTGTGAATGGCCTTTATTACTTTAACCCATAAGTGGTGTGGCTCCATCTTTAGACGCCACCACCACTTAACTAATAGAGCTAAATTGAGGTCTCTAATGCTGCCTACTCCAAGTCCACCGAATTTTTTGGCTGCAACTATTTTCTCCCACTTGACCCACTCATATTTTTATTCGAACTGCATCCACCCCATAGGAATTTCCTACGTATACCTTCTAATACCTTTATAACAGCAATCGGACATTTATACACAGAAAAGTAATAGTTTGGAAGGCTACCAAGGACAACTTTTATCAAAACCACACGCCCAGCGAAAGATAGTAGTTTCGCTTTCCAGTTTGATAGTCTTCTATTGAAAGTGTCGATAACTTCTTTCCAATTATGGATGCGATTCATATTTGCACCGACTCTTAGTCCCAAGTACGTGAATGGAAAGCTTCCCGCCTTGAAACCAAGAGTTTCGGCCATCGTTTTGACCTCTTCCTCATCCACACCAACTCCAAAAAGCAAGTTTTTTTAGACTTATTTTCAACCCGGAGACAAGATAGAAACATCTTAAAATTCTTTTCAGGTTTAGTATATTATTTTCCCCCCATTCGCCGACAAAAAATGAATCGTCCGCAAACAATAAATGAGTTAATACTAGAGTATCCCCCGATAATTTCACCCCCGCAAATATACCTTCAGTTTTGGCCCTTGTCATCATAACGTGTAGAGCTTCCATAGCTATGATAAATAGAAATGGTGAAAGCGGGTCTCCTTGTCTAAGGCCTCTTTTATATTGGAACTCACCCGTCGGTGCCCCGTTTACTAGTATCGATCCTCTCCCGGTAAACAAAATTCCCATCACCCAATTCTTCCACTTTGGTGGGAATCCCATATGCGTTAAAATGGAAATCAGGAATTTCCAATTCAACGAATCATATGCTTTTTCAATATCCGCCTTGAATACAAAAATCTCTTTTTTGACCTTCTTCGCCCAACCCACAATTTCATTTATTATTAATGGACCGTCTATTATATTTCTCCCAGAAATGAAGGCTGACTGGGAGTTAGAGACTACACTATTTATCACTTTCTTCAACCGATTTGCCAAAACTTTAGATATTATCTTGTTTACTACCCCCACTAACGAAATAGGTCGGAAATCGGAAAGAGCCATTGGGTCGGTTACCTTGGGGATAAGTGCTATGAAGGATGAACTACATGTGTGGTGTACGGATCTTTGAATAAAGAACTGCAACATCATCTCCATGATTCCTGGTTTCAGCTCCTCCCAATATTTTTTTATGAGTGAAAATGTTATCCCGTCGGGTCCTGGAGCTTTATCTCCCCCACACTCCCAAATTGCACTCCTGACTTCGTCTTCCTTGAACATTTCTATGAGACCGTTCTTTTCTCCTTCTGTCAGTTTGCTAAAGCCATCCATCCCCATTCTCGGTCTCGACGGTATTGGTTCTTCAAACTTTTCTTTAAAGGCTGATCTGAATTTCTCCTTAATAATTAGTGCCTTCGATATCCAACTACCATCTATCCATAATCCGTTAACCCTGTTACGTACCTTGTGACTATTCATGAGTGTATGAAAAAATCCCGTGTTTTCGTCACCCAACTCAATCCACTTTAGCCTTGATCTCTGCATCAAATCTTTTGTTCTCGCCTTTTGCCATTCCTTTATAACTCTTTTGTATCCTTGCCACGATTCTATCTCTTGTTCCGTTAGGCTTCTTTTTTCTGCTTCTGTCTCCAGTTCTTGTACCTTTTCTGTGGCTGTAGCTATCAGTTCCTCATCTTTCTCCTTTTATTTAGTACGCCAAATTTTTAATGCTTCTCTAATTGCTTTGAACTTTACAGCCAAGCACTCATCTTTAAACGCAGATTCACAACTTATCTCCAGCCCTTTTCTGACCGCAGCATCATATCCCGGCACGTCCGCCCAACTATTAAAAACACAAAATGGGATTGGACTGAAATTGTTTGCAACTGTAATTAATACAACTGGACTGTGATCCGACACGTCTCTGTTTAAAGCAATTAGCTTAGCTTCCGGCTATCTCATCATGAATTCATTACATACAAATATTCTATCGATTTTACTTAGATTCTTCCCATCGCCTGACATAAATGTATATCTCTTCCCGCCCATGTTATATTCTTGTAGCCCCGCACTACTTATAAAATTTTGTTAAAACAAAGTGCTCCCCCAGCATCAAAATGTGAATTAAACCTGTCTTCAGGAAAACGTACCTCATTAAAGTCTCCTAGAATTATCCATTTACCATGGATTGACTGTTTTAGTGCCAATATCTTGTTCCACAGTTGTCTCCTACTACTCTGAATCGTCGGAGAATAAACATTCACTATGGTTGTATCCACCTGATCCCCTGTTATACGTCCATTCACTAAAATGAAGTACTGGCTCACTACTTCAGAGTGTTTTCTGAATACCCCGGGATTCCATATCGACAGCAACCCACCTGACCTACCTTCTGCATCTACTTTAATGTAATCAAAAGTAGAGTTATCCCAAAATCTTTTAATCACCCTTTCGGGTAAATCTCTGAATTGAGTTTCTTGAATCGCCACAAAACATAATCCATATTTTGACAGCAGCCCCTTCACTGCCTTTGCTTTCCCCAACCCCCCTGCACCTTTTATATTAAAAGTTCCTACATTCATTGTTTACATGCTTCCTCCTGTTCATCTTCAATCGTCTTTCTGATCAGGTCCTGTTTCCCATTAAAATCGACACCTATAATTGTACCAACTTCTGTTGTTTGTCTTAGTTCTTCATCGGTTTCTTCCACAGAAAGAGATATCGAAGCTTCCCCACTTTCTCTGACCTGCGTGTCTTGTACTAAAGTGTCACCAGAATCCGATTCCTCCTCCCAATCGGAGTTAAACCCGTCGTCTGGAACCGTAGCTTCATTGCTTTCGTTAAACAGGTCTTCTATTAACTCCTGAATTCTCACATCTTTTTTAGTTTTCTTCTTAATCTTCAAAGGGAATTTATGACGTGGTTGGAATCTAGATTTGTCTGGCACCTCAACATTTAAATATGGAAGCTTCCCTTTATTTATTTTCGAATTGGGCCTTAATTTTTGGGCTCTAGCAGAAGCTAGGCTATTACGTTTTCTTTTCCTCTGTTTGGTATTGTTTGGCCCAAACTGCTCCCCTGTGTTCGGCCCAATGTAATGAGGTCCATTATCATTAGTCTAACCGGCCTCACTCTTTTGTGCCTGCTCCGCCGTTTTATTTATATTCCCTCCTATTACCTCGTACTCGCCAATATTCTCATTAAATGCTTCATCATTACCCAGCGACTTTTTATCGGGACCAAGATTTTCATTAATATCATTCCACGCTGACTTTTCCTCCTCCCTATGACACCCAGGCTTTACAACTTCTTCCACCGGTGGTTGTTCCTCTTCCGCCGCTTCCTTCTCCGGTAATGTCTGAACCGTCACCTTGTCCACCACCATTTTTCTAGCGACTTATTAGGGGTTTTATCTTGATCGTTCGTCCATTGATTATTGTTGCTTTGGTTCACTGGGTCCACCTTAAACATAATTCTTCTTTTAATTATACAATCTGGAATCCATGATTCCTCCATCTCCGACACCCAAACTTTGAACTTTTGGTTCTTCCAATCCACCAGAATTGATTCTTAGATACTAGATCCATGGTCAACTAGTACCCCAACTATGTCAAACTGTAGGTTTAAATCATATTTGTCTGCTCGCGAGTGTTGGACAATTCTCCCGTATCTTTCCGCGATCATGTTCATCACCTCTTTCATCCATAATTGAATGGGGACTCCCTTTATCATCAGTCATGCAATACGTTGATAAGGTATTATTTGACCTTCCCCTACGTTTACCTTACAGAACCATTTTTCCATAATCACCTTTTTATCGTTCACAAACATCTCCATATCCTTCTGTTCATCAAACGTTATAATAACACTCAATCCTCCGATGTACCGCATGATCCCTTTCTCCAGTTTTAGCTCGTCTGCGCACTTATCTGCTTCCCTCAATTGCTTTATACTTTGATATTCACACACCACCGCTTTGTTCTTCCAATCTTTGTAAGCTTCCGACTCGTTTGCAAATCTCATGGTGTTATCCTCTTCAATTACTTTCTCTTTTCCTTTTACCATGTTTGCATAAGAAACACCTTTTTTAGTTCCTATATTGCTTCCTTCAATACGAGTATCTAGGTTTATCGATTTTGTCTCCTCCTTCCTGGCCCAGGTCTGTTGCCTCCTATCTGCTAATTTTTTCACCACTTTCACAAACCTAGCCACTTTTGCTTTAATCCTCCAGCAATATAAATCGGCTTGGCATAAAACCTTTGCAATTTTTTCTCCATCCTTTACTTTAACAAACCTTAGGAATCCGAAACGGTTACCCCACTTGTCCTTCTTCCTTGCAATATAGGCATCCACCAAGTGTCCATAGTTTCTACACTCCAGCCAAAGTTTGCCGTCGGTAACTTGAGGATGAATATTTGAGACATAGAATGTTGTGGCGTCCTCACTTCTATACTGTTGTTCATTGGTCTGGTAACTGTGTGTTCCTTGATACCTCTCGCCATAACCGAACCGATTATACCCCCCACCTGATGGTTCACCCGATTCCTTACCCATCACGAACCTTTAAGAGGTTAATAGGATTCGTAACAGTCAAGCTAAGTTATCCCGATAGCCGCGACCGCTAACAGACCTACTAAGCAATCAAGTTTCGGATAGGATTCGGAATTTACTGATATGTCAACCAGAGAAAGAAAACGAGAAACCCAACGGGCGAATGGATGAATCAAAAAAATAGATTAGAGAGAAAGGTAGATACGAGATCCATAGATGATGTAGATCGAAGTACCTCGCACGCTAATCCGATTAGATCTTCATCGTCGAGCTCATTGGCGTTTCTGAAGTTTTTATTTACAAAGTCATATGTTAACATTGTTTCTGGATGAAGAAGTTGAATAAATGTGGAGTAAAAATTCAAATTTATCTCAGACTTTCATACAGTAGATGCCCGAACTTTGACGATTTGCACCAAATGTTCCGGTAGTACTCGTGGGGACAAAATTAGGTACAAACTACAAATCACATTCTATATGATCATGTTATTTTTTTTATTTCTGTTTATTTATTTATTTTTTTTGCAAAACAAGCACATATTCAAGATCTCTTCACACGACCCGTATATTTATTAGCATCAAATACATCAACCCTTACCCGATTACACTTAAAAGTGTGTAAGTTTCAGCCATCTAAACGAGTCATACGGGTTGGAGAGTTGATCCCATCACGATCTGTTTTATTAAACGTGTCCATCACAACCCATTTATTAAACTGGTTTTACAAATCAAAAATAATTATCTTCGCGTCGTGACAAAATTTGACCAAAAAAAACCACAGGTAAGTCCCCCTTTTTCTTGATCTTTGCAATGACAACAGATATTTAGCTGATCATATGGGTTCTAATGTTATTACATTAGCCCAGTTACTAAATAATGCTTTTATTTGTGATTTGATTACATATAAATTTTTAATAATTTTTTTTACCTACATTATTTATTCTTCATTTTGTGCCTCACCTCAGAACATGCGTAGTGGTAATGCCCTTATCCTTGGGCGTTTTCGTCATGTGGCAGTCCAGTCAGCAATAGGGCGTTGTGGGGCATTATGTTAAAAGGAGTGTCGTGGGGCTTGAAATCTTGTGGGGCATTATATTTTAATAGAATTAAATAAAAAATAAAAATAAAAACCATAAAAAAGGCTATTGGCCAAATGGGAAGGTGTGTGGTTATTGGCCAATTCATTTGCTCTCACGCCCAGGAGGGTTTTTTTTTTTTTTTTTTTGAAAAAAACGCCCCGGGGGCGGTCTATTGGGCGTTGTGGGGCGTATATCTGGGATAAAACGCTCAAAAACACCCCACTACGCATGGTCTCATTGCAATCACTTTTTCATTTCTGATTGCACCATGCTAGAAATTGAAGACTTTAAGTGTTATATTAAACGAATTCTTAGGTATAACATTTTCTTATAGCATACAAGTTAATTTAAGGAGAGTATGGAAGTTATGTTTTTATTCCTGTTTTATAGTAAGCGGGGATCTTTGTTTTGGTCGGGCATTTTTACTTGAACTTTTATGTTTCCCCAGTTTGACTGTCTATAAGATATCAAAACGAGGTTGGAGTAGAGCTTCCCGTCTTCAAAGCCATTCAACAGTTCCGAACATGTCAGTTGATACACTCTGGAGGTGGCGAAATGAGCAGGGCAAAATAGTATTCAACAGAAAACAAGCGCACTTTGCAAGCTTAATGGAGGAAATTAAATTCCTTGGCTTCTTGTGGCTTAGGAACCGGAAAAGGCTCAAGAATTAACATCGGAGCTTTGGTGTAAATGTGATCTATCGTGTATGAAATTTTAATTTTTTTGGTGGCTATAGTTTATTTTGGTCGTTGTATTGCAACATCAAACATGGTGGCAACAGTTTGTAGTTGGTATAATTTGCTCATATATAGATTTTTTTGGTCGTTAAAAATAATAAAGGTGGGAAGATGGGCTAGGTTGACATACCAACATTTTATATATCCGTTTGTTTATTAGAATATGAACGGGTAGATGAGTAAATTATAATTAGTTGGTTGCAAAAACAACACTATCACATTAGAGATCGTGATCTTTGTTTGATCAATACTACTATCACATGATTAATAAGTAAAAATAAAATAATCTGTGGATACCACAGGTGATAACCTAATTAAATATATAAATGTTATATTAAAATAGTCCATTGGGCTTGATGGACATGTAAAACGTATGAGAGCCCGTAGGCTTCCTTAGAGGTAGTGGTCTAGCGGGGTAACATGTTATGTTTTCAAATATCTGGGTTCCTAGTAACATATCTATACTTATATACTATATAAAATAAAGAAACTAATGTGGAGAAATATGTCATTTTTTTTTTAGGCATCTATTTTTTAGTTTTCTCATCTCTATCTTCTACTTAATTATAGATAATTAATAAATTAAAAGATAATTATAAAATTAAATTTAAACAATTGGTATAGGAGATAATATAATCTTTTGAAATATTTATTAGATTTCAAAATTATTTATCTTGACATTAACAAAAGATGTACACTAAATATAAATTAATATAATGTAAAGAGTTAAATGTCATTTTAGTCCCTGTGTTTTGGGCTATTTTGTCAGTTTAGTCCAAAGGTTTTATAATACACATAGTTTATAAAGAACATTAACGGTTTTATAATACACATAGTTTATAAAGAACATTAACAAAAGATGTACACTAAATATAAATTAATATAATGTAAAGAGTTAAATGTCATTTTACTCCCTGTGCTTTAGGCCATTTTGTCAGTTTAGTACAAAGGTTTTATAATACACAGAGTTTATAAAAATATAATAAGATATAACTTTTTTATTGATTGGTATATAAAATTACATGTACTCAACCCATACAATACATGATGAGGTTCTTAAAAATGTAATTTTTTTCATTATTTAATATATAAAATTAAATTCACTCAACCCGTACAATACACAGGGTTCTTAAAGATATAACTTTTTTATTATTTAATATATAAAATTACATTTATTCAACCCACGTAATAAACAAATTTTTTAAAGATATATTTTTTATTATTTGGTATATAAAATTACATTTATTCAAACAGTGTAATAAACGGGGTTTTAAAGATATATTTTTTTATTATTTGATATATAAATTACATTTATTTAACTCGTGTATTACACGGGGTTCTAATCTAGTATAATATAATTTGATTAATATACGTATGTAAATTCTACTATATCTTAAAAGACAAAGTCGGTGGAAACCCCACCGGCTTTGTCTTCTTCCCCCTCAATTTTCACGGATGTTGCAATTTTAGCCCATTGACTTTGATATCTTCAAAGTTTCATAAAATGGAAAATTTAGTCCCTAAACTACTACTCCATTTTACAAATAGTTTGTTTTTAACACCCCAACTTTGTGGTAGTTTTCTTTTCAGCCCCAACTTTATTATAGTTTCTTTCTAACCCCAAAACTTTATTAAATTTTATCTTTACCCTTTCTTAGCCCTTAAGTTTAGGAAATGCAATTTTTAACCACTTAACTTTTTATGAACTTTGTAAATGTCACTTTGACCCCCTTGAGAGTTTTTGTCTTAACGATATAATTTCGAGTTAGTCGGGTCGCGTATAATACGTTATGATTGTACGATATAAATTCGATTTACGTTACGTTTTGATCCAATCGCAATGCAACTATATGATACATTGAGTTCAATCGGATACGTCAAAACATGCGTTTCCATATGGTTAACACATCTGATGTGTGCAAAACAAACTATAAAATATTAACTAAATTAGACTCTCTAAACTAGACACTATAAAGCTTTAAATTTATAACTAAGACTCTCTAAACTGAGACCACACAACCAGCAAGTGTACCGGTCAATGCAGTATAACCTAGCAAGTCCGAGTATCGAACCCAAAGACCCTATGTATTACGTAAACTAGACTCTGACAGACACTGACTGACGCGACTTAACTTGTTTATTTGTTTTAGGGGGGGGTTACTGAAAAACTAGGAAATCTATGTTAACTAAATAATTAACTCGATTAAGACTAAGACACGAACGAAGAACGAGGTTTGTATTCAGATGAGATTAAGGACTACCTAGACTCGAATCCAGTTTGAATAGGAATGGACTTCTAATGGTATTTAAGTTGTATGGAGCCGGGATCTTAAAATACTAAACCTTAAGGTATTTCAATGCTAAGACTTCCCGACCCTTCTCAGGAAGAAACCTAGGAAACCCTACAAGGCTGTTATGAACACCGACTGTTAGACTTCCTCTCAGTCCTCTAACGATTCTAAAAGTGCCCTAATATGACTATCTACCTCTCAGCACGATAATCTAAGGCAATTCTAGGTTCTAACTTGGTTTACTAGACACAAATGCAATTAGGGAAATAAGATCGACTTCTCTCAAAACCTCTCTTAGATATATATTGCACCGCGACCTAATAACTAACTCGAGCCTCTCAGCGACAAGTTAAGCAGAACACTTGATTTTATTAAATTACCAAATATTACTTCTAAGGTTACTTAAGCTATTTTCACCCTAAAGGATTAATAATCTATTACGTGATGTAGACACTCACCTAGATCAAGAACCCTAATATAATCCTATTATGTGATAAAGACCGTCACCAAGGATCATATGAAGTAACAAACAGTAGTAAAACAATTGTCAAGTATGCATAAGCACCAAATCAGAAATTCTAGAACACGTTACTTTCAGAAATCAATCCATAAACGAACAATAATAAACCATTAAAAATCCAAACTTTAAATCAAACTATCATCTTGTCTAGGTAGTTATAAAAGTTTAGCCAATCATCTCAATAAACGAAAACAATGCAAAGATATCTAACAAAGAATTCATCATGACAAAGTTCTAAGAATATAATCGACAAAACAAGGGATTAGGAAACCCGATTGATTCTTCGATTCTTCAACTTCGACTTGTACCAATGATTCCCGTGCTTCAAGATCTCCGATTGCTCCAAAAGAATGCTCCAAAGTCGCCTCCAAGTCTCACAATTCGTAACTTCCCTTTAGAATTAGATTTCTTGGTTTTTATACCAAACCCTAGCTGCCAAACATAATTTCGCGATCCTCCTACCCGTCGCGTAGCGCGACGGGTCTACACTTCAGCCTCGCGCTACGCGAGTGACTCCAAATTCAGATTTTCTTGTTTAATGTTGTAGCGTAGCGCGACTGATCACCCATGTATGCTAGCGCTACGCGAGTGACGATTTTTCACAGAATGTTTACTCCGAAATTCAGCTTTAACACCCCAAAATCTCTAAAATAAATCTAACACTTTATTCAATGATTCCGGGACTTGACGTTCAACGTTTATAGCTCGATTTTGCTCCATTTTCAGCATTTCTGTATATCAAGACCTGGAAAACGCAAGATAGATCAATAGTACGCAATTCTAAACTAAACTAAACTATAAATAACGAAAGAATGTACAAACTATACACGATAAAAGCATGTATTTTGCAATACATCAAACATCCCCACACTTACCCTTTTTTCGTCCCCGAAAAAGAATTGTGCAACGGAATCAGAGATAATTCATTACTTGGATCAAAAATTATTTATATTTTATTAAAACCAATGCTTGCGTTAGCTGCGATTGCGAATATACTGATCCTCTTAAACCCGAATCTAATCCTAAGCCCTTATCATGTGAATTTAATTTAAGTGCGGTCAATCCACCTAGGGTCTCACACTAGAATTTACGATCCATCTACTCCCACCTCAAGCTTATAGGACTAAAAGAACGATCACTGAATCAATTCCTAACCGTTTTATATCAAAACCAAGAGAGTAAACAATCAATTTTTTCCTTTTTCCATTTTTTCTTTTTTTTTTCTTTTTCTAATTTGTTTTTTCTCTTTTTTTTTTCTTTTTTTTTTCGAATTTGTGAGACTAGACGATGCTTTCCCTTAACCCAGCGGTATTCCGACTGTAGAGTCGCTATCCCCAATCACAGATTACATAGGTCTCGGTACTTTTATTCGGCAAAGCGATTTCACACATCCCAGAGGCAAACCGGCTGTAGAGTCGCTATCCCCAACTCGGAATACGTAGGCCTGTGTTACTTTCATTTAGTTTCTAGCTCACTTTATTCTATTTTTTTTTCTTTTCTTTCTTTCTCGCATGATCACAAACTCTAACAGTTTTAACTTATAACGGTGCCCCTTATACTATTATCGGCAGTTTTGATTTCCCATATTTCCTAGGCGAAAACCCACTAGCGGACCGACAATTTAAGGTATATTAGATCAAAGGGACTTAAAACTAAACCCGGGCTGAAGAAACACCAACTAAATGGTCGGAACCGAGATAGTTAGGGGGTTTGAATCCGCATAAAAGGTTAGCTCTCCCTCGGTTGATTAAGTTGCAATGGAATTACTTCTCCGGTAGCTCTGCAAAAAAGAACACCGTTAGCCTCGCCAAGGGGAGAAGAGGGTTCTCTCCTTGACCCGACTCCGGCGTGAGAATAAGTATTGATATCGGAGAAGATAAGTATTTTAAGAGTGAGAGTAGTCTGAGTTTATACCTGAACAGTTCTCTTATTTATATCCGGGAGTTTGGGAGGGAAAACCCGTTGTTGAAAAGATAACGGAAAATGCCTAACGCCGTAGCGGTTATTTTTCTTCCGTTAGAGTTCTTTAATCTGACGTTGATTAACCTCGATCCGATGTGAATGCACACGGATCGTGGTCTGATCGATGGCTGGGGGATTGCCACGTGGAAAGTGACTAAGTGGAGATTGCTCTCTAATTGCATGCATTCGTTGTGACTTCAGGGTTGTCTATGGTGATGACACGTGTCCAAACGGTTATAACCGTCTGGGTAGTGCATGATTGTATTTCTTTCTAGAAGATTTCTGTTGTAATCTGATGTGACACCTTGCTGTGTGGGTGCAGACAAATAAATCCCAAGTCTGGGTAAAATAATATCCAAGTCTGGACTTTGTGGCGGAAGTATTGGACAAAGGTTTCTTTTAATCCTTTGTTGTATGGGAGAAAGCGCAAGGACTTATGTTATCCTTTAGGCGCGCGACTGTAATTTACTGATTTCTTTGTTCCTTTAGTAGGACCAGTGCGCGGTTGCGCAAGGTCAAAAGGCTAGAAAGGTCAGCTTGTGGTATGGTCCAAATCCTTTTTATGAGGTTTTTGGGACCTTACCCCTTCAAGTCCCCCCAGTCTAGTGTTGTACTTATGCAAATAAGTGGAGCACTGGACTTATGAGAGGGAAATGTTTTTTGGGCGCGAAAAAGGAAATCTTCTATGAGAAGATTTGAATTTACTGAGTTTGTAAAAAAAAATTTGTAAAAAATCTTTGACTTGACGTTGTGTCAGTAAATTGATTTTGGCAACCTGTCATTGTCAGTTGTTTTTTACCATTCGTGTCTTACACGCGCGCGTGTAAACGCGTGTATGTTCTGACATCTGCTTTTTTCTGTTGCTTGGGTAATCGTGATACCCGGAACAGTACTGCGACGGTTACCGATGCTTATTTATTGCGATGGGTATATAATCGTTTGAGTAACCCCTTCTGTGTAATCATTGTTTTGTTTGAAAACTTTTCCCCTTTCCTTGTTCTTAAGAGGAACTTTCCGTTATTCCCCTGCTTATGTCAACCGGAGAACGTCAAGAGGATTTTGTTGAAGAAATGTCGACTGAACTTCCACCATTGAAGTGGCCCAGAGCATCTTTTGAGGGTTTAATCCAGAATCTTAAATTCCCGGATAACTGGGGTGCCTTGTATCCTGAAGAAGGGCAAACGGCAGCGAGTGCTCCGGCAGGGTATATTACCCTTTTTTGGGATTTTTTCTGTGATGGTAACTTTCGATTGCCTGTTACGAAATTCTTCCTTGAAATTCTTGGATTCTATAATCTGCATATCTCCCAGCTTCACCCTATTGGTATGGTTAGGGTTCGTCATTTCGAATTTGTATGTCGAACTATGCATGTGGAGCCAACCGTTCCCCGATTTAGGGTTTTTCATCAGATGCACTGTACCCAAGGGTTTTATTCATTTGTTCAGAGGGCTTCCGCGAAGAAAATTCTTCATCAGCCCCCAAAATCATTTCATGATTGGAAACAGAAATTTTTCTTTATTAAAGCTGGAGTAATTCCGATGAAGATGAAGCTAAGAGGGAAGGACGATGTTCCGATTGAATCCGTTTCGACCCCTGTTGATGAGAATTGGTACCAAGATCTGAAGGATGTTCCTAATATTGCTTTGCCGGAGAAAGCCCTAGTTGGAGCAGGCATGAGTCTAAACTGGAAGATGGAACGTGATGATAAACCCGTGTACACCGAGGATGGTCATAGTAAGTTTGGGGCTTTATCACTTTTCTTCTCTCTCTTTTTTTTTTTTTTTTTTTTTTTTTTTTTTGACCTGCTTTCTTTTCAATGTAGTTGTTTCCCTGTATGTTGTTGCCTTCAAGAGGGAAGGCGGAAAAATGGGAACTATCAAGAAAAAACCTGAAGAGGAATTCTGGTATCACCGCATTGTGAAGAATTTTGCTTTGCCGCAGGACGCGGACTTATCTGTTCCACTGGCAGCTGGTGTTGGTGAGTCTATCTATTTTCCCTTTCTTTGTTGCTTTGAGTAATTTTCTGTCTCGCGCTTTTGTAGGTGAATTGTTGAATTTGGGCGTAGGCCCCGAAAAGAAAAAACGCGCAACTACGTCTACTTTCGTGCCGAAGAGAAGTGAGACTGTTAAGAGTCAACCTTTGAAGGCGAAAAATGCTGGAGAGAAGAAAGGTACGCGCCGTTCTTCTGTCTCCAGATGTGATTATGTGGTGGTTTCTGATTCTTTGGAGGGTCTTGCTCCTGTAGTGACCATGCGGGAACCAAAACCTGAACCAAGGGATTATGCTGATATTCCTCCTTCTAACCCGAATGAGCCTATCGATCTGGATTCCAGTCCCGAACACTTGGTTCAAAGAAAAGCTGGTAAGAGAAAACAAGCTGATGCTGATGCGGAGGATCAGCCTCCCAAGAAAGTGCAGAGGAAGAAAATTATCAGAAAAGGAAACCTTGATGCTTTTGTTTCAAAATCCATTCCTGGTAAGTATTGCTTTTCTTTGTTTCTTTTGAGCAGATATGATTTTTATATACTTTTGTTGTCCAGAAATACCTGTTTCTGTGGATATACCAACTGTGGCTGCCACAGAACTTCCCCCTTCCCCACCGCGCGCTACCGTTACCCCTCCGTTAGAGCCTTCAGAGATGGCTGGGGAAGGTGTTGGGGAAACTGTTGAGGCTGAGGAGCCTGCTGGTATTAACACAGAAACTGAACAGATTGTTGAGCCAAGTGTGGTAGATGATGATAATCAACCGCAGTCGGAAGAGAAGGCTGCTGATACAACTCAATCTTCTCCTCCCAGACCTTCTGAAACTGTTCCTGAGCATGCTGAAAAGGCTGCTACCGAGGAGGCAGGCTTCTCTGAGAAACAATCTCCAATTCGTCCGGAAGAATCTTTAGGAGAATATTATTACCGGATGTATGCGGAAAAAGATGCTGCTGATCCTCATATTCCTGTTTGGAATGTGAAGAAAGGAGATGTTTTCTCGGATTGGCGGGTATGCCAAGATTGGTTGCAGGGGATACTTCCGCCTGGCGAGGTTAAATTTCAAGAGAATCAGTCTTATGAACAGACCTATCAGTCTTATCTTGCGGAGACTGCCTCCCATGTTTCTACTACTCACCGCATAGTTCGTGAGTGGTATAGCATGCATAAGGAGCGGACAGCTTTTGTAGCATCTCAAAGGAAGTTTGCTAAAGATGAAAAGCGTGTGGCTCAATTGAAAGCCAAATTAGAAACTGAGCAAGCCAAATTTGAAGCAGAGCGCAAGACTGAAGAATGGTCTGTTGCTGGTTGGAAAAGAAAAGCAGAAGCTGAAGCTGCGCTTTTGTCTGAGGAGCGCAAAAATTGGAGGAGGATTTGCGAGAAGGATAATGCCGAGAAGGCGAGCCTTCGTAACATCATAAATAACCTCAAGGCTGAGGTTGAAAATCTGAAGAATCAAGATGCGGAAGTGGAAAGATTGAAAAAAGAAAAAGCTGATATGGAAGCTTTGTTGGGGGAAGCGCGATCTCATAGGGAGCGAAGTGAGCAACGGGAGGTACAAGCTTTAGCCACTCTTGCCCTTAGAGATAAAGAATTAGAGGAACTTACCGCTTTGGTTTCTGACCAGGAAAAATTGAAGAAGGATTTGGAGCTTGCGCGTTCTGAGAATACTGAAACCTCCCGCCGTTTATCTGAGGCTGAAGAGAAACTGGAAAATTCGGAAATGGCGCGGGTTTCAGCGGAAAGCGAGCTCGAACCTTTGAAGAATGATATGGCTTGGTTAAAAGATCGCGGGATTGCCTGCGTAAGTACCTTCTTTCTTTTTGTTTTTATATGCGCTTTGTTTGCTTCGATCTTATCTTTATCTGATATTACAGGTTGCTGAATCTGTATTAAACTCTGAAGAATTGGATAAGACTGTTGCTAATTTGATGGTTGCTGCGCGACGAGATGGTTATGCACAAGGGTATGCGGAATGCTCCCAACATGTGAATAGTGCTTTAAAGGTTAACTGGGATGATAGTAAGTCTGCTACTTCTGGTGTGGATACTTCCAGTGCGCTTGCTGCTATGAAGACAGAGTTTAATAATTTGCAACTGCCAGTGATGGAGTTGATAAACGTGGCGCTGCAATCGGAGGATCACGTTGCGCAACCTAAGGAAATCTTTCCGGATGAGGGAGAAGATTTAGAGTAGGGTGAAATTGTATTTGAACAATTTTTTCTATGTAGGATGTTGATCCTTGTTTTGATGGTGCGCTGTGGCGCGTAGGTTTTAAACACTGCTGTGCCTTGAACCTTTCAGGGCGTATTTGTACGCCAAACATAGTATGTTTCTATTTATTTTGTTAATATGTCTTTACAATATCTTGCATGAGTACAATTTCTTTTATTTTGAGTAAGGCGAATAAGGTTGGTATGAAGCTCATGTATGAGTTTATGGTCGTTTGTGACGTGATCACTGACCGCGCATGGAGCTTTGTGTTATACTACCATAATGTTTTTGCTCTTACTGAAAAGGAATTGCATGCATTTTGTAAATACAAAAATAATAGAAACTTTGTAATTTTATTCATGGATAATGCTCAGAGGCGTTACAAAGTTGTTTTGGATAATTAAATAGAACTTAACTTACTCCCTGACAGTTCCGCTGCTCTTGATGGGTCATGTCTTTTCCGCGGAGGACATACAGAGTTCTTTAATTCTTAGCCCGTTTGCTCGAGCTTTCTTCCCCTCGAGTAATCTGTTTAATCTCCTTGCGCATATTCTGGAGCAGATGTGTGAGTTCTCCATTCTTGAGAGCCTTTTCGATTTCCATGCGCAGAGATATACAGTTGTTCGTGGTGTGCCCGTTATCCTTATGATATTCGCAGTACTGCGACGGGTCTTGGCCACGTTTACTCTTCATCGGAATTGGAGGTTTGAATTGGTGATCCTCAGTACTTAACACCTCCGCTGGGGTTTTTGTTATAGGAGTCCAATGCCTCTCCTTATTTTCGTACTTGTTCTCTTTTTGCGCAGAGAATTTGTTAGCTGTTGTGCGGGTGTCTTCCGCGGATCGGCTTCCTGATGCTTCGCGCCATGACTTTTTGTACTTTCCATTTGCGCTTAAGTCTGCTGGCCTACTGTGTGGTGGGGGTGGCCTGTTTGTAGTAAGGTTTTTCTCAGTCTGCGCATAAACCTTGGCCGCCGCCATTATTTTTTCCCAACTCGTGGGAAGGCCTTCTGTTCCTGATAACACTTTGACCATGTCGTCACACCTAACCGCGTACTTAAATTGTGCGCGGATTAGTTGTTCACTGACACCTCCGATCTCTAACACTTCCTTATTATATCTGGTAAAAAAATCTTCCAGATTCTCATCATCGCGACGCCATATGTTCATGACGTCGGATGTATCACGTTTTGAGCGCCTTTGTTGGCTAAAGTGTGTTAGAAATTTTTTCCGTAGATCCTTCCACGACTCTATTTGTCCTGTCGGTAGGTTATCAAACCAAATTCGCGCTGGGCCAGTTAATGTTTGCACAAATAAATGACACCACAGCGGAAGAGTCCAGCCGCCAACCAACCCTGCGCTGGTGAATACTCTTAGATGATCGTCGGGGTCAGTTAACCCATTGAATTTCCCAACGTTAGATGGTAACTTGGCCCTTTCCAGCGGTGCCAGAGCTATCTCTAATATGAACTTCGAGTTTTCTGCCGCTTCATCTGGGCGATAAACTAAATCATAGTTATGCTCGGCCTCAGGGTTATAAACCGCTCGAGGCCTGCGTTTGTTATAGTTTGGATGTAGTCTGTTGAATACGCTGGTGTTATCACTCAAGCGGTATGTTCGATCGGATTCATCGGTGTGAGTGTCCCGTTGGGAACCCAACCTATCATGAACCGATTGCCTTTGACGAGGGCGTAATGCATCGTGATGTTGTCTTCGGTAACTGCTTGTATCATCGTAAGTTGATTCTTCTCGCTGAGAAGCATGAGCTCTTGATCCCGGCCTCCGGGATTGGGTTATGGGAGCGGTTTGAGCACACAATTGTGAATATACTGCGTTTAATGCTCCCTGGGACCGAACATACCATGATTCCGGAGTCTCTCCTGGTGGTAAAATTGACTGTGCAGGATTTGTAGGTAACATTCCTGGGATAACAGGATCACCTGCTCGATGAGACTGAACCTCGTTATCATCTGAGGCCTCTTCTACGATCCCTTCTATCGGTAAATTGTTTCCGACATTTGGTCGAGGACCAAGCTGTCGATGAGAAGACGAATTTTCTGCCATGTGTAAAAAACAGAAAACGGAATGAACTGAATCAAAACGAGATAGAAGCTAGGAAAACTGAGAAAACGGTGGGCGCCAATGAAGAAACACCAACTAAATGGTCGGAACCGAGATAGTTAGGGGGTTTGAATCCGCATAAAAGGTTAGCTCTCCCTCGGTTGATTCAGTTGCAATGGAATTACTTCTCCGGTAGCTCTGCAAAAAAGAACACCGTTAGCCTCGCCAAGGGGAGAAGAGGGTTCTCTCCTTGACCCGACTCCGGCGTGAGAATAAGTATTGATATCGGAGAAGATAAGTATTTTAAGAGTGAGAGTAGTCTGAGTTTATACCTGAACAGTTCTCTTATTTATATCCGGGAGTTTGGGAGGGAAAACCCGTTGTTGAAAAGATAACGGAAAATGCCTAACGCCGTAGCGGTTATTTTTCTTCCGTTAGAGTTCTTTAATCTGACGTTGATTAACCTCGATCCGATGTGAATGCACACGGATCGTGGTCTGATCGATGGCTGGGGGATTGCCACGTGGAAAGTGACTAAGTGGAGATTGCTCTCTAATTGCATGCATTCGTTGTGACTTCAGGGTTGTCTATGGTGATGACACGTGTCCAGACGGTTATAACCGTCTGGGTAGTGCATGATTGTATTTCTTTCTAGAAGATTTCTGTTGTAATCTGATGTGACACTTTGCTGTGTGGGTGCAGACAAATAAATCCCAAGTCTGGGTAAAATAATATCCAAGTCTGGACTTTGTGGCGGAAGTATTGGACAAAGGTTTCTTTTAATCCTTTGTTGTATGGGAGAAAGCGCAAGGACTTATGTTATCCTTTAGGCGCGCGACTGTAATTTACTGATTTCTTTGTTCCTTTAGTAGGACCAGTGCGCGGTTGCGCAAGGTCAAAAGGCTAGAAAGGTCAGCTTGTGGTATGGTCCAAATCCTTTTTATGAGGTTTTTGGGACCTTACCCCTTCACGGGCCTATCCACATATCCCTAACTAGACGCAAGCTCGATTTATTATATCTCATATTATTATTATTCAACCCAAGCAACAAATCACCTTTTCTATCATTTTCCGTTTTAATTTGCAAACTTCTCATATCGAAAGACATTTTCTGATTTTTCAATTTTTTTTTTTTTTTTTTGAATTTTCAATTTTTTAATTTTTTTTAATATTTACAAGTATCCCATCCCCACACTTAGAGATTGCATTGTCCCTAATGCAAGAACGAAATTACGACTCAACAACTACCTACGAAAAGAAACTGCGAACGAAAATAAAAATACAACAACAACAAAAAGGGAAACGACTTAGCTGGTTAGGACAAAAGTCAGTGCCAGCCGTACGAATCTTGAATCCCATGAACGATCGTATAGCATTCCATTCGCGATCGTTGACTAGTCTGCTTGGGTTTATAAAAAATGGCAAGTCCAGAATCACCCGAATGGCAATTGGGTACGGGTGGTACAATCTAAACCTGCACAATCAAAGCAAAACAAAACCCAACGCAGTACCGACTCTAAAAACTACTCAAAACTACTAATTAGACTCATGGTACAAAATAAACGACTCAATATACAAACTCTACAAACTACCGAAAATCCAACGAATAAAGAAAATTTAACAAACTCTACAAAACCTCCCCACACTTGAACTTAATCAGGAGGTTTTTCTTTGATTTGAACCCTATCTAACCCGTTCAATTCCACCCGGTTCTCAAAAACAGTTAAACATTTAATGGTGAAATAATAAAATATTTTAAAATTCTTAAACGAGTCAGACCTATATTTACACATATTTACAAGAGCAAGTAGCACGTACGATGTCAATTAAGTCTATCAAAGCTAATAAACGCAATTGCCAAGAGTCCCCGGCAACGGCGCCAAAAACTTGATGTGTGCAAAACAAACTATAAAATATTAACTAAATTAGACTCTCTAAACTAGACACTATAAAGCTTTAAATTTATAACTAAGACTCTCTAAACTGAGACCACACAACCAGCAAGTGTACCGGTCAATGCAGTATAACCTAGCAAGTCCGAGTATCGAACCCAAAGACCCTATGTATTACGTAAACTAGACTCTGACAGACACTGACTGACGCGACTTAACTTGTTTATTTGTTTTAGGGGGGGTTACTGAAAAACTAGGAAATCTATGTTAACTAAATAATTAACTCGATTAAGACTAAGACACGAACGAAGAACGAGGTTTGTATTCAGATGAGATTAAGGACTACCTAGACTCGAATCCAGTTTGAATAGGAATGGACTTCTAATGGTATTTAAGTTGTATGGAGCCGGGATCTTAAAATACTAAACCTTAAGGTATTTCAATGCTAAGACTTCCCGACCCTTCTCAGGAAGAAACCTAGGAAACCCTACAAGGCTGTTATGAACACCGACTGTTAGACTTCCTCTCAGTCCTCTAACGATTCTAAAAGTGCCCTAATATGACTATCTACCTCTCAGCGCGATAATCTAAGGCAATTCTAGGTTCTAACTTGGTTTACTAGACACAAATGCAATTAGGGAAATAAGATCGACTTCTCTCAAAACCTCTCTTAGATATATATTGCACCGCGACCTAATAACTAACTCGAGCCTCTCAGCGACAAGTTAAGCAGAACACTTGATTTTATTAAATTACCAAATATTACTTCTAAGGTTACTTAAGCTATTTTCACCCTAAAGGATTAATAATCTATTACGTGATGTAGACACTCACCTAGATCAAGAACCCTAATATAATCCTATTATGTGATAAAGACCGTCACCAAGGATCATATGAAGTAACAAACAGTAGTAAAACAATTGTCAAGTATGCATAAGCACCAAATCAGAAATTCTAGAACACGTTACTTTCAGAAATCAATCCATAAACGAACAATAATAAACCATTAAAAATCCAAACTTTAAATCAAACTATCATCTTGTCTAGGTAGTTATAAAAGTTTAGCCAATCATCTCAATAAACGAAAACAATGCAAAGATATCTAACAAAGAATTCATCATGACAAAGTTCTAAGAATATAATCGACAAAACAAGGGATTAGGAAACCCGATTGATTCTTCGATTCTTCAACTTCGACTTGTACCAATGATTCCCGTGCTTCAAGATCTCCGATTGCTCCAAAAGAATGCTCCAAAGTCGCCTCCAAGTCTCACAATTCGTAACTTCCCTTTAGAATTAGATTTCTTGGTTTTTATACCAAACCCTAGCTGCCAAACATAATTTCGCGATCCTCCTACCCGTCGCGTAGCGCGACGGGTCTACACTTCAGCCTCGCGCTACGCGAGTGACTCCAAATTCAGATTTTCTTGTTTAATGTTGTAGCGTAGCGCGACTGATCACCCATGTATGCTAGCGCTACGCGAGTGACGATTTTTCACAGAATGTTTACTCCGAAATTCAGCTTTAACACCCCAAAATCTCTAAAATAAATCTAACACTTTATTCAATGATTCCGGGACTTGACGTTCAACGTTTATAGCTCGATTTTGCTCCATTTTCAGCATTTCTGTATATCAAGACCTGGAAAACGCAAGATAGATCAATAGTACGCAATTCTAAACTAAACTATAAATAACGAAAGAATGTACAAACTATACACGATAAAAGCATGTATTTTGCAATACATCACATCACATAACGCTTAGACTAATCCGTTCGATATTTGCGAGGTACCGCGCCGCAAAGCGCGCGGGTCTTATTACTAGTTACTCTTAATATCATATCTATGTAATCATAAAAACACATATAATTAAAATATTAAAAAACTAAAGAATAAATGGGTAAATTGCCAAAATCGTCCTTAAGGTTTGGGAATTGTTAAAATCGTCTATGAGAGTTAATGATACATTTTAACTTGGTTAGTGGTTTGGATGGAAATGACAACAAAAATGAAACGTCAGGGGTCTAGTTACAAAAAAAAATCTTATTTTAGATGGAACAAGCAAAAATGCCCAAACCTCATAGACGATTTTGGCATTTTACTATAAGTTTAATATATCTTTTATAATAATAAAACCATAGTTGCAAAAGTCGCTAGTCACTCCCAAGTCGGTCAAATGGGGAGTTGCGAGTACTTGGTCTAGGCGAATAGTACACGGACATATTAAATTATACAAAAAAAGTTTTCGGGAAATTATATATGTGTCAAATATCATAGGTCTACTAATATTTATAACAAAATACGTGAATATTAATATAATTAAAAATATATGTTTAAACAGTAAAGCATTTAAAAAACTGATACCCACTTCTTGAAAAAATTATATTTATTTTTTAACATGATATGATCCTAGATGACCAACTAGATCCGAATATGTCTAGGTGATCAACTAGATCTGAATATGGCCAAGGTTGACCGCATTAAATCGATTCCGAGTAATTAGACGGAATTAAAGAAAATCGCTCGACAACCTATCTTGTACCGATTGCTCGCGCGGATACTCGGCTTTTATAGACCTTATTTTACAACATTGATTTATAAAATTATATAAACCTCGACTATTGACCTAAAAGGGAAGTATTTATTATTTATTTTTATATCGAAAAGGTACGTGTCAAAGCGAAGTATTTATTATTTATTTTTATATCGAAAAGGTACGTGTCAAAGCGGTTTCATTCAGGTTGTTTGACTTGCCAAACTGACAGTTAGGCATAATCAACTCTCCAAACCTAGTCAACGTGATATCCAACTTTTAGAAAGTTGCCATCTGGCATCATTAAATACCGCAAATATGCCACAATACCACGTAATCATTATGTGTGCCCTTACGTCTCAACGTCAGTTAAAGATACGGGTGATACTATTCCCACCCACCCTAATTCCTGATTACACCCCCCTACAAAAACATCACATCCATCAATCAATTATTTGCTTTTTGTTTTTAGTTTTTTTTGTCTTTTTGTTGTCTTTTTAGTATATTTTAGTGTTTTTTTGTTATTATTATTATTAGGGGACCGCTAGAATGAGAACCACCACGAGTTATGAGAACCGCGAGAACCACGTGCCACGGAGGGGCGTTGACCACGATTTTTTTTTTACAACTAGATCCGTATATTTTAACAACATTCGTAAAAAAAATTCAAACGGCGCGCCCGAGGGGGTAGTTTTTTACACCCAAAGTTTGTAAAAAAAAAAGAAAAAACAAAAAAATAATAAAAACAACAAACTTTGGGTGTAAAAAACTACCCCCTCGGGCGCGCCGTTTGAATTTTTTTTTTACGAATGTTGTTAAAATATACGGATCTAGTTGTAAAAAAAAATCGTGGTCAACGCCCCTCCGTGGCACGTGGTTCTCGCGGTTCTCATAACTCGTGATGGTTCTCATTCTAGCGGCTCCCTATTATTATTATTATTTACTATTAGTAATGAATTATTATTATTATTATTATTAAAATTGAAAAAAAAACGTGTAAATTAAAATTGAAAAAAAAAACGTGTAAAAGGGATCATATAATTGGTGCTACATGGTGCCTCAAATTATTGTTTAGGGCTGTTCAATTTCATTTCAATCTCTTTTAAAAAGGAACACTTTATTATTTACCCTCTCTCTCTCATTTTCTCTAACCAAAAGTCCCGTAGCCTCTCTCAAATTTCAATCTAAAATTTTACAAAGTGACACAAGAGCATCAAGAGGGGAGCAAGGATCATCACACTCGTGCTTAAAAGAGATGTCTGGATTTTCAACAGATCAGGTATAGTTTTTAATTCCCATGTTTCAAGTTTCAACTTAGTTATATAATCTAGCTAGGTTAAGGGTCTTGTTTTAGTTTAAATGAGTTTGTTTGGATAATATATATTTTGTAACTACTCAAGCTTGTTCACCTAATATTTTGTAACTAATATTAGTTCACTTTTAGTTCACTTTTAGAAATAAGTACACTAAGGCTTTCTTAGGCTCATTCAAATATGTGTTCACGTTCTTGGCTTGGTCAGGATCGGGGTTTGCACCTGAAAAACACTGGATGATTATGCCAGAGGCGGGATTCTTGATTGCGAACAAGTTTAATGTGATCGTTCATTTTTTATCTCAAGAAAAAAGAAACAGTTCTACTTGTTTTTCGCTTTGGAGAGGCCCTCACGAGTTCCCAGAAAAAAAAATAATTACAATTGCACACGTGAATGGTAACCATTTTATAATGGTAGAATTGCAAGGAGAGTATCCAATTGCCAGCACAAACAACCTATGGAAATTAATGAGAGAAAATGATGCAGCTGGCTGGGAGAATATATTTGAATCACGTCAAAATATGTATAAGTCTTGGATAGCACAACCTGCTACATTTGGGGGGTGTATAGATTAAACCTCGGTATGTAAATTATTAAATGATAATAATTTTGTAAAAAAGTACTTATTTTTATATAGCTTTTGTTACAGCTATAAATATAATTTGTTAAATTATAACAATAAAAACTAATAATAAATAATATATCATTACTACTACTAATAATAATAAATATAGTAATAATAATAATAATAATAATAACTAATTAAATAATAAACAAATACTAAATAACTAATAATTAAATAAAAGAATAAAAGAAAGACAACCAAAAGACAAAACAAGCTAAAAACAAAAACAAAATGATTGATGGATGTGACATTTTTGATAGGGGGGTGTAATCAGAAATTAGGGGGGGTGGGAATAGAATGAGCCTAAAGATACCTGTATTTTCAAGCTGACCGGATCACCGGACCGGGAGGTGGGCTGCGGTTTGGTTAGACCGCTTCTACAATGGTAAGAGTAGGGGGGTTGTTGAGAGCGATCGGTTCAGTGATGGGACCGGATTTGTGTTCAAAGGTTGTCGGGTTCAATCTGACCTTATCTCGAGAATTTTATACGAACGCGAACATGATTCGAACCCGAAAATTGTGTCAAATATATGCATCTAAACACGACCCGAATATTCATGGGTTGACCCGAAAAGACCCATTTGACCCAAAAAAAATTATTTTATTTTTTATTATTCAGCGTATAATATTTTAGTTCACTGTGTTAACTTCATCCATTATTTTTGTCAACCAGAAGGGCAATTCAGTCATTTTATATGGCCGAATTGCCCTTCTAGTTAACAAAATTACATATCAAATGACTGAATTGCCCTTCTCGTTAACAGAAAAAATGGATGAAGTTAACCTAGTGGACTAAAATAGCGACGGTGAAACATTTTTGAACCCACAGGCGAAAAATGAAACCTTTGGACTAAACTGCCAAAATAACCCAAACCACATGGACTAAAATGACATTTAACTCAAAAAAAGTTGGATTAAACTTTTAATTTAACGTAATATTTTTATATTAGTTTTGATGTGATTACGAGGTTCTTGAGTTTGTTTGCTCGGTTCACCCGGCTAAACAAATGAACCGTAAAGTTTGTCGCGGTTGGACTTAAATTTAAATGTTATAGCCTAAAATAATCTTAGTTGATAAAACAGCTCGAGTTCGAATTTTACTTATCAAACTCAAGTCATTTTGCGAGCATCCGAACCCCTAGCCCAGTTGGTCCCATGTGGTGGGGTTGGGCCGGTTTCCTCCTTGGAGGTCACCGGTTCGATCCACGGTTGCGGCTTTATGGGGGAGGACGTCCCAATGATGGATCGTTCCTACCGAGGCATGGTGCGGTCTTGAGGGCAACCCGGTTTTCATCCAGCTGTTACCCCAGCGAGTCTCTCGTGTGGGGGCAGTATGGTTTCCGGGCGAAGGTCAGTCACAGCGGCAACCGGGGCCCGATAGAACATCGCATCTGAGAATACTGGGCTGACGGGTAACCGTCCTTGACGGGGACCCGGTAACCAATGGTCCATGTACATATTGAAAGTCACCCTTCAAAAAAAAAGTCATTTTGCGAGCCTAAAGAAAGAATTTTTTATATGAATTTATGAAAAATAACTAAATAATATTATGATATATTTAAGTGTTTGGTGAGGATCATTTCAGAACCCTGAATATTTATAGAACTTGGAGAACTCCTAATAAACAATCTTTTTATTTATATATTTTTTTAATTATGATAATTTTATCATTTATTATATGTATATTTATGATTACATACATGTTAAAGAGTAATTTTATAATTTGTATATGTAATTTTGATTAGATATTTGTTAAACTACTTTTTTTACATATATGTAACTAATTATTACACATATATATAAGAGTAAAATACAATTTGCGTCCCTATGGTATGTCCCAAACATCAACCTGAGCCCCTAAATTCTTTTTTTTTTTTTTTGCTTTTTGAGCCCCTGACTTTATTAATTCATAACACTCTGAGTCCTTCTGTCAAGATGCCGTTTGTTTGACTGTTTGAGCCAGGGGTAAGACCGTCTTTTGGCATATATTCATAACACTTTGCGTCCCTGTGGTATGAGTGAAACATTAACTTGAGCCCCTAAATTCTTTTTTTGCTTTTTTGACATTATTTATATATTTAACATTATTTAAGGATCCTTCTATCATTTATTATATGTAATTTTATGATTACATGTATGAAAAACCTAATTGTTTATGTATAATAACTAATTTACATATATAAAATTAAAGTATTATAATAAATAAAAGAAAACCAAATTTAAAAGCTTAATTATATTATACTCCGTAACACATTTATATGTCTCACACTCTCTCACTCTCAGCCAGACTTCACCCACAGGCCACAACCACCAACCCAACACCTCCCACCACCACACCCATTATCGCAACAATCTGTTACAACCAAACCATCACCGTCCACCGCCATTGAAAACCCAACAAAACCCTAACCACATCTTCAACTTGTCGCCGTATATGGTTAGATTTTGTTCGGATTTCATGTCGGTTGCAAGCTTGGAAACGAGAAAGGTGCTCAGATATCACAGTTATTATCTTGATTGTATAAATCAAACGCTTCACCGAGTTGATGCCTTTCGTCGACGGAGATGGTGTTTCAGCCGCTTTGATGGGTGCTGATGTTTTCCGATGCGACGATGGAGATGATGTTGTGAAGAAGAATAATAGTGACGGGTGGCGATTAGGTCAGAGATTTTGTTTTTGTTAGGGTTTCTTCCATATTTGCACATTAGGTCAGACTTTAGAGATTTGGGGGATTTCTTTCAACAGCGGGTACAATGGATTAGCTAGACTTTAGAGATCCTCAAAGTGATTTTGTTGAACGTGTTGTGTTTTAGGGTTGTTTAGGTGAGATGTAGGAAAGTGAACTGAAGATGTGAGAATCTGGATTTTGTTGCAGGTTTGAATTACGGAGGTTTGTGTGGATCTGGGTAGCTTTTAAATGTGTAAAAATAATTTCTCAAAAAAAAAAAAATTCAAACATATGTGTTCATATTCAAACATTTATTATAATACTTTAATTTTATATATGTAAATTAGTTATTATACATAAACAATTTGGTTTTTCATATATGTAATCATAAAATTACATATAATAAATGATAGAAGGATCCTTAAATAATGTTAAATATATAAATAATGTCAAAAAAAGCAAAAAAAAAAAAAAGAATTTAGGGGCTCAAGTTAATGTTTCACTCATACCACAGGGACGCAAAGTGTTATGAATATATGCCAAAAGACGGTCTTACCCCTGGCTCAAACAGTCAAACAAACGGCATCTTGACAGAAGGACTCATACTGTTATGAATTAATAAAGTCAGGGGCTCAAAAAGCAAAAAAAAAAAAGAATTTACGGGCTCAGGTTGATGTATGGAACATACCAGAGGGACGCAAATTGCATTTTACTCTATATATAATTTGGATATTACACATTTGTAAACTACTCTTAACATGTATGTAAGCATAAAAATACATATGATAAATGATAAAATTATCCTAAATATAAATATATACATATATAAATAATTGTTTATTAGAATTTCTGAAAATTTTACAATTATTCAGAGGGGGAAGGATCCACTAAAAAGTGGATTTTGCCTAAGTAGCCTAAGAAGGATTGTGATGATGACATGTGGCACTCATAATAAATAGGAATGAAGGGCATTTTGGTCCTTATAAATAGGAGTGAAAATGACATGTGACACCACTTTTGTTTTTTTAAAATACAACAAAAGAAATCTAGTACAAAAAAAACAAGCACAAAAAAAAATCTAGTACAAAAAATATAGCACAAAAAATGTAGCACAAAAAAATCTAGTAAAAAAATATAGCACAAAAAAATCTAGTAAAAAAAATAAAGCACAAAAAAATTCAGCAAAAAAATGTAGTACAAAAAAAATCCAGCACAAAAAATTGAGAAAAAAAAAATTAAGACAAAAAAATTCACCACAAAAACATAGTACAAAAATCCAGCAAAAAAAATGTTATATAACATAAAAATACAACACATTTTAGTGGGTTTTTTTAGTCTTCATATTTTATATAGCACTATGGTACTCAAATTAAAGATAAAAATACGCTCGATTTTACGGTGAAATTTTTATGAAAAAATAATGTCGTATAAAAACGTTATGAACGTTTAAAAAACGGGGTGGAATATGCATGTGCTTTGCATGTGGAGAGAGAAAATCCATAAATAGGATTTTCCCAAGATACCCTTCCACTCCTCATTTCTCCTATACTTGCATATTAACCATTGATTTGAAAAAAAATTATAAATAGGGGGAAGGATCCACTAAAAAGTGGATTTTGCCTAAGTAGCCTAAGAAGGATTGTGATGATGACATGTGGCACTCATAATAAATAGGAATGAAGGGCATTTTGGTCCTTATAAATAGGAGTGAAAATGACATGTGACACCACTTTTGTTTTTTTAAAATACAACAAAAGAAATCTAGTACAAAAAAAACTAGCACAAAAAAAATCTAGTACAAAAAATATAGCACAAAAAATGTAGCACAAAAAAATCTAGTAAAAAAATATAGCACAAAAAAATCTAGTACAAAAAAATAAAGCACAAAAAAATTCAGCAAAAAAATGTAGTACAAAAAAAATCCAGCACAAAAAATTGAGAAAAAAAACATAGTACAAAAATCCAGCACAAAAAATGTTATACAACATAAAAATACAACACATTTTAGTGGGTTTTTTTAGTCTTCATATTTTATATAGCACTATGGTACTCAAATTAAAGATAAAAATACGCTCGATTTTACGGTGAAATTTTTATGAAAAAATAATGTCGTATAAAAAAGTTATGAACGTTTAAAAAACGGGGTGGAATATGCATGTACTTTGCATGTGGAGAGAGAAAGTTCATAAATAGGATTTTCTCAAGATACCCTTCCACTCCTCATTTCTCCTACACTTACATATTAACCATTGATTTGAAAAATGGATAGTTAAGATTCCTTCTCATCTTACTTAAACAAAATAAATTTTTTATTTAATCTTGACCCTTGTTCAGGGTTCTAAAAGAACAAAACCCTTTATGCAATTAAAACATTCTTCATCTAAAACAACAAACAACCCTATCCACATAATCATCACGTGCACACGCACCAAAATATCATGAAACTCAAAAGTTCAAGAGAAAAACCGTGTGTGAACAGCGTCCTGGCACAAGTCAAAAGTCAAAACACACACATATATAAATAGTTTGACCACCCCCATTCCCTCCAAACTATCACAACCACCATCAATGGACACCTTCACCAACAAACTTAACGAAGAAGCAACCACCAATTCTCACGACACACCGCAGCTAAACCCGCCATCTTCTCAGCCATTCGAGCCGTGGAGGCGGCTCACCAACGATCAAGAAACTTCAGTCATGGTTGCTGCTCTCAAAAAACGTCATAATCGGACGCTCAATTCTCCGGTCATCATCTCAATACACGTCCGCCTCTAGCGAAGCGGTAGACTCTGTACTCGCGGTCCCGCTTCCTCAAACATGCCCGGTATGCGGGATCAATGGTTGCTTAGGGTGTAACTTCTTTACGGAGGATAAAAAACTAGAGAAAAACGACATGGATGACCGAGGGGGAGTCGGTCCGATAAGAAAAAAGAAGAATTATAGAGGAGTAAGACAAAGACCATGGGGAAAATGGGCCGCGGAGATTAGAGACCCTCGGAGGGCAGTTCGGGTATGGTTAGGTACTTTTGGGACCGCGGAAGAAGCTGCTCGGGCTTATGACCGAGCAGCTATAGAGTTCCGCGGGCCTAGAGCGAAGCTCAACTTTCCGTCAACGGATTATGAGACAACATCTTCGGCATTGACCCATAACCCGCAACAAGCATCTTCGTCATCAAAAGAAGGACTAGAAACATTAAAAGGTAAGGCAACTAAAAAAGAGACTGATTTAGAAAAGGATAATTTGGAGGGGATTGAGGAGAAATGGAATGAAGATTGGATGATGATTAATGAATTTAATGGCGGGAGTGTTTGAGTACTTTAAATATGTAGAATATGTTATTTATTTATTTATTTTTTTAGTTTTTTGAAAGCTTGCGACTATTTGTGCGAGTAGTTCAATGGAGGTGTGGGTATATACTCTGTAAAAGGGATTTTTTTCATCACCAATTTACTCCATTGGCTGAAATAGAAAGTTGTTATTGATATTTAGGTTTTAGATTATATACTATAAGCGGTTTGGTTATCGGAAGAATGTGGTTCAGTTAGCTATAAGTTAATTGAGTATAAAAAAATCCGCATAGGGTTACGTTTCAAAAAACGAGGTAACGAAATCGAAAAAACGTCAATTTTTTTTCTAAATTTATACACTACTGTCGAAGCGTCACAGGAGCGTTAAGGGACAACGGAGGTTGCCCCTTGTAACACTATACGTCAGCCTCTGTTGAGTACATACATTTCAGTTAACTATGAGTTGATAAATTTAAGAAGTTTTTATGCTTATACAAAGATAACAAGTTGCATGCCATTTCTAAGAATTCAAGTGTTTTATGCGAGTAAAAAGATGTGTCTCTAAATATAAAGTTTTCTTTTCTAATTTTGTCAAAACTAGATAAGCTATTGTTTTATAAATTTTTCATTGGGTTTTTAATTTTGTGAAATCAATCTCATGTGTTGCGGTGTGCAGAAACTTTATCGGTTTTGACGTAGTCGCTATAGTTAGGGGTGCAAATGAGCCGAGCCGAGCCCGAGCTTGACCAGGCTCGAGCTCGATTAACTTATGAGACCTCGGGCTCGAGCTCGGCTCGATTCAAGCTTTGTTTTAAAAGCTCGAGCTCGGCTCGTTTGTATTTTCTCAAGCTCAGCTCGGGCTCGGCTCGTTAATTATCTATTAATTAGTATATTAAATAAAAATAATATAAATAATAGACTTTTTAGGCTCGCGAGCTAGATAAGTGAATCTCGCGCTCGGCCTCATTTACTACATAAGCTTATTTTTAGGCTCGAGGTCGTCTTGTAAAAAAGTTTAAAATAACATGCCCAAAATTGAACTAGATAATAAAGGTTAAGGAGGTTCAAGGACCCATGGCGCAACTTTTTTTTTTAACGGCGAAACTCTATATAAAAATATAAAAATAGGCCAACAGGAAACTGAAACCCGGGAATTACAAAATTACATCTCTCACGTTAAAGTCTTTCCATCTATCCCAATTTAACAACCCGAACCTAGACCTACCGGCGATCCACAAGAAAGCATTTTTTTTTTGATGAGATCGACAATTCTCGACGGCCCACACTGCACGCTATTGAACTCATAATTATTTTTAGCTTTCCAGATATAGATACTTTAATCTTATTAGAAGGGAAAACAATTTTTTTCTCAAGGTTTTCAATTGTAAAATCATTATGATTTTATTATTTTGAAATTTGGTTTATTAAAATAGTTATAAAAAATAAATAAAAAGAATTAGAAAAATTGAATTTGAGTTGTAGAAATTTGAATCACAAAGCTGTGTAGTCTGTTATTATTGGAAAAAAAAAAACACAAGACCGTATATAGCTGAGCATTGAACCGACTAAAAAAGAATATGGAGCAAGCCTCAAAGTTGCAAAAACAAAGCAAGGTAGGCCGACACAGGACTCAAACTCAAACCAGTGGGCCAAATCATTTTTTTTAATTTTCGAGATATATCATTGAAAGAGTTAATTGTTAACTATTGAACGATTTTATCAATTCTCAAACCTAAGAGACAATTTTAGCAATTTATCGATTTATTCTTTTGTTTTTAATTTTTTTAAAATTTATTTTTTATCTTTCAATAATAAACAATAATAATTGTTATTCTTTGAGTAAATTGCCAAACTCGTCCCTGAGGTTTGGGTATGTTTTTCATTTTCATCTAAAACAATTTTTTTGTACCATATAGTCCTTCACTTTTGGGATAAATTGCCATTTTCATCCAAACGTCTGACTTTTTTGCCAAAATAGTCCATGAGATTTGGGATTTTTTGTCATTTTCATCCAAATGTTTGATAGAAAAAATAAAGCAAATTTGATGTTTGGATGAAAATGGCAAAAAATCCCAAAAGTGAAGGACTATATTATACAAAAAAGTTGTTTTGAATGAAAATGACAAATATGCCCAAAGGGCGATTTTGGCAATTTACTCTTATTCTTTTGATTTTAACAATTTACCCATTTATTCTTATTTTGGATGGAATAGACAAAAGTATCAAAACCTCAAAGAGAGAGAGACGATATTAGCATTTAACTCTATTTAAAATGCATAATTTTCTTTAAATCTAAGATAGGAATTTTTTTGTTTAGTTAAATAAACGAATATGAACAGATGTTATGTTCGTTTATTTATGTTCTTGAGCGTTCGTTTATGTTTGTTTGTGTTCGATAGTTCATTAGGGTTTTAACTTATATTTTAAATTTCAGTGCTTTTAAATTCTAGTAATTAATAAATATTAGTGTGTGACATAATATTATTACTTCACTCATTTTGATTAACTATCCTTTTGGGTGAATTAAATGAAGGATTCAAGTTTGATAACTTTGTGTTCTTTTTTTACATTATTTTATGGTAATTATGTGATCAAGATTATTGGGGTAGTATATTTTAGATGGATCTACTTCATGTTTGTGACGAAAGATGTCGATTTTATTCGAAATCTAATATATGTTCATTTATGTTGTTTCTATTCATGAACGGTTATTTATGTTTCTCTGTGTTCTTGAACATTCATTTGTGTTCGCGTTTGTTTTTGTCTATTATCTAAAATTAACAAACAAATACAAATGATCATGAACACGTTCATTTCTTTAATGAACGGACACAAACAGAAAATCTTGTTAAGTAAGTGTTTATAAACAGTTCATGAACACATTATTTCCAACAAACGAACACAAACAAGTATTCATTCAGATTGTTTGTAGTCCTAATCTAAAACATTTATAAATATACACATGAAAATATGGAATTAAAAAACTTAGTTATATAAAGTTAATAATAATACCGTAGGTTTTAGTTGATTTAATAATTAAGTTTTGTTTTGCAATGTGATTCGATTTTTTTTGTTTCTGCTATATGTAGCTATATAAATGAATTAATAAACTTAGATATCAAGGACTTTGTCCACCCCTCTAGCTCAGGTTGTTAGACCGGGTGTTTCCTTGTGAGACTCCGGTTCGATTTTCAGTGAAGGCAAATAGGTGTGACATGTGCGCTATGATGGTGAAAAACCCACTGAGGAGGGTTTGATCCTGAGCGTCACTCCGGTTTCCATCCGGCTGTTACTCCAGCGAGTAAAATCGTGTGGAGGCAGTACGGTTTCCAGGGGAAAGCCTTCGACCCAAGACTGGTTATCCCAGCGCTGGCCTTTCTATATAGGCCCACGTTCTTGGAGAGGGTTCGTGACGTGCGGATGTGACAATGGTCACCATTAGAAGTTCACCTTAAAAAAAAAAGATATCAAGGACTTTACATATCACATATTTTCATAAAAACCAACTTGTCAATAACGATACCATTTAATTTTTAACTAGAGAAATTGTCTCGCAAGTTAACACTGTAATTTCATCGATTTAGTTTATTATGGTCCTGACACTTGGTATCGTAACGAAAATTTTTGAACAAAATTATCGACACGTAAATAAAAAAACACGTCGTAATAGTATATTTGAAACTTTATAAAGCATTATATTATATTATTAAAATATCAAAAAAGGTAAATGGTGTCAAATACAAAAATCTAAATCTGAGAAAATCTGATAGCATGTACGTTTTTGCTTTTGAATTTTTTTTAACAAAAATCAACGTATCGATATGTATTTAAAAAACCGAGTTGTGAATAATAATGTAAAGGCAATCAAAACACACACCTATCAAAGCTACCGCACATTTTTTCGTATAAAGTGACGTCTGGATAAAAGTTTTATTTTTTCTCAAATATCGAATAAGTTAAATATCTTTGATTTTTTTACTATGATGAACCGAACCGATACCATCCGAACAACTTCAGTACCAGACTACCAGTACCACTATTCATTTTTATGGTTTCCAGTATACATTTCATTGAAAACAGAGTTGTATTCACTATATAGTATCTTTTTGGAACCGCTATTTGTTTTTATCGTTTTCAGTTACTATACTGAGTATTGATACCATATCAATGCCGTAAGGCCTGACGAGGCGCCCCCGTTGTGGCTCTCCACCACGCGTGGGAACATATATAACACCGCCCCCACCCCTCTTGATCACGCGTCAAACCCACAACGCGTGATCTTTTTAACGCATTATAAAATCAATTTGGAGAGAATGTTGGGGAGAGTTTGAGGGAAAATTGTTGGGTGTGGTGAGTGATGGACATTTCCACTAAAATCCACCACTAGTGATGAAATAAAACTCGATGACGTGACGAAACTTGATTGGATGTTGTTAGTGATAAGTGAGTGGTGAGTGATGAACGTCCCTACCCCTAATAAACCGAATTAATACAGCTCGAATTCACGTTGCAATGCGCAGAGGATTTCCACATCTTAATAAAGAAACAGTGTACGTTTTATTTGTCGTATTACCGACTTTTTCTTTACAACATTTTCAATCATTTTCTCCTATGCAACGTATTGGTATATAAACGACCCCACCAATTATAGCTAACAATTTGGTATATGCAACCTCCAAAACCTAAAAAACTTAATAAATACATTTCAAAGCAACAAAAAGTGAATTGTGACACAAAAGGTACAATTGACCAGACCACTCTAGAATTCTATTCAAGGAAGGAAAAGAAAAACAAGTCAATAACCATTTCTATCCCAGTCAACGTCCCGACCATTCAAGTGGTATCCAAGATGGCATCATCCTCATGCTTTCTACCAAAGATTGACCCTTCTTTTTTCTTCTAGATATGCCGACCATGAAACTTCGAAATTCTACTAGCTGGCAAGGCCGTAGGTTTTCGACCGGAGGGAATTATTCCGTTTGTAACTTTTTTGTGCATTAGTACTTGTACATTGTGCTTTGGGTGACTTTCAAAAAAAAAAAGTTGATTTTTTATTTTTAACCTAAAGGATTTTACTTTTTACAATTTTAGCCCTACATAATTTGTTTTTTTAACTTTAACCCAAACTTTTCATTATTTACAATTTAACTTCACAACTTTTGTCACTTATACTTTTCATCTTTCGCAAATTTTCGTTTTACATATAGTTCTAAATTTTTCGAGTTAATACGATGCAACGTGCATGTGTGGTTCAACGTTTTTACCTCTATTTTTCCATGTTTGAAAGGTTTGTCGCAACACGCATATCCTATGTCGAGTCAGTATTGGTGGTCGATGACGGTTGTGTGACATTAGTACTATTTGACACCGTTTTACGCCCCGTCGCAACGCGGGGTGTGCTTTGAGGGGTTTTCAAAGAAAAAATGGTTATGCATATGGTTGTCGTAACATTGGCTTTAGGGGTTTTCCAAAAAAAATGATTTTTTTTTACTTTTCGCCAAAAAGTATTTCAAAAATTACTTTTAACTCAAAACTATTTGTTTTTTTTACTTTTAACCCAAAATTTTTTATCTTTTGCAATCTATCCTCATAACTTTTTTTACTTTCAACTTTGGTCATTTATAGTTTTCATTTTCCGCAAATTTTTCGCTTTATGCTTGGTTCTAAATTTTGTGACTTAACAAATCGCAATGTGCGTCTTTGTTTTAACGTTTTTAAGTTTCGTTCTAAATTTTGCGAGTTAACACGACGCAACGTGCGTGTGTGGGTGAACGTTTTTACATCGTCTATTTTTTCCCCGTTTGACAGGTTTAACATAACGTGCGGGTCCTAGATTGACTTAGTTATAACTAAAGAATCACTGCCGCATTGCGGCGGGTCGCAATCCTAGCTCAAATGGAAAACCAAAAATATAATATTTATGTTCAATGCTTTTATATATATTTGTATATAGAGATAATGTTATACAAAATAACTATTGAAGTTACTAGATATGAATAGTAAAGTAGAGAGTTAAAAGTATTCTAGTTTATCTCCAAAAGGTATGAAAAACATGTAAATATACACACAAATAGGGTTGACAATTCTGACACGAACACGATAACACGACACGAAACTACACGAAGTTATCATGTTTCGTGTTTTACATTAACAAGTTTCGTGTCTAAAACAAGTCAACACGATAAGGCCTTAACAGGTTTTGCGTCTAAACAGTTTAAAACCCGTTAACCTGTTAAGACCCGTTAAGTACATGTTAATAATTAAAAATTAAAAAATATTACACATGGGGTCATCAGTCGTGGGAGCTGGGATGAATTATACACAAACACACGTGGTTCCTTTTTCCATAATCCAAACCCTAATTTTTAAATCTCCCTCACAAACACCACCATTCCCAATTCGGTTCACATCTTCCCCAATTCGGTCGTGTTCGTGTCTTAAACAGGTCGTGTTCGTGTCTTAACAGGTCGTGTCCATGTCTTAAACAGGTCGTATGATACGTTGGTAGTTTTTTCGTGTCTTAACAGGTCGTTTCGTGTAACTTGTTTATTAACAGGTTCGTGTTCGTGTTTAGAAAATTTGACACGATAAGATTTCATGTCGTATTCGTGTTTACATGTTTCATGTTCGTGTCTTAACAGATCGGGTTGACCCGTTATGCCAGCCCTACAGACATATAAAGGATACACGTAGCTAATATGCCCCTCCAAACTAAACATTTGGAGCAATGTGTAGCTTAGAAGGAAGTGTAGTAAATTGAGTAGCCAATAAACCCTTGATGAGTTTGTCAGCCTTCTGAGATGTAGTCAGAGCATAACAAACTCTTAAGACTCTATGCAAGTTGTCGCAACCCCCGTCCCCTAACTACCCGGGAACGGGTGGCTGCGACCAGTTTCAGTGGTATCGGTGTTTATCAGTTTGGCAGCGGAATCTACATCAGGACCGTAGACAGGAAATATTTTATCAGAGTAAAATACCACGCTTTCATAATATTAAACACATGGGAAAATCCCAAGTTTCAAATACACATATTTTCTTAGGGATAAACCCTATTTTATTTAAATAAAACATCTCTTTATTTAGGTAACTTTTATAGTCACTTTGTTGGTGCATCTAGTGTCTGTTAACTTCGTCTTAATCGAGTCTTATGTCTAGAAAGGATGAACGAGCACACAATAGGATAGAAATTAGGGTTAGAATACATGTTTGAATGTAATTTCGCATGAAGGTGACATAGACCAGTTCAAGCGAAATCAACACATGTGATTTCGCTTGAACAGGTATGTGACAACCTCAAGCGAAATCCTGTAATCTATAAATACCCATGTTGTTGTGTCATTTGAAGCGGACCTGATCTTGTGTGTGAGTCGAGGTGCTGCCAAAATTGTGTCAGAATCATTGTAAAAGGCTCGGATAAGCAGTAATAAAAAGAAAGTTAAAAGGAACAAGCTGTGTGACGTTGTTTACTTTGATTCCGCTTTAGTAAATGATGATGAACTGCCTTTACTGACTGTTTAGGGTCACAGAACCGATCCAACACACTTTTCCAAGCCTTCAGTGCTGTCCAACTGGCTTCTACTTGGCTTTCACATTTTGTTACCTGAAACGCGCTTAAAAACATTTTGTCAGTGGGAAATACTGGTGAGTGAATCCCAGTTTAATCAAGACAGGTAAAACTGTTTTACAGTATTGAGGGCGGTCGCGCAATTACATTTGTTTCCATCTACTTTAATTACCACCCACGGTACTGTCAACCCGACTTGTGGTCATGTTACTACTCACAATGTAGTAACAAATTTTGTATACAAAACCCCAACATACCGACGATAATTGTAGAATACAAATACTCAATCATTGTTTAATATAATGTAAATCATTTGAGGTTTTGTAAAAACAGTTTGCAAAAAGGTTCACAAAAAGGAGACTACTCACATTGCTGTCTTAAGGTTTTCCTTTAGGATTTCCTGGTGATTATCTATTAATTACACAATGCACACATGTTAGTATAATAACCCAATATTTACATTAGTAATACACTCCCCGAGACAAAATTCCAACGACTACGTCGGGTAGAACCACGACAGTCGTTACGGAACCGTGGATCAATTGGGTAGCGTATCTAATACGTAACCGGGGGTTAAAATAGTTACAACGGGGTAGAACTTCATTACTTAGGGGGGTATAACGCCCGGGTATAGTGATTACACTACAGAAATTAGAGAGAATTCGATAGAAATGAGCGACGAAAATGAATTGCTGAGCTCCCATTTTATAGGGCTGGTCGAACAGGTTCTCGCGGCCCGCGAAGGAACCCTAAGGGGTCTTCGCGCCCCGCGACATAGGGGATGTAGGGTTTAGCTGGGCCTGGTCATGGGATAGGCTCGACAAATGGCGTGACACGTGGCAGCACCGGGCTGTGTCTTGACGACCAGCTGTCGCGCCCCGCGTAGCATGAAGGCAAGGCCTTCTCGGCCCGCGAGTGCCTATATTTTCTTGTTTTTATTTAAATTTTAGTTATATAAGATATTTTGGGCTTGGTTTTCGTATACGGGGTGCATTTTAAGACGTATAGGGACATTCTAATTATATTAGGGGTGTCAGAAATATTTTAGGAGGGTTGTTATATCCTCCCCACCTTGTTTTAGAACTCGTCCTTGAGGTCTACTGGAATAAGTGTGAATATTTCCTTTGCATCTCTGATTCAAGCTCCCAAGTGTATTCTGGTCCTCTTTTGGAGTCCCATTTAACTTTGACTAAAACCAATCTCTTGTGTTTGAGGTTCTTGACTTTCATGTCTTCGATTTGTAGAGGCCTCTCTACAAACTTTAGCTTTTCATTTACCTCTATATCTTTAAGAGGTATTATTAACGATTCATCGGCTAAACACTTTTTGAGATTGCATACATGAAATACATCATGTATTCCTGCCATTCCTTCTGGCAGTTGTAGTTGATAAGCTTCAGGTCATATTCTTCTGATAATCTCAAAGGTCCAATATACATGGGGCTTAGCTTTCCTCTTTTGATGAATCTGACAACTCCCTTCCAAGGTGAGACTTTTAACAACACCTTGTCTCCTACCTGAAATTCCAATGGCTTTCGCCTGTTATCAGGATAACTCTTTTGTCGACTGCGTGCTGCTTTCAGTAATTCTTTGACTTGAACAATCTTGTCGGTTGTTTCTTTCACTATCCCTGGTCCAGATAGTTGCTTCTCTTCAATTTCTGCCCAACAGACTGGGGTTCGGCACTTTCGTCCATAAAGTGCTTCAAATGGTGCAACATTGATACTTGTATGATAACTGTTATTGTAAAAAAATTCCATTAATGGTAAGTGGTCATGCCAATTACCTCTGAAGTCAATTACACAAGCCCTAAGCATATCTTCCATTGTCTGAATTGTCCTTTCGCTTTGTCCGTCTGTTTGAGAATGGTAAGCTGTGCTTAGATTTAGCTTGGTTCCCATTGCTTTTTGGAAACTTGTCCAAAAATGAGAGGTAAAACGGCTATCTCTATCAGAAACAATTGATAAAGAAATTCCATGTAATGAAACTATTTCATTTACATATAATTTGGCTAATTGTTCCATACTGAAAGTTTCTTTCATTGGTAGGAAATGAGCAGATTTGGTTAACCTATCTACAATCACCCAGATTGTATTATTACCCTTTCGTGCCTTGGGTAATTTGGTAACAAAATCCATTGTTATCAATTCCCATTTCCAAACTGATTCTTGTGCTTTTCTAATTTGTTCATTTAAATCTACTTGTACATTTAATTTAAGAGAACTTACTCTTTTTGGCTTCTCATGATACTTTCGACTTAAAGCATCGGCTACTACATTTTCTTTTCCTGCATTATATTGGATATTACAATCATAATCGCTAAGAAATTTTATCCAGCGTCTTTGTCTCATATTCAACTCCTTTTGTCCGAAAACATACCTTAAACTCTTATGATCTGTGAAAATGGTAAACTTACTACCATAAAGCTAATGTCTCCAAATTTTCAGGGCAAAAATTATAGCTCCTAATTCTAAATCATGGGTTGAATAATTCTCTTCATGATTCTTAAGTTGTCTAGAGGCGTAAGCTATAACCTTTTGGTGTTGCATCAACACACATCCATACCCTAATTTGGAAGCGTCACAATAGACTACAAAATCTTCTGTTCCTTCTGGTAACGTGAGTATGGGTGCGTTGGTTAATCTTTGCTTAAGAATTCTAAAGGCTTCTTCTTGTTTTGGTCCCCAATCAAACTTAACAGATTTACAGGTTAACTTAGTTAAGGGAATGGCTATTCTAGAAAAATCTCGAATAAATCTTCTATAATAACTGGCCAATCCTAAGAAACTTCTAACCTCTGTTGGTGACTCAGGGGTTTTCCATTTAGTAATTGCCTCAATCTTTGTGGAATCCACATAAATCCCTTCATGATTGACTAAATGCCCAAGAAATTGTACTTGTTCTAGCCAAAACTCTCACTTTGAAAACTTTGCATAAAGCTTTTCTTTTCTCAATAAACTTAGAAGTGCATGCAGATGTGTTGCATGTTCCTCTTTACTCTTAGAGTAAATGAGAATATCATCTATAAAGACAATTATGAATTTATCCAAATATGGCTTACATATTCGGTTCATCATGTCCATAAATGCGGCTGGGGCATTGGTTAGACCAAATGGCATGACAGTAAATTCATAATGTCCATACCTTATTCTAAAAGCGGTCTTAGGAATGTCCTCTTCCTGTACATTTAATTGATGATATCCTGAGCGTAAATCGATTTTTGAGAAAAATCGAGCTCCTTGCAATTGATCAAATAAATCATGGATTCTTGGTAATGGATATCGATTCTTAATCGTGACTTTATTTAATTCACGGTAATCAATGCACATACGCATCGATCCGTCTTTCTTCTTGACGAATAAGATTGGCACTTCCCATGGCAATGAGCTTGGCTGTATGAATCATTTTCTAACAGTTCGTCTAACTGTTTCTTTAACTCTTGCATTTTTGCTGGTGCCAAGCGGTAGGGTGCTTTGACAATTGGTGCTGTTCCTGGTAGCAAATGAATTCTGAATTCAACTTCCCTATCTGGTGGTAGTCCTGGTAATTCTTCTGAGAATACATCTAAAAATTGAGATACTACAGGGATATCTTTTAATTATTTTCCTTTCGTGTTAATGATTATGGAAATCATATACACTATTGATCCTTTTCTTACACAACTTGTAGTTTTCATCACAGAGATGAATTTTGTGAATCTAGATGGCTTATCTCCTTTAATTGTGATCTTTTTACCTTTAGGTGAATTTACTTGGATTGACTTTTGATCACATAGAATACTGGCTTTATTGGCTATTAACCAATCCATTCCTAATACATTATCAAATCATGCCAGATTCATTGGATACAAGTTTGCAATAAATTTTTTATTTGAAAATTCTACTCTTGCTCCTTACACGATTTCGGTAATCTTAATAGTCTCTCCGTTTGCCGTCTCTACTAGACATTCTTGTGGGAGTTTAGTTAATGGTTGATTGAGAAGTTTGCAAAATGAAGTATTAATAAAACTTTGGTTCGCACCAGAGTCAAATAATACTTTAGCAAAAACATCATTAACTAAAAATGTATCGGCTATCATGTCTGGAATTATCTTGGCTTCTTCTGCAGTCAGAACAAATGCTCTAGCATTTTTAGTAGTCTTGTTGTTTGTAGCTCGAGCCAGTTTTGGGCAGTTCGTCCTGATATGTCCTTTTTCTCCACAATTGAAGCATACTCCATTACTGGGTTTCTTCATGCAGTTTTCTTCGTTGTGTCTCGATATCTTGCAAAAATCACGGTAGGTGGAGCATTTTCCTGAATGCTTTGTCTTACAGGCTTTGCAGTAAGGTGTAAAGGTAGAACCTATATTTTTCCCACGGTTGGAATTACCGTAGCGAAATTCCTGGGTAAACCTTTGAGCTAGGTTCCTCCTCTGGTCCTTTTCTCGTGTACGTACTAACTCATCAGTCAATGTGTTTGCTAGTTCTACAGCTTCTTCTATAGTTTGGGGTCTAGCTTCCTTTACTACATGCCTAATCTCGCTGATTAATCCCCATATGTAACGGGAGATTAATACTGGTTCTGGTGATGCGAGGGTTGGCACTATCCTAGCATATTCGAAGAATAGTGTAGTGTAACCTTTACTATCCACTCCAGTCATTCTAAGGTTTAGGAATTTATTTGCTATCTGTTCCTTTTCATTGGGAGGGCATAATTTCCTTTCCATCATGTTTTTAAATTCCTCCCATTCCATATTATACATCCTGTCACTTCCCCTAGATTGGAGGATAGTGTTCCACCATTCTAAAGCCGAGTTCTTAAACAGATTGGAGGCAAACATTATCTTATCCTCTTCTGCGCACTTGTTTATTTTTAAGACTGCCTCAGTCTTTTCTATCCAGCGTAGAGCTGCAATGGCCCCTTCATTGCCCAAGAATTCCATTGGTTTACAAGACCAGAATTCTTTATAAGAACAACCATAAGACATGGTTCTTCTTCTTTTGGGAATGGGCACTTGAAGTATGGGACCATTGTCTATGCTATTTTCTGGTTCAGTAGGTCGTTTACTGCCATGGTTACTTTTATTATCAGCTTCCCTAACCGCTTGGATAATATATGGCATTGCGTCTATAATTCCTTGTGCCACTATGTGTTGGATGGCACTGTTATCCACTTGGTTTCCATTATTATTGTTATTCTGGTTATCGTTATTCTGGTTTTCCTGGTTCACTTCATTGTCCATCTGAAATTTAAACATTTACCACATATTAATATCACAAAATAGTATCTAATGCAAACAATCATGTAACAAGCATATTGATCAAAATCGTCGAACATTGCGACTTACTCTTTTTTATATTATGCGTCTAATACAAACTGGAACTGAAATTTAAAATTATAATACTATTAGGCATCCGTAGCTATTGTCTATTTTTTTCAAACATACACACATATTATATATATATATATTATTATTTTATTATTGTTATTATTACGGGTATGGGTTCATCCAGAACTCCATATTACGCTCGTCATACTTCTAGACGAGTCATTCTCCTATCTGCCTCATCCTCTCACTTCCCTCTAAAATCTCCTCACCAAAGGTTCGGAGCTCTTGCACATTTACAGCGCTTATTGGTGGTGCAGGGGCAGGTACTGGGTTTGGGAACTGGGGCATGGGTTCTTGGTAAGGATAAGGGTTCTCTAGAATTTCCCTGATGTATTTGTCATTATCATAGTAGGGATCTAGAGGGTCCAAGTCTAGGTAAGCTGCTAGGTTTGGCATGGGTTCGTCTTCTGGTATTGGGTAGCGTTGCTGGTAATCCTTATGGTCGTCAAACCAAGGGTCGTAGTCTGGGTCTAAGGGATTGGGTGCTGGTATTCTAGGTATCTCAGCTGGGTCCATGTCAGGCATTGGGATTTGGTTTTCTGGGTTATTTTCAATTTCCATTGGCTATGTGGGAAACAGTGGTAATGGCTGGGGTGCTATGAATGGCTCTAGATTAGGGTCTGCAGCTGTAGTTGCTAGGATATGAAAATTTGCTAGACTCCTATTGAGCATATCCTGAGTGTGGGCATCTGTTTTTCTCTTAATGGCTGCTAAAGCTCGCTGTTGTTGCAACTTTTTCATCCTTTTTCTATGTTCATGCGCTCCTCTGCTGAACCATCCTCTCTTCTTGGGAGGGAATGGTTCTTCAGATTGGGCCTTGAACACGAATATCCCATCTTCGTTGTCAGCCGAATACCCTAAGAGGGATGGCTGTGAAGAGGTGCCTTCGTCCCTAGGTGAGTTGGACAACTGACAGTAAGCGTCTGAAGGTCCTTGGTAGCTCATACTGTAAACTAACAAATTGTCAAATAACACACAACATTAATATACAGATGTGCACGTAGTTTTGTAATAATTTCCTAACATATTGAATAATATTTTGATGTCAGCAGAACACTTCTGTGGCTGAATCAGTGGCTTAGCTCTGATACCACCTTCTGTCGCAACCCCCGTCCCCTAACTACCCGGGAACGGGCGGCCGCGGCCAGTTTCAGTGGTATCGGTGTTTATCAATTTGGCAGCGGAATTTACATTAGGACCGTAGTTAGGAAATATTTTATCAGAGTAAAATAAAACGCTTTTATAATATTAAACACATGGGAAAATCCCAAGTTTCAAATACACATATTTTCATAGGGATAAAACCTATTTTATTTAAATAAAACATCTCTTTATTTAGGTAACTTTTATAGCCACCTTTCCAATCCTTCAGTGCTGTCTAGCTGGCTTCTACTTGGCTTTTACATTTTGTTACCTGAAACACGTTTAAAAACATTTTGTTAGTGGGAAATACTGGTGAGTGAATCCTAGTTTAATCAAGACAGGTAAAACCGTTTTACAGTATTGAGGGCGGTCGCACAATTACATTTGTTTCCATCTACTTTAATTACCACCCATGATACTGTCAACCCAACTTGTGGTCATGTTACTACTCACAATGTAGTAACAAATTTTGTATACAAAACCCCAACATACCAACAATAATTGTAGAATACAAATACTCAATCACGGTTTAACATAATGTAAATCATTTGAGGTTTTGTAAAAACAGTTTGCAAAAAGGTTCACAAAAAGGAGACTACTCACATTGCTGTCTTAAGGTTTTCCTTTAGGATTTCCTGGTGATTATCTATTAATTACACAATGCACACGTGTTAGTATAATAACCCAATATTTACATTTGTAATACCCTCCCCGAGACAAAATTCCAACGACTACGTCGGGCAGAACCACGACAGCCGTTACGGAACCTTAGATCAATCGGGCAGCGTATCTAATACATAACCAGGGGTTAAAATACTTACAACGGGGCAGAAATTCGTTACTTATGGGGGTATAATGCCCGGGTTTAGTGATTACACAACAGAAATTAGAGAGAACTCGAAAGAAATAAGCGAAGAAAATGAACTGCTGAGCTCCCATTTTATAGGTCTAGTCGACCAGGTTCTCGCGGCCCGCGAAGGAACCCTAAGGGGTCTTCGTGCCCCGCGACATAGGGGATGTAGGGATTAGCTGGGCCTGGTCATGGGGTAGGCTCGACAAATGGCGTGACACGTGGCAGCACCGGGCTGTGTCTTGACGACCAGATGTCGCGCCCCGCGTAGCGTGAAGGCAAGGCCTTCGCGGCCCGCGAGCGCCTATATTTTCTTGTTTTTATTTAATTTTTAATTATATAAGATATTTTGGGCTTGGTTTTCGTATACTTGGTGTATTTTAAGACGTATAGGGGCATTCTAATTATATTAGGGGTGTCGGAAATATTTTAGGAGGGTTGTTATACAAGTAGCCAAGTACCATATCCTAGATGTAGTGTAAGTTAATCATGTGATGTGTTCCCTACGCTGATGAAACACAAAATAGACCGCCAAGTATGGAGTGCCAATGTTGTCACAACAGAGTGTTGATGGATGGGTAAGGGATATCCGTAACTGTAACACCTCGCAAAATCGTGTCCAATATAGTGGTGACACGTGTCATAAACCCTAATTATGTAAAAGTTAACCTTGAGGGACTAAAGTTGACAAACAGGGAAAAGATGTATGTAGAAGGACTAAAAGTGTCAACATGCCAAACTTGTGCCTCTGATTGACTACACACGATGTTCGTATTCTCTAATGGGTAAGTTGTAGGACGTAGGAAGTCGTTTGTGATTAAAATCATAAGTTTATAAAACACAAGGGTTAAAAGTGTCAACATGTTAATTCTTACCTCTAAATGACCTTTTAATGATCCCGAGGCTTTGTAATGTCTTATTATACTCCCACGAATAATGGATAATGAATTCATGAAGTTTCGGTACAATTATACTATTTAATCGCAATTTACAAGAAAGAAGGATTGAAAGTGTCAATTTGATAATTCTTATCTCGGGAGACCATTTTAATAAATCCGGAACTTAATAATACTTGGTTTTAATCTCAAGGTTATGTGAAACCTGAATATATGGGACCCTAATGCTGAAAATGAAAGAAATACGAGTTCAGAAAGTACAGGGACTGATCTTGCAACAAAACAAACATTTTTTTAAACATGCTGCCTCGCGTGGCGCGCTAGGTTCTCCTCTCCTTGGCGTGTGGCGCGACGGAGGAGGTTTTTCAGCAGAGACTGGCAGCTGCCAGCATGCAACCTGAAATCTCCTCAAGATCTTCTGCAACTCTCTGAATCGAAACCAGCTGCATGTTGACGGTTTTGTAAAACCATTTGGAAACTTGTGAGCATCATAAAACATCTGGGACACTTGGATTAATCTTAATTCATCCTACTCTTCTATATAAAGGCCCTCATTTGCCTCAATTGAACTTGCTCATTTTCCAAATCAGAATTCTTCTCTCTAAAGCTTTGCTTCTGGAGCTTCCTAGTCATAAAGGAAGCTCTCTCAAGTTTTAACTTTGTGCTAAGGACTTTTTGTAAGTGTTCTTGGCTTCTATAGTTTAGTTTTTATTAGTATAAGGACCGAAAGTCAAAGTTAGCGTAATTTTGCTTTGACTTTTAGTTTAAACTTTAACGTTCCAGCCATGGTTCTAAACGAAAGTGGCTATGTGTTGGTAATTAAGTAGGTGATAATCCCTCAAAAGGGCACCTCCTAATTATCATGTTAACTCAGTCAATTGTCGGGTCAAAGTAACTAGTCAAAATAGTCAAATTTTCAAATAATAATTAAAACTGATAATGTAGAAGTTATGAATCATATTTTGTCACCTAAATAACTTGGTAAATATTAATAGAACATGTCTAAGCATGTTCAACCCGACAATTCTGAGTTTATGTTCGGTTCGCAACCGAAAGTCACAAAAGTTGACTTTTGCTTTGACTTTCAGTTCTGACCCGAATTAGCTTAATTTGTTTATGCCTTAAGGTTCCTTTGTGACCATATTATATGCTAGTATAACCCTCTAAGGTTATACTACATGGTCCCTTAGTAATCAGAGTTCATTTGCATGTTTTCGTTATTTGCTTAAATTAGACTATTATGCCCTTATAATGTAAAAACGAGATTTTTGGATATATGAGTATACAAATAGCTTTGTTACTGATATATAAGTATGTCAAATTAATTTGACATCATTTTCTGGTCTCAAACTAAAGTTATGCAAGATATCGTAAATTGAACTTTTTTTTAATTAAACTACGCTTTTAAGCATAAATCATATTAAACCCAAATTTTGGCACCAAACTCATTACCTACTGTTATGGTATTATTTTTAGGGATTTTTGGAATATTGGGTCAGATTATAAACTGACCATATCATTGAGTTCTTGTATAATTCGATAAATAACGATAATGTCCTTTTTGTTAATAAAATGAGATTTACATATGATTAACATGCCAAACATTTTCTTACTGATGTTATATGAAAAATAAAATATTTTAAATATTTAAGGCTGATCAAAATCTTAGAATTTGATAAACATCGCAAATATCGTCAATTATCGACTTTTACGCTAATTAGGTGCATAGTATGGTTTAAAACCAAATTTAGCGCTCAAGACTTGTTGCCTACTGAATTTATAGATAAATTTTAATACTTTTACAGTAGGTATAAGTCATGAACTCAGACTTCCAAATTTGTCCTTAAAAACATTTGTGAAATGACCAAAATGCCCCTACGGTGCATAGTTTGGCCATAAATGATAAACCACACATACGTATGATATCTTACTGATTTAACATCATAAAATAAATGTTTTTACAGAATGTTTTAGACCAGAACCTCAGTTTGCTATTAAACCTCTTTTATAAACTCAAAAATGACCAAAATACCCTTACAGGACTTAATTTGGTTTTAAAATCTGTTTGGGCATAATTGTTGATATCTTACTGATATCACAACATATTTTAAGCATAATAACTTATGGAACTAGTATATGACTCATCCGGTTACCCGTTTATGCTCATATGCATACGGTACGGTATATGTGACTAGTTTACATAAACTAGCCGAAACGGATCAAAACTTATCATTTTAACTTCAAATTCCAGAATGTATTTAGTTTACCCATATAATACAAGTCTCCATTCTTGTCGAGTCTAAATTACATTCTGATCCGGTCATCGCTTAATCTAGCGTTTCGTACCGTAAACCTTTCCTTAAACTAACCGGTCTAAGTTTACTACTAAAATAAGACCCGTTAGTTATCTCATAGGTTAATATAACCTTCGTTCCAGATTTAGGAGCCCAGTAAAAGATACTTGCACTTGTTTGAGTTGGATATACGGCTGAGTATTCAAAAACTAGCATTTTAAGCTCCGGTAAATACTTTTAACTGATTTTCCCTTATACGGGCTTGGGATACGGTAAAATATTACCGCTTGGTCGGGTGTAGAAAAATTTTAATCGAAGATGGTTAAATTGCATAATCCCGTTTTTAATCAGTGTTGCTTGATAACAAATAACATTGGGGGTTAACGACCGTGTCCTGGATATCCTCGGCTCATTTAAAAATCGTAAATGGCCACGACTTAAGCACGGGGTGTAGGCATACACCTGACAGTTGCGTATGTAAAGATATACCCATTTGTTGAGGATTAATCACTGTGGGATTATATTAGTGGTGTGTCGATTAATCTTGTTCGGCTTTTATACCGGACCTAAATGTTGGACAAACATGTAAATCTGATACAAGATTGTTTTTAATATAATTGTCCCAAGTTATAAAAGAACATTTGTGCCTTGTGCATTTAAATATATTTTCTTAAATGTTTCCAAAAGAGTCGGTTAATTGTATTTACCAGTGTAAACTGACGTATTTTCAAAAAGATTAAGTGGCAGGTACTTATCATAATTGGCTAGGAGCTCTGGGCGTTAGTTAAAGAATCTTGCAAGTTTGTAACGCTTAAAGTCTGTTGAACAATATTTTGTATTACATTTTAGATCCGCCTGTGGATCCTAACTTACAACCGTCTGTATTATATTTTATCTGTACATTACATTTCGGTTTGTAATAGTATTTTCTAGCAAGACTTCCGTTGTGCAATAAACTGTGTATATTTGTCTATGATGATTTCAACTACGTCACGATACTCCCCGCCGGGCCCACCGGTAATATGTGGAAATATCGGGGTGTGACAGGTTGGTATCAGAGCCAACATTGAGTGAATTAAACACTAGCCTTTTTGTGTTTAATCTCAATAACAAAGTAGCACATTCCTCGACTTCTGAGTCTAGGCAAACGACCTAGGATTAATCCTAACCTTAATCTTTTTGGTTTATATCTTTTGTTTGTTCCTTGTTTTAACAGGTTACTTTTAATCATGCCGCCTAGAGTACGTGGTCGTGGAGGCAGAGGCAAGGCCCCGATGAGGGGAAGAAACGACCATGAAGCAGGGCCGTCACACCGGTGCACACCCTCAGCATCCTTTGGCTCCAGCCTGCACGAAGACTGGAGAACCTATCTCGAACTAGCAAGGCGCTCTGTCTCGCTTAGCTCTTCACCCTCATACCATCACTCATTCAGACCATCACAGGAAGATGAGCCCCATGACTCACATCACTCGTACCTTCCCTTACAATGTTCCGATTCTCACAGCTCTTTTCAAAACCCCACACCTTACTTCCGAAGCCGTTTCAACCCCATGAACCAAATAGACGAACCAGTGGGTTAAAACCCATTGGGACCTGCATACCACTTTCCCGAGTACTAGGACATGGATATGGACGAAGATCCAGATCCCGCCATGCCACCATCTGGGAAGCCGACGCATCCCATCGAAATTTCCAGCGGATCTTCTTTGGGTTGCTATACAGAGGCCCCGACATATGGGCCGAAAGGTGGAGCACATACAAGTGGGAGCTCACTCCCCCACGCTACTACTCACCACCTCACCAACAGGTTCCCTCAGAGGACCCACACTTTTAGGCGGTCACGCCACCACCACCGCCACCTCCAGAGCAGCCACCGCCTCCAGAACCATTGAGGCGAAGAAGAAGTGCACGGATGTCCGTGCGTGGGGGTTTTCATTTCAGCACCTCCCAAAACTCCAGCAACTACCCGCCGCTGTATGAAGACCCGCAAATGGGTGGTCCTTCAAACACAATTTCTGAGGTCGAGTCTGTACCAGTCTCTCCTGCACCACCACCACCACCCATGGGTTATGAAACCCCAATCCCTGCTTACCCAGATGCAGCTGGGTACAACCTGTTTGAGCAACCAGCTTACCCGGGTTATAACTACCATGCACCTGCCGTTGACCCATACGTTGAGGCAGCAAACTTCAATGCTCTCTACCCCTCGCCCTTTCCACCCGCGTACCCAACTGGGTACCCTGCTTATGGGTATCAATACCCGCCACCTCCACAACCTCAGCAGCAGCAGTCACCGCAACCTCCACTCCAACAACCGCAGCAACAAGAAATTCTTCAAAGGTTGCACGAGGTGGAACAAAGGGTGGAAGAGGGAGATAGATCCCGCAAAAGTTTTCTTAAGGGTTTAGCAAACCTCTTCAAGGGGAAAAAGAAGAAAGACCATTGAAGAACCCTTTTTTATTATTTTGTATTTTTCCTTTTCAATTAAGTCCTTGCATAGACATTTCATTTAAGTGTTTAGTCCCTACGTGGACTTGTTTCTTTATTTCGTCCCTACGTGGACAATTTTGTTTGCTTAAAGTCCCGTTTAGGGCAATTATTGTAATTCTTAGGACCATTTATGAGAAATTTCCTTTTGCAATTACATTATCATTATACATATACATTGTATCATTAATTAAATTATCATTTCAATTTATAGTTGATCTGCCCTTAAATCTCAAAAGACAATCTTAAAAGGTATAACCTAGCCTATATGTCCTTATAGACATGGTTGTGATGGTAAAAACCTTCTTGAGATGATAAATCCTTGTTAACACCCAAGAAAGTGTTAGCACTCTTGACAAATGTGGTTCGAGAAAATTACACTGGTCATCCTAATAATTGGATTCTTCCAGTTTCCTTATCCAACCCAATGATCTAGAAATCACGGTTGATATCATCAAATGAGATGATCATATTAAATCATTCACTATGTGATGCTATTATTCCACTTTCGGAACAAATTATTTTTTTCACTAAATAATAAACGACAGTTGTAGTCTATGACTCCTTGTCAAGAGAAGTGAGGAACTATGTTCGAACCTTAATGCCTCGATCCTAAAGAATCCCGGCTTATAAATTAAAACTGTCCTTGTGACAAGGCCTTTTGTGCCACTTTAAAATTCTTAATGGTCTAAAACTGAGAATAATCATAATAAAAATTTTATTAAATCTGTTTAACAAATTAACCAATATGGTCTATTTATATCATGGTTAATGAATCACCAAATATGATGATTCAAAAATAGACCACTAAATGAGTTATTGTCAATTGTTTTATAGCAATCAAGCTTTACCATGGCCGACTCAGATGAACTTAATAGTCATCCAAATGAAAGGAATGATAACACTAGAATGAATGTAACGGGTGCCGATCTGCAAGCTATGATAGACAATGTTGTAACTAAAGCTATGGACAGAATGTACAAAGAATCAGGTGCTACACGCACCACAACTCAATCAGCAACTCACACTAAGCCCCCATCCAAAACACATGTATCGAAGAAGGACGATTCTCAGCATTCGTCAAATCAGAAAAGTCAGCCGTCAAAGAAAATAGTATTTGATCAGGAACCACGTTCCAAAACTTGTTCTTATAAGTATTTTGTCTCTTGCAAGCCAAGGGACTTCACGGGTGAAAAAAGTGCCATTGATTGTATGGAATGGCTAGAAGAAATGGAGACCGTGGTTGACATCAGCGGGTGTGCTGAGCAGGATATTGTAAAGTTCATTTCCTAGTCTTTTAAAGGAGAAGCTTTAGTGTGGCGGAAGGCACTGTTACAGGCGTCAGGGAAAATTCCACTATATAATCTGTCATGGGATTAATTTGTTGATCTAATAAGAGATACTTTCTGTCCACAACATGAAATAGAGAAAGTTGAAGCTGACTTTCTAACTCTGGTTATGAAAAATTTAGATTGTCCATCTTATGTTACTTGCTTCAACTCCATGTCTCGAATGGTACCTTATTTGGTTACACCAGAGCCAAAGCGTATTGCACGCTTTATTGGTGGATTGGCTCCAGAGGTAAAAGGTCATGTGAAAGCTTCAAGGCCTGCAACATACATGTCAGCAGTAGATTTGTCCTTTTCTATAACCTTGGATATCATCAGAAGTAGGTCTGCAAGGAATACAGATGATGGGAAGAGAAAAAGAGAAGATGATAATTCGAGGCATTTTGATAAGAAAAAGAAGGGTGATTTTGGGTTTAAGAAAGGTTCTAAGTTTAAAAAAAGCTCACATCAGTCGGGTGGCAGACCCGTGTGTAAGAACTGTAGGAAGCGCCATCCAGGAAAGTGCACAATAGATCCGCAAGCTAAACTCTGTGGAATTTGCAAAACGAAGGGTCATAAGACATTAGAGTGCAAGGATCTGAAAAATGCAACTTGTTACAGTTGTAATGAAAAAGGGCACATCAAGACCAACTGCCCGAAGCTCGCAAAGAAGCCTGAAGAGGCTAAGAAGACCAACGCTCGAGTGTTCCAAATGAATGCAAGAGAGGCAGTGCAGAATGATAATGTTATAACAGGTACTTTTCTCATAAACGATATTTATGCTAGAGTTTTATTTGATTCAGGCGCAGATAAGTCCTTTGTAGACAATAAATTTTGTAAACTATTAAATCTGCCTATAAAAACTCTAGACATAAAATATGAGGTAGAATCGGTCGATGGTACCTTAGAAACTGCCTCAACCGTTCTAGATGGATGTTTCATATCCATTAGGAACCACTCTTTTCCGTTGTCCTTGTTACCAATGAAATTGGCAGGTTTTGATATAGTTTTAGGCATGGATTGGTTATCATTAAACCAAGCCCAAATTGCCTGCGCCAAGAAGCAAGTTATCATTAAAACCCCTTCGGGTGAATCTATTATTGTTCAAGGAGATATACACCATGGACTGTTCGGTCAAGTATCTATGCTTAAAGCTTTTAAGTGTTTGAAGAACGGTTGTGTCATTTACATGGCACAGGTGACCGTAGACGTGCCAAAACCCAGGATAGAGGATATTCCTGTTATTTCGGAATACTCAGACGTTTTTCCTGAAGAATTACCTAGGTTGCCTCTTGATAGGCAAGTAGAATTCATAATTGATATTATACCAGGAGCAGCACCAATCGCACGAGCTCCTTATCGTTTGGTACCGACCGAAATAAAGGAATTAAGGACCCAGTTGGATGATTTGTTGGAGAAAGGTTTTATTCAACCAAGCTCCTCGCCTTGGGGAGAGCCCATTTTATTTGTGAAGAAGAAAGATGGCTCAATGCGTCTATTCATTGATTATCGTAAGCTGAATAAAGTTACAATCAAGAATCGCTATCCATTGCCTAGGATCGATGATCTATTCAATCAGCTGCAAGGGGCAAGTTTATTCTCAAAAATTGATCTAAGGTCAGGGTATCATCAATTGAAAGTCAAAACCGAAGATGTACACATGACCGCATTCAGAACAAGATATGGTCACTATGAGTTCTTAGTGATGCCTTTCGGGCTCACTCATGCACCTGCAACATTCATGGATCTCATGAATCGTGTCTGCAAGCCGTATCTGGACTTGTTTGTCATTGTCTTCATTGATGACAAACTTATTTATTTAAAGATCCAAGTTGATCACGAGAAACATCTCCGATGCATCCTTAAACTTCTACAACAAAAGAAGCTCTACGCAAAGTTCTCCAAATGTGAATTTTGGCTTCGAGAAGTCCAATTCCTTGGACACGTGGTGAGCGAGCGTGGTATCCAGGTGGATGCCGCTAAGATAGAGGCAATTATGAATTGGGAAGCCCCCAAAACGCCTACAGAGATTCGCAACTTCTTAGGTCTGGCAGGTTACTATAGGCGTTTCATTGAAAACTTTTCAAGACTAGCTACACCTCTAACTTCTTTAACTCGCAAGAATGTGAAGTTTGATTGGGGTCCCAAACAACAAGAATCTTTTGAGATTCTCAAGTAGAAATTGAGCAATGCTCCTGTGTTGACATTGCCGGAAGGGACAGAAGAGTTCGTTGTTTATTGCGACGCATCGCACACTGGTATGGGTTGTGTGCTTATGCAAAGGGGCAAGGTGAATGCCTATGCATCGCGTCAACTGAAGGTGCACGAGAAGAATTACACCCCCCATGATTTGGAATTGGGTGTCGTTGTATTTGCACTCAAACTTTGGAGGCACTACCTATATGGAACCAAGTGTGTGATTTACTCAGATCATAAAAGCCTCCAACACTTGTTTAATCAGAAAGATCTCAATATGAGGCAGCGTCGTTGGATGGAAACATTAAACGATTATGATTGTGAAATTCGCTATCATCCGGGCAAAGCGAATGTGGTCGCTGTTGCGCTAAGCAGGAAAGAAAGGGTCAAACCTATTAGAATTAATGCTAAAAGCATTGAACTAAAGAATTGTTTAAATGAGAAGTTGCTGTCAGCACAAAAAGAAGCCGTTATGGAAGAAAACTTTCCAGAAGAAAGATGAGGTGCAACTGTTGATCGGTTGTCACCAGGGAAGGATGGAATCCTTAGAATGAATGGTCGAATCTGGGTTCCAATTCGTGGAGGACTTAGAGATGTAATCCTCCAAGAAGCACATAATTCTAAATATTCGGTTCATCCAGGCAGCGATAAAATGTATCAAGATCTGAAAGAGAATTATTCGTGGATGGGTTTGAAGAAATCCATAGCCACGTATGTGGCTAAATGTCTGACGTGTGCACAGGTTAAAGCCGAGCACCAAAAGCCGTCAGGTTTACTGCAGCAACCAGAACTTCCCATCTGGAAGTGGGAAATGGTAACTATGGATTTCGTTACCAAGCTACCAAGGACGAAACATGGGAATGATACGATATGGGTTATAGTTGACAGACTGACAAAGTCAACTCATTTCATACCCATCAAGGAGGCGCATAGATCCGATAAACTAGCCCAGCTATACGTGGACGAGATTGTATCTCTCCACGGAGTGCCAGTATCAATTATATCTGATAGAGATACTAGATACACATCTCATTTTTGGAAGAGCTTTCAGCAATCTCTAGGCACTCGTTTGAATTTCAGTACTGCTTATCATCCTCAGACGGATGAGCAAAGTGAGCGTACGATTCAAACGCTGGAAGACATGCTTTGGGCTTGTGTTATTGACTTAGGTGGAAGTTGGGATGATCACCTTCCTTTGATTGAATTTCATATAACAACATTTATCATTCGAGCATCCAAGTCGCGCCTTTTGAGGCCTTATTTAGAAGGAAGTGCAGAACGCCTGTTTGTTGGGCGGAAGTTGGAGAAACCCAACTATCAGGACCTGAGATAGTCCTTGAGATGACAAATAAGATTGTGCAGATCTGTGATCGTCTAAAGGCTTCCAGGGATAGGCAGAAAAGCTACGCAAATAAAAGGCGCAAACCTCTAAAATTCGAGGTAGATGATAAGGTATTACTTAAGGTATCACCCTGGAAAGGAGTGATGAGATTTGGTAAAAAGGGCAAGTTAAGCCCAAGATACATTGGACCATTGGAGATCATCGAATGTGTCGGGACCGTAGCCTATAAGTTGAACCTACCTGAAGAACTTAGTGGAATACACAATGTGTTCCACATATGCAATTTCAAGAAATGTCTAGCTGATGAATCACAAGCAATGTCGCATATGGACGTGCATATAGATGAAAGCTTAAAGTTCATTGAGAAACCTTTATCGATCGAGGATCGATAAGTTAAAAAGCTTCGTCGGAAACATTTGCCAATTGTGAAGGTGAAATGGGATGCCCGTAGAGGCCCAGAATATACGTGGGAAGTTGAATCCACGATGCGTCAAAAGTACCCTTATTTGTTTCAGTAAATCTTGAGGTCGAGATTTCTTTTAAGGGGGTGAGGATGTAACACCTCGCAAAATTCATGTCCAATATAGTAGTGACACGTGTCATAAACCCTAATTATGTAAAAGTTAACCTTGAGGGACTAAAGTTGACAAACAGGGACAAGATGTATGTAGAAGGACTAAAAGTGTCAACATGCCAAACTTGTGCCTTTGATTGACCCCACACGATGTTCGTATTCTCTAATGGGTAATTTGTCGGACGCAGGAAGCCGTTTGTGATTAAAATCAGAAGTTTATAAAACACAGGGGTTAAAAGTGTCAACATGTTAATTCTTACCTCTGAGTGACCTTTTAACGATCCCGAGGCTTTGTAATGTCTTACTATACTCCCACGAATATCAGATAATGAATTCATGAAGTTTCGGTACAATTATACGATTTAATCGCAATTTCCAAGAAAGAAGGGTTGAAAGTGTCAATTTGATAATTCTTCTCCCGGGAGACCATTTTAATAAATCTGGAACTTAATAATACTTTGTTTTAATCCCAAGGTCATGTGAAACCTGAATATATGGGCCCCGAATGCTGAAAATGAAAGAAATACGAGTTCAGAAAGTACAGGGACTGATCTTGCAACAAAACAAACAATTTTTGAAACATGATGCCTCGCGTGGCATGCCAGGTTCTCCTCTCCCTGGCGCGTGGCGCGACGGAGGAGGTTTTTCAGCAGAGACTGGCAGCTGCCAGCATGCAATCTGAAATCTCCACAAGATCTTCTGCAACTCTCTGAATCGAAACCAGCTGCATGTTGACGGTTTTGTAAAACCATTTGGACACTTGTGAGCTTCATAAAATATCTGGGACACTTGGATTAATCTTAATTCATCCTACTCTTCTTTATAAAGGCCCTCATTTGCCTCAATTGAACTAACTCATTTTACAAATTAGAATTCTTCTCTCTAAAGCTTTGCTTCTGGAGCATCCTAGTCATAAAGGAAGCTCTCTCAAGTTTAAACTTTGTGCTAAGGACCTTGTGTAAGTGTTCTTGGCTTCTATAGTTCAGTTTTTATTAGTATAAGGACCGAAAGTCAAAGTTAGCGTAATTCTGCTTTGACTTTTAGTTTAAACTTTAATGGTCCAACCATGGTTCTAAACGAAAGTGGCTATGTGTTGGTAATTAATTACGTGATAATCCCTCAAAAGGGCACCTCCTAATTATCACGTTAACTAAGTCAATTGTCGGGTCAAAGTAACTAGTCAAAAAGTCAAAATAGTCAAATTTTCAAATAATAAATAAAACTGATAATGTAGAAGTTATGAATCATATTTTGTCACCTAAATAACTTGGTAAATATTAATAGAACATGTCTAAGCATGTTCAACCCGACAATTCTGAGTTTAGGTTCGGTTCGCAACCGAAAGTCGCAAAAGTTGACTTTTGCTTTGACTTTCAGTTCTGACCCAAATTAGCTAAATTTATTTATTCCTTAAAGTTCCTTTGTGACCATATTATATGCTAGTATAACCCTCTGAGGTTATACTACATGGTCCCTTAGTAATCAGATTCATTTGCATGTTTCCTTTATTTGCTTAAATTTGACTATTATGCCCTTATAATGTAAAAACGAGAATTTTGGATATATGATTATACGAATAGCTTTGTTACTGATATATAAGTATGTGAAATTAATTTGACATCATTTTCTGGTCTCAAACTAAAGTTATGCAAGATATCGTAAAATTGAACTTTTTTTTAATTAAACTACGCTTTTAAGCATAAATCATATTTAAACCCAAATTTTGGCACCAAACTCATTACCTACTGTTATGGTATTATTTTTAGGGATTTTTGGAATATTAGGTCAGATTATAAACTGACCATATCATTGAGTTCTTGTATAATTCGATAAATGATGATAATGTCCTTTTTGTTAATAAAATGAGATTTACATATGATTAACACGCCAAACCTTTTCTTACTGATGTTATATGAAAAATAAAATATTTTAAATATTCAAGGCTGATCAAAATCTCAGAATTTCATAAACATCGCAAATATCGTCAATTATCGACTTTTACGCTAATTAGGTGCATAGTATGGTTTAAAACCATATTTAGCACCCAAGACTTGTTGCCTACTGAATTTATAGATAAATTTTAATACTTTTACAGTAGGTATAAGTCATGAACTCAGACTTCCAAATTTGTCCTTAAAAACATATGTGAAATGACCAAAATGCCCCTTCAGTGCATAGTTTGGCCATAAATGATAAACCACACATATATATGATATCTTACTGATTTAACATCATAAAATAAATGTTTTTACATAATTTTTTAGACCAGAACCTCAGTTTGCTATTAAACCTCTTTTATAAACTCTAAAATGACTAAAATACCCTTACGGGACTTAATTTGGTTTTAAAATCTTTTTGGGCATAATTGTAGATATCTTACTGATATCACAACATATTTTAAGCATAATAACTTATGGAACTAGTATATGACTCATCCGGTTACCCGTTTATGCTCATACGCATACGGTACGGTTTATGTGACTAGTTTACATAAACTAGCCGAAACGGGTCAAAACTTATCATTTTAACTTCAAATTCCAGAATTTATTTAGTTTACACATATAATACAAGTCTCCATGCTTGTCGGGTCTAAATTACATTCCGATCCGGTCATCGCTTAATCTAGCGTTTCGTACCATAAACCTTTCCTTAAACTAACTGGTCCAAGTTTACTACTAAAATAAGACCCGTTAGTAATCTCATAGGTTAATATAACCTTCGTTCCAGATTTAGGAGCCTAGTAAAAAATACTTGCACTTGTTTGAGTAGGACATACGACTGAGTATTCAAAAACTAGCATTTTAAGCTCGGGTAAATACTTTTAATTTATTTTCCCTTATACGGTCTTGGGATACGGTAAAATATTACCGCTTGGTCGGGTGTAGAAACATTTTAATCGAAGATGGTTAAATTGCATAATCCCGTTTTTAATCAGTGTTGCTTGATAACAAATAACATTGGGGGTTAACGACCGTGTCCTGGATATCCTCGGCTCATTTAAAAATCGTAAATGGCCACGACTTAAGCACGGGGTGTAGACATACACCTGACAGTTGCGTATGTAAAGATATACCCATTTGTTGAGGATTAATCATTGTGGGATTATATTAGTGGTGTGTCGATTAATCTTGTTCGGCTTTTATACCGGACCTAAATGTTGGACAAACATGTAAATCTGATACAAGATTGTTTTTAATATAATTGTCCCAAGTTATAAAAGAACATTTGTGCCTTGTGCATTTAAATAAATTTTCTTAAATGTTTCCAAAAGAGTCGGTTAATTGTATTTACCAGTGTAAACTGACGTATTTTCAAAAAGATTAAGTGGCAGGTACTTATCATAATTGGGTAGGAGCTCTGGGCGTTAGTTACAGAATCTTGCAAGTTCGTAACGCTTAAAGTCTGTTGAACAATATTTTGTATTACATTTTAGATCCGCCTGTGGATCCTAACTTACAACCATCTGTATTATATTTTATTCGTACTTTACATTTTGGTTTGTAATAGTATTTTCTACCAAGACTTCCGCTGTGTAATAAACTGTGTATATTTGTCTATGATGATATCAACTACGTCACGATACTCCCCGTCGGACCCATCGGTAATATGTGGAAATATCGAGGTGTGACAGTAACTCATGAAGGAAAGAAGTAATTCATCAAATCTTGGTTGCAGTGTTAGCTAGAGCACGATACTCAGCATCAGTATTGGAGTATGGAACTATAAGTTGACAAGTTGTTTATTACAGCTCCAAGTAATAAGGTTAGAAGCATGAAACACGTAGTAGAGCGACGATCATCGGGTAACCGCCTAGTTAGCATGGTATGCAGATGAATAGTAAGATTAATCAATGCCTGGTGAATAGGAAGCCTTACTAATAATGGCATACGGAATCTGGACGAGTCAAGATGAGAGATCACAAACAATATTTCGGTAAAGCAAAGGATTGTCCATGGGTACAACAAAGTATCGTGATAATTTTTGACCAGGTGATACAAGAGTTAACAAATGCTTACATTAACCGAGACCAGTGCACTCTAATAAATTATTCAAAGTATCAATGATGAGATTGATGAAGAGCACCTGGCTTCAATTGTGGGGCACAACAGCGACAGGATAAGAATAAATAAAACCTAATCTATATATGTGTACAAGCGTCCCAAGGGCAAGATGAGACAGACAAGAAGAGAAAAAAAAGTCATCACCCAAGAGGATGCAGGGTAAAGAGGGCCGACAACTAGCCAATATTTTGTGGCAAAAGTGGTGAAGAGAGGTGTGAAGGGAGAGAGAATGGAAAGAAGAACATTAAGGCTCTGATAAAATATTGAATAATGAAAACCATGTAAGATATTATGTAAAATTAACCAACAACATATAGGGATACAATGAGGATAATTACAAATGGAAACCTAATTAAAACATATCTTCTAATTATGCTATTGGTATAACAATAAACCCTAACTAATATATTCTAACTAATAGCCCTCAGAGTTGAAGCTTTTGTCGCCGCAGTTGTGGCTCCTATTACCATATCTTTGTCATTGTGCCTCTTATCGCCGTTGCTATGGCTTTAAATACGTGAGTGTTGTTTGCTGCCACATATAGTTTCTTACTATTTACATTTTTTTGAGTATGTATGTTCTTCTTATACCTTCATTGTTTGTTAGGTCCAGGGTTCGATTTCTTCCCACTCCAGTTATGATAAAATATAAAGGAAAATATATTAGGTGGGACGGGGCATCCATGCGAGTACCCTCCCTGGGCTCGAAGCAGAGCCAAAACACTGCCGCCATCCTTGCAGGTTAGGCGGACACGTAGAACAACCCGTGTGAATTATTTGCTTTTCGAGGTCAACATGACTGTTTCATTTGTTTTGACCGTTAAAAAAATAAAATTCAAAAAAATCAAATAGCTTTCTCTATAGAACCAACCCATTCCACTATTTTAAACCAACACATTCCACTATTTTACCATACTAAACTCTCTCAATTTTATATTTCTCTCTACAAAAAATTCATCTCAAATGGCAAGGATATCGTGGACTGAAGAAGAAGAGATTGAGTGGGCTACATCTTGGCTCACAACCCATAATGACTGAGCCTCCTAATGCATGGGCTTCGTTTTGGAACTGAGTTTTTCAACAATTTTGTATTCATGTTGGTGAGACCAACCGAATCGTGGATGAACTTAGTTCACGTTTCACGATTATCCGTGTGAAAAGCGCAAGATTTGATTCGATTTTCAACAATGTGGAAAATCCCAACAATAACCTCACGAAAGAGGACGTCATTCAAGTGGCGCTCGTCGACTACAAACATACGTACGACCATGGTTTTGAACACGTTTCTGCGTGGCAAATTATTAGGATGTTTGTTTAATTTTTATTTAATGTTTAAGTTTTATGTTTAACTTTTATGTAATGTTTAAGTTTTATGTTTAATTTTTATGTAATGTTTAAGTCTTATGTTTACTTATTTAGTGTTTTATTAAAACCGAAACAAAAATGTTTATGGCAAAGGTAAGGCGCCACCAGTGTTTTGTGGCTTAATGGTAGTTTTTATGATTTTTGACATGGCGGGAATTGATTGGTTGAAGCAAGAGTTATGCCCTTGGGTGCCGCTTCCCCCCATAGTTAAGATTTATTACTAGATCATTACCATAATTAGGAGATATGATTTGAATCGGTTTTCTTTGTAGTTATTCTAATTGTATGTGTATAAATTATTGGTTAATTTTACACAATACCTTATGAGTTTTTTCATTATTCAATACCCAAGAGATAGAAGCCTAGACCCCAATATATAGCTCAAGTTATACATATCTTTGAGCGCAATTTGAAAATGTAACTATCAATCAAGTCAATTACAAATTTCGAAGAGCCGTAACAATAATTATATCTACATTTACGAGAATATAACAAGTAACCGAATCCCGAGAACAGAAAAAATGATGAAGCCGAGTCGGGTCAAGAAAGTCGAGATGTTATGCCATAAACATAGTATTGGGTAAGTCTTTATACAGGTAGGAAGGGTGGACATTGACCTACCGAATATTTCATTCACGTGTAAAGCCAACTGATAGATCCAACCTAATAGTTGTTAGTTTGACAATTAAACTAAACATCTTTGTATAATCCAAACCATATATACAATGGAAGCCCTTGAAAACAAGCTGGGCTTTATAGCGAATGACTGACTCATCAGGACGTTTGATTAGATAAACCCACTTATACCTAATAATGTTGGCCTTAGAAGGAGGTGGTATCTAGAATAGTTAGTGAAATAAACTGAAATATGATGAATAACTCAAAGAACAACTCCAATATCAAAGGACAATACTTGTATTTCTCAAGTTCAATTGATACAATGTACAAGCTATATATAGGAATCAAATACAATAAACAATTCTATCAACTTGGAGACTTATCTCTTGCAAATACATGTGGACTATATAGATATTTTATTCATTTATTTATTTATATATATTTATATTATTTAACACTCCCCCTCAAGCTGGAGCATATATGTTGATCATGCCCAGCTTGTCACAAATAGAGTAAATTATGTTTCCGGGTAAAGCTTTGGTGAAGACATCTGCTAGTTGATTTCTGATTCTGACATGAGGCATTGTAATAGTTCCATCTTCAAGCTTCTCCTATGTGAAGTGATAATCAACCTCTATATGTTTGGTTCTTTCATGAACACCAGGTTATTTGCAATATGTATAGCTGTCATGCTGGCGCACCATAGATTCATAGGTTTTGTTTGTCTAAACCCGATTTCACCAAGGAGATTTTGAACCCAAACTAGCTCACAAGTGGTTTGTGCCATAGCCCTGTATTCTGATTATGCACTCGAACGGGATACAATACTTTGCTTCTTGCTTTTCCATGACACAAGATTCCCACCAACGAAAACACAATAACCAGTAGTAGAACGTTTATTTGTCGGGTCCCCATTATAATCCGCATCTGTAAAGCCTTCTACTGTATGATGACCATGATTTTTATACAAGATGCCTCGACCTGGAGCACCCTTCAGATACTTAAGGATGTGACAAACAACTTCCCAATGTGCAGTTCTAGGTGATGACATTAACTGACTGACCACACTAACTGGAAAGACAATATTTGGTCTAGTAATGGTTAGTTAGTTTAACTTACTAATGATTCTTCTGTCTTTTTTTGGATCTTCAAAAGGTTCATCATCATCTACTTTCAATTTCACATTTGGTATCATTGGCGCATCACAGTTCTTAGCTTCAATCATCCCAAAATCTTTTAGAACATCCAAACAATATTTCCGCTGATTTAGACAAATCCCTATCTACACCGATATACTTCAATCCCAAGGAAATACTTTAATGTTCCTAAATCTTTTGTTTAAAAATGAGCTCCAAGAAAACCTTTTAATTTCTTAATGCCAATTTTAATTACAATATCATCCATGTATACAACTAGAAGAATGTATACCAATTTTAATGAATTGAAGAACACCGAATGATCATATGAACTTCTTTTTAAACCGAATTTAGTAACCACGGTACTGAACTTCCCAGACCAAGCACGAGGGGATTGCTTAAGACCATATAAAGATTTCTTTAACCTGCATACTTTACCCAACTACCCCTGAGCAACAAACCCAGGTGGTTGCTCAATATAAACTTCTTCTTATCTCCATGTAAGAATGCGATTTTGGTATTAAGTTGATACAAACCCCGATTATACGTGGTACCCCAGTTATACGTGGTAACCAATGAGATAAATATACGAATGGATGCTAACTTAGTGGAAGCCATTGATCTTTGGTTTTGTCAATGGAAGGATCGGACGTGGGATGTGAAGCCTTTCCGATGCTTCATAAATAGATACAAATACTCTTGCTCCATTCGATTTGTGCCATCAAGTTTGTTATTAGTGAGTCGAGTTACTATAGGAAGGACATCAGTATAGTTGATAGCAAAGCTTGGTTCACCTTTGTTGACAACACTTGATAAATTTTAGGGTTCAGTCATTTTAACTTTCTGAATTTAAAGAAACAAAAAAGTAATGGAAAATGGTATAATGAACTAAAGATTAGAGTAACAAGAAGTTTGAAAGGGTTGACCAGAATCAAAAGTCAAAATCAGAAATCTGGAAGTTTGACCAAAACTAAAGTCAACATCACAGGTCAAAGTTAGAATTCTGGACATTTGACCAGAATTTAAGTCAAATTCAAAAGTCAATGTTAGACCAGAAATCAGAGATACCAACTAGAAATCTGATGTTCAGTAATTTAAAGTGTGAAGAGCCCAGATATCTGATGATAGTCAGATTCGAAAAGGGTTACAAAGCCAAACCAAAAAATCTTATATGAAAAATCTGAGGTGTAAATCTGGTCCAAAAAACCGATCTTAAAGTCTGATTCGAAAATCTGATGATAGATTGGAAATATGATTTGAAATTTGATATATATCAGAAATCTGTTGCGAATCAGACTTGAAATCTGGTGTAGAATCAAAGTACCCGATTCCAAAAACAAACTTCACATATGTTATCGGAAAAGGAAGCGAAAAAAAACAGGTTGAATATGGTGGTGGTGTGACGCTGGACGCGCCGCCACGCACCAGTGCGTGAGACGGAGGTGGCAGCGCGTGGGTGGAAGGTGGCGGCACGTGGGGTGTTTTCTAGTGACGAAAGTTTAAGGTATGCATTTCGGAATGTGGTGAAGGCAATGGTGAGATTAATAGATGATTCGGAAAAGGGTTTATCCGAAGTACACCCGGCAAAACGGGTGGGTCGGGTGGCGGGTCAAAATGGGTTCAGGTCGGAACGGGTCAATCCAGAAAAAGGGTTGTTTTTTTATTCGGGTTAGAATGGGTTTCGGGTCGGGTTGGGTCATGAATAGCTCCTGCATACATATTATGTTAACAGCATATCTATAACATGTAAACACCAATGACTCCTGCGTACATACCTAAATCCACACAATTCTGACATAAATTAACAATCAACTAGTAATCTTTTATGTTTATTTAATAACAGCAAGTAACTGAACATCAAGATCATTGAAGAACAATACAGTTTCACATCAACAAATAATATATTATACCGCATATTAACAGCATACCTATAACATATAAACACTAGTAACTCCTACATATGTAGCTAAATCCACACAATTAGGTAAGAAATTCACAATCAACTAGCAAATCTTCTAGGTTTTTAAACAACAACAAGTAATAATCGTTAAATTATCATACGATTTCAGGTTCGATAAATTAGAAATTCCATCATATAAACATGAATAATTCCTGCATATATATACCTAAATCAACACAATTAGGACATAAATTCACAATCAAGTAGCAATCTTCTGTGTTTTTAGATTAACAACAACTAATTCAACATTAAATCTCTAAATTGTTGTATGATTTCACGTCGATAAATATGAAATTTCACCATACATCAACAATGTGTCGAAATGAAGTTTCTAAGTTAGAGATCAGATTGATGTGGAAGATGATTATGGCTGAGACGAATTCAGATGCGAGATCGAGCAAATTTCTTGTTCAAATGACATTTTTTTTGTTCAGGTGCGATGATCAAAAGGGTTAAAAAAGATACCCGCTCATTTCTTGTTCAACCTTATTTCACTCATTCTAATTTTTCTCTTAACTCGTTTGGACCCATTCCAGCCTTTTCTTCTTTTTAGTTTTGCCCGTTTTGACACATCAAAAATATTACTAAACCCATAACAACCCATAAACTTATTATTGTGACCCAAAAGGACCCAAAATGGGTTACTTTTGCCAGATCTAATCCGAAGGGTATAACTCTCAAATCTGAATGGCTCTCTTAAAATCTAGAAGTCATAGCTCTCTAAAAGAACAACTCCAACGTCAAAGAAGAGGGTTAAATTATTTTACAAAGGCTCCTAAAAATAAGAAGTGTAAGAAGGCATTATAGAGTAACAAGTTTCTAATAACCTAAAACCTAAACCCACTACACTACCACCCAAAAAAACCTAAACACCCACCTCCACCCCACCCCACCACCATCAAAAAAACTAAACCCCCCCTAGCAAAAAAAAAATTAATAAAAAAAACTATACCTCACCAAAAAACCTACCCCCCTCAAAAAAACCTAAACACCTACCCCCACCCCACCACCACCCAAAAACCTAAACACCTCAACCAGGAGAATTTTTTTTTTTTTGGGTAGGTGATGGGGGTTTAGGGTTTTTTTTTTTTTTGTAGTTGGTTTATTTTTAGGAGCGTTTGTATTTGATTCTAAACCCAAAGAAGAATAATTGTATTTCTGAAGTTTAATTGATACAATATACAAGCTATATAGGAATCATATTCTATCAACTTGGAGACTCATCTCCTGCAAACACAAGTCGACTATATAAATATATTATTCATTTAGGGGAAGGTTCATTGAGGAACACTAAAAAAATGGGGAACAGTGGGGAACCGACTCATTCCAGCGGCGCTGGAATGGACTCGTCGAACCCTAACTAGGATCTCTTAACCCTAAATCCTAACTCCTAAACTCTAAACCCTAAAGCTAAAAAATAAGGCTAAAACCTAAGCTAAACCGTAAAATCTAAACTATAAACCCTAAAGACTAAACCTAAAGCTAAACCCTAAAGTTAAACCCTAAAGCTAAACCCTAAAAGCCAAACCCTAAAATATTTAGGGTTTAGGAGTTATGTTTTAGGGTTTAGGGTTAAGAGATTGTAGTTAGGGTTCGACAAGCCGGTTCCAACACCGCTGGAATGAGTCCAATCGGAATTCGTTTGAGTCGGTTCCCCACTGTTCCCCACTTTTTTAGTGTTCCCCAATGAACCTCACATTATTCATTTATTTATTTTACATATATTTGTATTACTTAACAGTTAGAATGAAGCGCAACAATGTTTGTAGCATCCCACCAAATTGACAATTTCTATGCAAGGGAAACATGTAGTGGATTAGTGGGGATTAGGTAGAACATGATCAAGGAAGTGTTTAGGATTTGCGAGCCTGGTCACAAGATCAAGTAACCATAGGGTCATAAAGAGAGGGAGGTGGGGACTACGAGGCTTGTAGCAAATAAGAATGATCAGAAGGTATGGTGGTAGTGGAGACTAGGGTAGCTTGAGTGGAGGGAAGATAGATAATTGTCTAATGGAATGTTATTGTCGAGATGTGTAGGTTAGTGTTGAAAGTTGCCGAGAAACAGATTGCACAAACACCCAAATGCACATAGGATTGAGTAGGCATGATTAGAGTGAAACATAACCTCATATACGAATGAGTGATCAAACTTTTTTGCAAGGCAAATGAATAATGAGAACGACGGTTGTGACATAGGCATCACACTATAGACAAATAAATAGTAAAGCTCGATAGATAACATTTTCCATTTACAATGCAAATTAGATCTTACTACTCGCTGCAATACTAACGACTAACTTCTATCACTGGCAAGTCAAAAATTGGAGTTTAATTTGTGAAGAGAAAGTGTTTATAATGTTTTTATGCATTTGTTTGTCAAAACTTGCATTTATACAGATTTGGGGTTTTAGCAGGCGAAATGATTTTATACACACCAGGGCATTGTTTGCTAGTCCGAAGAATCACACGATAGGTGGGTCTTTTATTGGTTAAGTTTCTATCGCCGTTTACATGCTTCCTACTTTTAGTGTTAAGATCCTACCCTATAGGTGGGTATTTTATCGGTTAAATTTCTGTCGGCAATGGCATGCTTCATACTTACTGTTGCCTTTTACATGCTTCATACTTGCAGGTTAACATTCGGTTTCGCTACGGCTGAGTGTGTTTAGGTTCAACGCTTCTCATCTTTCAACCTATTTGTTTCAGGTCTTAGCTCCACATGTTCTAAAGTGAGTTTAAACAGCTATAAACTGCTGATTAAGAATGTATTCAACATCCAAAATTTGAATGTTCCACCCTCCTAAATTGCTTAATTAAGATTTGCAAGAATCTAGTATTTGTGATCATATATAACACGTTAAAAGATTTATGAAAGAGAACATAAACAGAATTTGTGTGGCAACCCGGCCTCCATCTACGTTTAACTCGTGCTAGAGTACTACTTGCTTTGCTTCTAGCTGAGCCCGTAACGACCGGTAGCTAACCTTTTTAGTTGCAGCAAGTCATACTCTTTACAATGTTCTAGAAAATACATGCAAGAGAAAGAAAAATTGTCATCCACCAAGCAGGACCGATAAGTAAACATATGCTTACGGCTTCCATGCGCATGCTTACATGAAAGTTCGCAAAAAAAAGTCATGAAAATGGAAATAATTATCATGTAGATACCCTCACAGCGCATCACGCGCAGCAATTCGACACGTTATAGCATCTCCCAGGGTTGATATGCCCAGTTCTACTCCTGTTATTTTGTAGTGCTGTTGAATGCGAAACAAAATACGATTACTATTTCATGCAAGGTTAAATAAATACCTGAATTAATGCAATAAAAAATCTAATTACCGAGTTGATAAAAGAGTTGTTGCTAAATATTTATTAACGAGTAATGAAACTGCATTTTGTAAAACCCAGTTTTTCACATAACACATGACACACCTTTTGTATTTGAGGCTTGTTTGCTTTTCCTTCCAACTCTTCTAAATCAATTTCCTTGCCTTTAATAAGTGTCGTCATGGCAGTCATCTACAAAAAACAACAAATCATCTTCAGCGCACACACGATTGATCAAAAACACATTCATATAACCTATTCGATGGCAGGATGACGTCACCTCTTCTTCTAAAGCACCAAACCGAGCAACAAGAATGTATGTGGTGCTATCAGATATGCCACAACGTTTTAACGACTCAGAAATCTGGTAAAAGCAAAGATATAAAGCACATATCAAAACAATAAGGTTGATGTATTTTAATGATGCTACAGCCAAAAGAGTTATTACATGTTTAGAACCCGAGTAGTTATAAACAAGCTCAGAGTGAAGAGTACGAGTAGTCAACGAGTCCCTTGATTTAGCTACTAGTGTTTTATGAGCAGCTGCTAAAACGGGAAAGATATCTGGGATCTAGAGATCGTATCAGCGAATTTGTGTTAAAGATTGAATATTTGAGAAGTTTATATGAGAAGGCGTTTAAAGTATGTTTACCAGAGATGCATTAAGAAGAGCTACTTCAGGTTCTAGTGTTCCAGCTTGCATCAGCTCCAAAAGTTCCCTTGCAAGTATCAAATTCTATTTTAGATATTTCACCTAATCGTAACCAAGTTTTTTCAGCATTACAATAAAGTCACTCAAACTTTTTTCTAACCACAAGAAATCGGTATTGTTCCATTGTTGTTAGATTGTTTAATACATGTTAATATATTATATATCTATAAAATAAGAGACCCGGATAGAATATATATGAATCATGGTTGTTACTTGGTGATTTTCATTTTCAAATTTAACCAGAAGTAGGGAGATAATAGGGAAAAAAATCAATAAATAATAAGAGGTCTCATGATTGCGTTAACCTGAACTAAAGTTTCACAAAACAGTAACCCAATTTCATACGTATTAGATTTAAGCTGTACAGTTTAAGCGGTCCAAAATCAAATAGCGGTCAAGGTCCGCTATTTGATATATAGGTTATCATGGTGCTATATCGGTAATTTTTATATCATGCAGAATTTATGTGTGTATATATATAAATATATATCTGAATATTTTTAATAATTATATCAAAATTCAAAACACGAAAGTGTCAATATTTGAACTATGAAGAATAACGATCTCAGTAGCCTCAGCCCTCAAGCCACCAGCGATGAGGATTGCTTTTTGGCCTCAGTCGCCCGACACACACATTAGATTTAGGATTACTAGACCAGGTTTAATTAGAGTTTGGCCCTTTACTTTTGGGTTATTCTAAACAAAAGATTTGATTTTTTTTGAGCTTTTCCTTACTTTTGGCTTGAAATTAAAGAACCTTGAAAGCAGTGCTATGACCACTATACAGGATTCAAAAATAGCGGTCAAATAGCGGCATATAGCACCACTAATAGCAGAACCGTTATACTTGACCGCTATTTGGGCCGCTATGTATCAGATGTCAGCTAACCGGTATAGCCGTGCTATAGCACCGCTATTGACTGCCTAGCATTTAAGTCACTTAAATTTTAACTTCTATAACATTTATAGAAGAAGATGCAAACAATGGAACAATACTGAATATTCAAAAATAGCGGTCAAATAGCGGCATATAGCACCACTAATAGCAGAACCGTTATACTTGACCGCTATTTGGGCCGCTATGTATCAGATGTCAGCTAACCGGTATAGCCGTGCTATAGCACCGCTATTGACTGCCTAGCATTTAAGTCACTTAAATTTTAACTTCTATAACATTTATAGAAGAAGATGCAAACAATGGAACAATACTGAATTTCCGAGTTCTTTGTTAGAAACTATGTAGTCAAAGAGACAAAGGCGCACAAGGTGCTCCCCTAGGCCCCCAACGCAGCCATAATATCCAAGTCTGGATATTAAGCGGAAGTATCTAACTCAGGATTCTTATCCTTTGTTTTATATAGGAAAGGCGCAAGGTTTTATGATTCCCTTTGGGCGCGCAAGTGTTGGCTACTGACTGTTCCTTAAGCCTTTATTTGTGAGACTAGTTGCGCGATTGCGCAAGGTGTAAGGCTGAGATAGTAAGGTTGTGGTATGGTCCCAGGCACTTATTATGAGGTTTTTGGGACCTTACCCCTTCACCACCTTATGTCGATCAAGACACGTAACAGCTAAAGCTAGTCTGAAAGACTGAAACCTTGGTTTTAAAAAGCGCGCCTTAAGCGTGAGGCGCAACAAGGCACGCACCCCGGGCCTTTCTCGCTCAGCGCCTAGAGTAATTACAAGAAGCACCAAAAAGGCGTGCTTTTTGGGATTTTTCTTGGCTTTTTTAGCCTGAGGCACGCACCTCTCGTACCTGAGACGCTTTTATGCATCTAATCGTTGTACACTTGTACCTTGGGTTTTTTGGCTTGTACATGCAGCTAAAATCATACATAAACCTTACTTATAGCTAAAAATAGCCTGTTTACACTGTGTGTCTTGCTTAAAAATGGACTAACGAGCTTAGATTTGCAACTATTCTTTCTTCTTAATGAGTTAATTCTCAAATTTCATAGAATGTAAGTTTTTTTAACGCCAAATTTCGTAGAATGTAAGTTACATAAAATTCAAATTTGTAATCCAAACAGAAAGTTGTTTGCTAGTCAAAATTACATAAAATTGGTTAAATGTCAAGGACAACAAACCCAAGAGTTGGGAAATAAAAAGCTAAACATGGTGCTTAATTTTTTATTTATTATGAAAAAACAGTAAATGATTGATTGAAGAAACTGAATATATGTATATACACGTTCAATTTCAACAAATTATACCTCAATTACACATAAATTTAGTCGAAAAAAGAGTGTGCAGAAATAGTACTTGGAGTTAGCGACATCTGTGAAGAGAGCAACTGATAGAGTGGTTCTAGATAGCTCGTAAACTTTCATATCTGCAAATGAAATTGGAAGAAAGCTTCAATTGGCTGCGATAGAAGAAAATAATTGGAGATGTTGGGAATTAGGGTTTATTTAGGGCATGTTTGGGATAAGACTTTTCTAGAGATGGACTAAAAAAATCAAGGTTGTAGAACTCGCTAGTCGCTAGTCGGCCGGTGAGGTGGGGACTAGCGACTACTCGGGATTAATCGGATCGGAAATTTTATATGTATATTTTATTATTTTTATAAATATGTATATATATACTCACACATCCATATCTATATAATACTTAAAAAGGTAAAAGTAGTTCAAAATCATCAGTTCAGTACAGATTCATCTTAATAGAGTCCAACCTATAAACTGTAAAACAAGTATTGTGACTGTGTAACAAACTGTTAAAATAAACATCAACCTATAATCGGCCAACTGAAACTTAATTGTAACAAACTGTTAGATTCATTCATCTAATAAAGTCCAACTGAAACTTAATTCATAATCTGCCAACTGAAACTAAAACTTAATTCATAATCGGCCAAGGTCTGAATTCTGAAAGTGAAACTTAATTCATAATCGGCAATTAACAAATCATAATCGGCAATTACATAAATTCTGAAACTGAAACTTAATGCCAGCTGATAACTCAACAATTAACAATTACGTAACTTACCTATTGGAGTATGGAAGAACCGAAGAAGCAGTGTCGCCTGATGAAGATGATGTCGCTGAACCGCTGAACCGAAGAAGCGAAGAAGCAGGGCCGCCGGAGAAGCAGTGTCGCCTGATGAAGATAATGTCGCTCGATATTTTGTAAAGAATTTAGGGCAGCGATTCAAGTTATGATCGCAGATAACAATGATTTAGGGCATAAGATATGGAAATTGGGCTAAATTTTGAACTTTGGGCCACTTTTTTAACCTTTTTAACTGGGCCAACTTAGGCCGACTTGGGCCGACTAGGAGCGATTAGCACCGGCTTTGACCGACTAGCGATTTTTTGACTGATTAGTTAAAAATTACTCAGTAGGAGGCCGACTAGCGACTAGTCGGCGATTAATCGCTGACTAGTCGCGATTTTTGCAACACTGAAAAAAATAGCTTTGGATTTCCAAAACCGGTTACTGATGAATTAAGCCAAACCGGTTTATGTTTTAACCTTTAACCTAGAGGTGTACAAATCGGTTAATCGGTTATTAAAAAACCGGTTAAAAAAAAACCGGTTTTTTCACCCAAAATAAAAACCGGTTTTTTTATAACCGGTTCCGGTTACTAACCGGTTTTTGAGGTCCAAAACAATAACCGGTATAACCGGTTGGGACCGGTTTTTAACTAGTTTTTCCCAAAAAAACCAGTTTTTTACCGGTTTAAACCGGTTTTTTAATAACCGGTTCGGTTAATAACCGGTTTTTGAAGTCAAGAATAGTAACTGGTATAAAAACCGGCGGTTAAAAAAACCGGTTAAAAAAAACCGGTTATAAAAAAACCGGTTAAAAAAAAAACCAGTTTCGGTTTTTTTTTCGGTTTCGGTTCTAAAACCACTTTTTTTGTACACCTCTTTAACCTCTCATGTAAACTGTCAATCCAATTCGGTTTCAACCTCACCAATATATTTTTTTAAATAACGGTTTTGGGTATCGGTTTATGACCCAAATCGGTTTCTCCCTGAACCGTTTAACTAATGTAGCGTGTGTTACGATAACGAAGAGCAAAACACGTTGATTCTGCGAATATCCGTGTTGATATTCCCCCAAACCCCCAAAATTCAATCCAAAGGTCACATAATTTGAAGTGAAAATTGAGTAATTTTGAAATTGAAGTCTGATTTTTCAACTTACAAGAGAATCATATAAATAATGACAGAAGTTCGAAATGGGCCATAAAAAGGCCATGGGCCAAACACAAACCTAAAAACAAAATGCCCAAAACACCGAAAAAAACATAAAAAGGTAAAAAACTAATAGAAATAATTTTTTTGGCCCGGATGATGACCCAAACCGCCGTAGGCGTTTGCAGCAAGATGGAGCTCGTTCTCACGATCGTTTCGCCTGGTCACACGCCCAAAACGGACCCCCGTAGCCCAAGTTAGAGCCATTTTAGTGAAGCCCGTTTTGTCACACGATCTTGGGCCTTCAAATACAAGATGACCCGCTCCTCCACACTTAGACCTGCATCATTAATCCGAACCGGCTTTTGATAAAAAGAACCCGGTTTGTATACATCTACTTCATAGAATGATTGTAGATTGTGATAATAATTTATTTACTGTATTAATTCATAATCTGTATAAGTATATAAAAATTTTTAGATTTTTGATTCCACAATTTAATTTTATGTTTTTAGGGTTCATCATGTTCTTATGAAAATTCGAAAAATATCCCTTATTTTGGATTGAATCAAGGATCAAAGGGTGTTTTTCATGTTTTGATTTAGTTTTATCTACTAAATGATTTTCGGAATCTGTCATAATTTAACGGATAAATTTTTTCGAAATATTTAGATAAATATAAATCAGCATTTAAACAGGAAACATGATCTCTTGATCCCTTAATTTTCGGATTTTCACCCTTATCATAACTAACTGCTATAATCAGCAGATTTCAAATCTTGGAGAACAAGTTTCGAAAAAGCACATAAAAGATTTCGAGATTTCATTAAAATTTGAAATCTCAGAAAAATTTGAAAACGCAATTTTTCGAAATTTTATTCGAAATCTTACCCTGTTTCGATTTTTTTCGAAAACTCAACTTTTCGAAAACTTATAATTTTTCGAAATCTAACTTTTTTTCGAAATCTAAAATGTTCTCGAAATATCAAGATTTTTTTTGAAATCCCATTACGTCATTAAGCTCTTATTGTGAACTTAGAGCTGGTTTGTTATTAAATAATTGGTTTTGTAAAACACTTAAACAAAATCAGATAACTTTTCACAAAACTAAATGGCTTAACTTGAATGAGCTTCTGATGTATCACTTCAGCTCAAAGGTGATGTTATACATTTATTTATTGTTCAAATATAATAAGAAGCTATGTTAATTATGCATTACAAACGTGAATGTCTCATTTCTGGCCAAAGCTGATTTAATTCATTAATGTCAAACATACTTAACAAGTGCATAATTAAGGTAATTGTCTCATTTCTGGCCAAAGATGATTTGTCATAATTACTTTGCACACATGCTTAGATGATTACACTTCTGCCCAAAGGTGATTTGTCTCTGTTTAAGTAGAATTTCATAGTAACTTGGTCTATTATTTTGATGTTAGTAATAGACAATATCACAGCTTCATAACTAAAATGGTCATTACTTATGCATGTCTTAGTGTAACATGCCCTTAGATCACATTAAGACTTCTAACTTAGTATCATAATTCGCTCATATAATTTCCACTCTCAGCACCCAATTGCGGGATTCCACCATTGACTGGTGATAACTTTGTTGCATAGAAAGTCTCTCTCATGCTTACTCTTGCTTTGCTGGATTTTGACTATGCTTAAGAGAGGATAAGCATGCAGACCTTACTCCTCAAAGTATCACAGCTCAGCAGTTGACTATGGAAAAGTAGACTAGGTGCAATCGCATGTCTCTCATGTTCATGAAGAAATCCATTAGCAATGTAGTTCGAGGAACCATTCCAGATTCTGATGATGCTAAAACCTACTTGGCTTCTGTGGAGGAGCAATTCAAAGGGACGTCTAAAGCACACGCTAGTACTTTAATCCTCAAGCTGGTGACTACTAAGTATAATGGGGGGAGCGACATTCGTGAGCACATCATGATGATGAACGACATGGCCCATAAGCTCAAGGGATTAGACATGGAGATCAGTGATGGTTTTCTCGTACACTTCATTATAACTTCGCTTCCTTCGTCCTACGAAGCATTCAGGATCAATTACAACACTCAAAAGGATAAATGGACGATGAGTGAGACGATCGCCATGTGCGTGCAAGAGGAAGAGCGTATGAAGATGGATAGAACTACTGATGCTGCAAACTTTACTACCTCCAGCTCTAAGAAGAGGGAGAACAATTACCCAAGGAAGGATGCTTCTAAGGTCCAAAAGCCAAATCCTAATACAAGTGCACCTTCCCGCTCTAAGAACTCCTTAGGCAAACCTTACTGCAAGTTATGCAAAAGGACAAGACATAAGTAGATGGAATGCCCTGACTTTAAGGAGTGGCTGGCTAAGAAAGGTAACCATTTTTTCATGATACTTGATTCCTATAATTTAAATGTTCTTGCTAATTCTTAGTGGTTTGATTCTGGTTCTATGGTTCATGTAACAAATTCTACTCAGGGATTCCTTTCAATTCGGGGGCTGGGAAGAAACCAAAGAACACTTAAGTTAGGGATGAACAGGAATTAGAAGTGAAGGCCATAGGAACATTACAATTATTTATGAAAAATGGTTTATGCATTAAACTTTATGATACCTTATATGTTCCTGAGGCAACTCGGAACCTTGTATCAGGACCAAAGTTAGACATAGACGGTTTTGTTGTTTCTCATGGTCATCACAAACTCTCTATTCTCTATGATTCCGTTGTTTATGGTACCGGCATTCTGGATGGTGGTTTCTATAGATTAGAACTAGATGATGATTTTTCCAAATCTTTGTTGTCATATAATATTAATGAATCACTCACAAAGTTGAAACATAAATGAGACTTAGAGACCTCATCCATGTTGTGGCATCAACGTTTAGGCCACAACTCACGAGAACAATTAAATTGACTCGTATAGGATGAAGTCTTACCTCCTCTCGATTTCACTGATTTTGGAACATGTGTCAAATGCCTTCAAGGTAAAATGACATTAGTGAATAAGAAAGGTACTACTAGGAGCTCTAATTTATTAGAATTCATTCACACTGACATTAGTGGTCCTTACCAAATAGCTAGCAATACTAGACATACTTCATTTATCACTTTCATTGATGATTATTCTCATTACATGTACTTGTATCTCATTAAGGAAAAATCTGAATCTTTTACAACTTTTAAAGATTATAAAAATGAAGTTGAAAAACAACTAGATTGTCAAATTAAAGTTGTGAGATCAGATAGAGGCGGTGAATATTATGGAACACATACTGATGTGGGTCAAGCTCTTGGTCCATTTTATGAGTTCTGTAAGGGCCAGGTGATTGTGTGTAACACCTCGATTGCGTATACAACCTGCGGCGGATCGTCAAGGAGTTACGTTACAAATTGCTCACAACACAAGGTACTAAAGTTTCATTATATTGATTACATTGTTTATAAAATACAAAGGAATAGAAATAATTGTTTTTAGATTTAGAAACAATCTAAGGCCCAAGTGCGTTCCTATGTGTAACATACTTGAAATGTCGATACCTGAAACATGTGAAAATAAAGGGTCAATAATAAAGTTGGTGAGTGACATAGGTTTTGTTGGCCAAATTTATGGCAAAAGGTTTGATATTGTAATACATTGTCTAACTACACGAGTTGCCGAATGAAAATAGATTTTTTTGAAGTCAATATATGGCAAAAAGTTTAGTAAATGGCAATATGTATAATACCAAGTAATTTTTGTGTTAATAAAAATTGTACATTGTTCTTTGTTTCACTTATACTTTTTCTCATTATAACAAGGAATCATCAAGTGATTTTGGATAACGTTGCGATGGGTAATACGATAAGAGCACTTATATATAGGAAGTACCAGCGGCGCATCCACCATGCCCTTATCGTATTACGCTCACCCCGTTATCCTAGATCACTCCAAATTCCATGTTATAACACCACACAACACATAACCAATTGTATTTTGTTTCACCAAACTAGATTGCTCATAAACACTTAGCATAGAAATCGACCAAGAACTTGTAGAAGTACTCTTAGAAATCGAATCAAGGATTTAAAATAGTACTTAGTGTGTCCTTTAAGGATCTAACTATTTATATAGGGAGATCCTACAAGGATTTGGGATTTGTACTTTGTTTCACCAAAACATAGAATCATCAAGTGATTTGGATAACGCTACGATGAGTAATACAATAAGAGCACGTATATATATGAAGTATTAGCGGTGTATCCACCATGCCGTTATCGTATTACGCTTGTTTCGTTATCTAAATCACTCTAGATTCTATATTATAATGCTATACAACACATAATCAATTGTACTTTGTTTCATCACATAAATTGTATACACAAAGAGCACTTAGTAAACACATATGCCATAAATGTTATTTAAGAAAATGGTTAGCACATATGATCACCCCAAAATAGTTTGAAAATGGAAAAGTGGGGAACTATCTACTCACATGGATTATGGATGACTTGCTTGTTCGTGTTTAGCAAAGCTCAAATGTTTCCTAATAATTCGGATAACTATTAGGTTAGTGTGTATCGTGGCTTAAACGGAAGACTGATAGAATGGAGTTTATTAACCAAACGAGTCAAGGATCTGGTGTAATATGGTTCATAATACCTAACATTATGATTAGAAGGTGTCTAAAGGTGTTTTGACCCGTTACGACTTGTTAAAGTGGTTTACGCCACTTTAATGGATGTATACGTAACTACGGGGCCGGATGGTCGAATGAGTCCTATGACAGGTCTGATATGTCAAAACATGTTTATTAAAGTTGTATGATCAGTTTAGATGTCAAAAATATTGGTCATATAGGTTTAAAATTATTTTACGCAAAAAGGGTATTTTGACCTTTTTAAACGTATCAAAAGTTGATTTCGCCATTTGACTAACCAAACGACATGACCATAAGGTATAACCTCAGAGGGTTATTCCCTTTATTACTATGGTCATATAAATGGGCTTGATCATATGAATGTACTTCTTTCGGATATTGCATTCATTGCACACACCAGTAAGTGAATAACACACATGGGTCCAAGATAACATAAAATCTTCTAGTGATTTGAATAACGTTCCGATGGATAATACAATTAGAACACTTATATATAGGAAGTACCAGCGGCGTATCCACCATGTCCTTATCGTATTATACTCGTCTCGTTATCTAATCACTTTAGATTTTATGTCATCATACCTAATAAGGATTACTATGATTTCCATACATTGAATTTCATAATTATGTGTGTACCCGTAATTACTCAATTTTTCGCATGGTCCAAATAGCATCTTGTTAAGTGGGGAAGAACAAACAATAGGGTCAAAGAAAACGTTTGAATTAAATTAGTTCCTCAATGATAAAACAACAATTTTAAGTAATACGTGTTTCACACTAGCAACAATGGCATCATTTGTTTCACACTAGTAAAATTGGTGGTATGCATTTCATACTAGCACGAATCGTAATATGTGTTTTGCAGATAAACGAGTTCATAGGATTTGTAGAGATTATGTGGACGCACTAGGTGCGATCACAATGGGAGAAATTACGACATTAGTTCAAATTTGTAAAGAACATAATCCTCGAAGTCAGTATATAGTTGTATATTACACATACGTGTAAACATACTGGATTTTGTAACTATAATACGAACAAAAGTGAGGAAATTTTCTTGAAAGAGATGTCTCATTACAAAAACAACTGAGAGATGTTCATACTTTTTGGATAACAAATAGAAAATGTAAAGGTTTAAATGTTTATAAGTGCTTTGTCATCGGCTTGAGCCTCATTAATGTTAAATGAGCGTCCATGGGTTAAGTCGGCATTTGCAAGCCTATGGCAGTTTCGTTTGAAGTTATTAGGATCACCGCAATTGAGACATGCTCCAACTGGATAACGAGGGCGAGTTTGGAGAGTAGGCTGAGGTGGTGCTGCGTGTTGAGCAGGAGTAGCTTGGTTTCGGATACGATAAGTCGTTACTAGATGGCCTAGAAGACCACAAATTGTACATTTACGGCATGGAGAGTTAGCTTGGTGGTGATAATTGCAATGGTTGCATAAGGTTTGTTTCCCAAAATAGAATCTTCTAATGGGTGGTGGAGCCACCTGGTTAGGAGCCACTTGATTAAGTAGAATTAGAGCAATAACTGTAAAATTCTTTGAAGCTTTACATTTCTTAGAATTTTTAGAGGGTTCAACTTTTACTTCCGTTCGTTTCCCTGGCGCAACCTTATCAGGTTGTTTCTTACCATGCTTGCGAAAAAGCTTTCCTTTATTGACTAGTGAGTCAGTTAGGATTGCTACTAGTTCGATAGCCTCTCTAACAGTAATTGGTTTGCTGCCAGTGACTATATCTTGGATTTGGTCAGGTAGACTCTCGATGTACTTCTCAATTGCTCGATTTAAAGTGTGACCATGGTGGGACAAAGAAGGCTCAATTCTTCGTACCGGTTAGTGTAGGCTTGATTTTCACCACTATCTTGTTTAAGGTCATAGAATTCAGTTTCAAGAACCTTCATCTCATTTCGTGGACAAAATTCTTTCATCATAAGATTCCTAAATTCTTCCCAAGTTAACACCAAGGCTTTTTCCGCCCCGCGATCCCTCATAATTCCATTCCACCATGTGAGTGCTCTTTTTTGAAAGACACTCGAAGAAAATTCTACCTTTCGGTCGTTGGAACACTGACAATGGCGAAAAGTGCTTTCAATACTTTCAAACCATTGTAGGAGTCTAGTGGCTCCCTCAGACCCATAGAACTTGTTGGGTTTATCCGAGTTAAACTGTTTGAAATTGCAAGGTGTGGGTGCATTGTTGTGATTATTATTACTTGCATTAGCTTGGTTGACCTGAGTGACAAGGGTTAAGAGTATCGCGTCTATTTGTTGGGCGATTATAGCATCCAATTCCGAAATTTGAGTATTGTTGCGTCGAGGAGGCGAAGGAGTATAGATACAAGGAAATTGTGTGAGATCCATGGGGTATAGATAGAATTCAATAATGTAATGAAGTGAATAATCTAATTTGTATGGGTCAAAAATATTGTTTTCGGATTTAGGAAAAATAGGGTTGAAAATTTGTTTTGAAAGAAGGAATGATTGATAGATGAGTTTTTATAAAAATTTGGATGAGGAAATACAAAAAAAAAAATTAATGATTTGTGTAATTTATCAATCTTTTATCTTTTAAAAAAATTTAAGATAAAATGTTTTTAATTGAATCATTTGAATAAAGAAAATATGTACATAGTAAAATTTTAAAATTTTCGTCCAAACGATAAAAATTTTGTAAATATGAGAGAGGAGTAAACAAAGGAGTGTACTTGAGAACACAATAGGAATACAAAGAGTTGCGAGGTGACATGTAATTCACTTAAGAGGTTTTGATTAAAAACATATCGCTGAAGGTAATATGGTAGAATATTGACACACGGGTCGTAGTGTTTTGAAAACGTTGGACTAATCAAGGTGGATGGGTTTTTCATAATGTTTGGAGAAGACACGCTTTAACCTATAAGTGGACACTCACCCCAAGAGTTCCCAGGTAAGAGTGACTGGTCCAATTATGTGGATTTGTACGAACACTCTAGCCTTAGACAGAAAACTTGAAGTACAGGCGTCTACCCTTCCGGATTGCATGTGTTCACATTATTAAAACACAAGATTTCGATGAGATTTTTGGAAAACAAACATTTGAGGCATAAAGTCTAAGGATTTAAGATAAATCGTCTAAGGCTAGATGATTTGTAAACTATAGAGTAGTTATGGCAAGGATAAGGATGGGGATATGGATGAAGATCTGAATAAAGAGAGCAAATGTAAGAGATCATGAGATAATTCATGCTTGGGTCCCTAGAAGGTTATAGTCTAGGTTATAAGCAATCTAATAAACTAATTGTCTATGTAGGATCGTGTTTTGACCCGAACGAGTCTATCAGAGGAGTTTTGATCAGATACAGGTGCGGAAAACAAGTACCTGGCGTAGAAACAGCTAGATCTTCACTTAAATCACTTTTCTGATTGATATTACAACGTTTACATTCAAATCTCACACCGGCAGCACCTCGGTATGGAATCTCCCCAAAATCTAATGAGGTTCGCTTATGTGTACCTATTTATAGATGATGAGGTTCCCTTCAAGGGACATGTCCGAATAAGCGAACCTGACGAATAAGCGGACCTGACACATAAGCGGACCTCCTATGTCCATATAAGCGGACCTACCAGTTTAAACCTATATGCCATCCTATTTTCTCGTAAAACGTGCCCTGATCTAACAATCTAAAACTAAGACTCGATACAAGACGAAGTCGACAGATGTAGTGCACCAACAGACTCCCTCTCAGATGTTGACGAGTCGACTATCGAGTCACGACAATGCTGTATCTTCACATCTTCAGTCTTGATCAGTCTCTGGGCTTTTCTCTCTCTATCTTCTTCAACAGACTCTCTTTAACTTGAAAATCTTCAGACTCCCCCTAACGATTTGCTGGCATTTCTTTGTTCTTCAGCAACATCTACTTCAGGATCTTTGTCTGGCTTCCTTTGTCTTCAGAATCTTAAACCTGGCACTCTATAGAATCTTCAATTTCCAGAATCGAAACTTGGCTAGACCTGCACATTCTTAACCCAGAAATGAATTTCTAAATTTAACAATTTAAATGCACCAACATTCTGATATAATCAGATAACTCCCTCTCATAAACATAAGCATCAATAATCACTCTCCCTCAGATCACAAACTCAAGATGAACCACTTGTTGATTTAGAAAATACATTTTGACATTTTAAAACACACTCCCCCTCTCAACAATGTCATCATGTTTAGCACTCGGAATTTTGACAATCAGCTTTCCAATATCAGTTGTCGAAAATCTTTTTGACTTTTTCAAAAATTTATGCTAAAACACACCGAAAATCTTTTTGTATTTTTGAATGTAAAGAAATGCAGTAAAGAAATATTTACAGACAATATTTTTGAGAGTTTTGTGCAAGAGGGTCATATCAGTTTTTGACAAGTCACTAGTACCGTTGAGCTTAGTTACACATTAAGAATTAAACAATTCACTTAGATTGCCGATATACTGATCCACTTAAATTCTCACACAAATTTCAACTGATTCAGGATATGAGTTAGGTGTTTTAAGAACTTAAACTCATTCATGTGTCCCACCTCTTGAATATACTCCCGTATCCAGATCCCAATATTCAGTCTTACAGGTGAATATACCACAGATGATATCTGTAAGGGAATAAATTATAGTACGAGGGCCGTGAGAGCTCAGGTCGATCTTTCGATACGCAGAGAGATGACGGCTTCGACTTTCGGTGGGTCCCCTTTAGAGGATCTTTTGATTACAACAGCAATGACTATCAATTTTATTGTTTCATCAATTTGCTGAGGGTTGCGCTATATTTCAAGCATGCGGAAAGTATTCTCCGGGGACTAGGTCAGAAATATCTTTCAGCAGAAGTCCCGGGATAATACCCCAGATATCACTGGGCATAAAGACCTAGTATCTCAGAAAGAGGGACCTTTCAAACGAGATTTCAGGGGTTACCTATATATCCAAGTAGTGTTCCCCACGAAATAAGCAAGTTTGAATTTATGTTTATATCCCGAAAAAGTTTACTAAATGTGTAAAAACCTATCGGCATATCATCAGTGAGACTGTTTAACGCTATTTAAACATTACAATTCTTTAGCATACTGTGACTGTCTACTGATATACTATCATTTCCTCTTTTTTGACACAAAAACTCATTTTTGTTTTTTTATCATGTTTTTGTCTTTTTCAAATTTTCAAATGTTTTTGGATTTTCTGAAAACTTCTACTCCCCCTAAAATGCAAACACATTTTAGGAAATTTGAAAACTACTAGACCACTTGAAACATAACATGAACTGTACAAAAACTTGACAACTGACATTGAATCGCATCAAATCGCCATTCACTATGCATAAACAATCAGAACTCCCCCTATCACAAACCATTTTCTCATTTAGATCTCAAAACACTTAAGTTTGTTTTAATCAAAATGATTTTTCCGGAAAATGAGTTTGTTTTTACCACTTGTAGGTTTACCACTTGTTAAGTATGGGGATATGGTTCATCATCTTGTCAGTTTTTATCAAAAGTAGTAAATCAAGTACAATTTAATGTCCCTAATTTACCGTTTGCAATTAAGCAACCTCTAAACCATTTGTAAGAATAACCATTTGTAAATATAACCAATCAATACCAATTGTAGGAATGAGTCATCTACATTTTACCCATCAAAGTGCCGATTCCTGCTTCGCACTTACCAACCAGGAAGCTCCGGCGTAGTCATTCAACCTGTAAAATTTTAACAATTTCAAGCATTTTCAAGACAACTTAATTAAACATGAAAGATGCCGATTCCTGATCCACGATTACAAACTTGGGATCTCCGGCAAGTCAGGCTTTTCAAGCAAAGAAAATGTCCACCCAAGCCTGACCAGCCTTGGGTGTTTTCAATTCAGAAGCAGTTGGAGTGTAAGTTGCTTTCTTTTTAGCACAAAATTCCTTAACCCCTTTAACCTTCCCATCGACCATCTTTCCGAAAATCTTCTTAATTTTTCCATTAAACGCTTTCTCAACATCAAATTTATCCTTCTCAGAATAACCCTGATTTAAGATTTCAAACTTTCCAGTTTTCCTTTTAAAATTTTCAGTCCTCAATGGTGGAAAGTTCTCATCATCCATTGAAGGAACTGAGTTTTCATCACTCTCATCAAACTGTGGCTCCTCTGATTTTGTGGAATCAGATTCATCGCCAGATTTTATTTCTGATTTCTTAACAACCCATTTTTGGTTGTCAAGTTTCACACTTCGCTTGTAAAATCTCTTCGAACATTCACCAACTTCAAATGTTGAATTTTTGAAAATTTTAAATTTTTCAGTTGGTGGTTCGGTTTTATCAACAACAACTTCTTTCAGTTTTCCTGAAACTCCCTGTTTTGTGTTTGTCGCTTTCGGACAGTTCCATGCAATGTGACCAGCTTCATTGCATCGGAAACAGGTTCTAGTTTCTGTTCTCTGAACTTCATTCTTCTTTTTCTCAGGAAGAAATTCTTGATTTGATTGTCTCCAAAATGAGCTCTTCTTCTCTTCTTCAGCAGATGGTCCTGAAACAAATTTTGTGTTTGTTTTAGAAAATTTTTCATTTTTATAGTTTTCAGGTGAAATAAAACCAAGTCCTTTCTTTTTGTAGCTACGATTGTGGTTTGGTTTCTTTTGAAAACCAGAACCAGAATTGTAACCCTTTTTCTTGTTCAAACGTTGTTGTACTCTTGAGGTGTAAGGTTTAGGTTTTACATTAAGATTTTCATCTTTTATTTCAGAAATATTAATTTCTGTTAGTTTGAAAACCTTTTTTATCAAATCAGTTTTGACACCTCTTATTGGAAACTCCTTATCAAAATATAATTTGTCAGAATCATTCAAAGTATATGCAACTTCAAACGTTTCATCATTCAAATTAGATTTTGACAGCAAAAATTCTTTACTATAAACCCGTTTTCCCGATGATTTCGAACTCTTTTCGGACGAATTTGAACTCCCGACTGACTGACATGAACTTTCGGACTCGGACTCCTCATCCTTATCCAACACCTGATCGACCACTCGTTTTATCAGTTCTGACTCATGATCTGTGTCGGACGCTGTGAACGTGATGTCAATATTGTCCGGTAAAACATTGGTTGATTCAGACGCTAACTTTATATTGACCGCCTTTTTTAGTTCTTCCTCGTTAGGTTTTCTAGGTGAGTACCCTTCCCAAATCGGAGGCGGACACTTATTATAACAGACACCCTGTTTCTTACCAGTATCCGTTTTCTTCTTTGGCTTTTTGTTTTTATCTTCATCTTTAAATGCCTCGAAACCTTCAACTGTTGGATAAACTCTATCCATTACGTAGTCACAACCTTTGTAACTTTGCAGCAATCTTCTGATTCTTTCATTCTCAGCTGCTTCATTCTCCAACTCTTTCTTCCTCTTTGCACGTTCTTCTATGTACATGTTGATCTCTTTCTGCTTTGTCATCATTGTTGCATTTAGCATCTTCAAAGCTTTTTCTCTTTCTGAGTTAGTCTTCTCCAGACCATTCACATGTCTATTCAATACATCATATGACTTTTTCAGATTCTTAACATCAAACAACAACTTTTCTTTCAACTTTTCTAACTCACTAAACCTCTCATCTTTTTCTATACATTGTTTACAAGACTCTAAACATGTAAGACAAGGTTTTGTGATTTCAACGATCTTCTCAACCTCCACAACTTTTTCAACTTCCACAATCTTCTCAATCACTTTGAAAATTTTCAATTCTTTTGCAGTTTTCTTCTCTTTCAGTTTTCTTCTCTTTCAGTTTCTTCAGTTTTTCTGCAAAAATAAAATTCAAAACTATCAGAAGATAAGTGAGTTTTTCCAATATTAATCTGTTCAATTTCTTCATCACTATCACTTGTTTCTGATGAACTGTTTTTAGATGAAACAGATCCTTCATCTTCACTTTTCTCTTCATCAGATAACACTTCCATCCATTCTTTCAGCATATCTGGCTGTCGAACAATATGTGCAATAAAAGCTTGAACATTTGGATCAGCTGGAATAAACTTATCCCAGCTAAAACCTTCAGCCATTCTCTCATCTTCTTGATCAACGATGCTATAATAAGCTTTCCTGTTTGCATCCTCTATCATTTTTCCATGTGCCGTTTGAGCATCTTTTTGTTGATGCGGCTGATGAGTGATTTGCTGATAAATGGTTTTCCTATAATAATCATCTTTCCTAGACGACTCTTTTCTCCTCTCGGCTGCTGATTCTTGCACTCTCTTTTAAAGTGACCTTTCTCCCTGCAACGAAAACAAACAACTTTAGATTTATCAAATCCTAAGTTAGAAAGGTTTGCATCCAAGAAATCAGTTCTCCCTGTAATCAATCTAAACTTTTCAGCTCTCCTCAAAACACTCGCCAAGGCCCACTTGATGTCCATCAATTTTAGCTCCTCTGCATCGATCTGGTCATAATCTTCTTTTGTCAGCATTGGATTGCCAATTCTTCCGGCAATCAACCCTTCATAAGATTCCAATGCAGTGACCAATAGACCCATATGACTCTTTACAACTTCTTCAGTATAATTCTATCCGTTTTGAAGATGTAGAGCCACATTGCATTGTAACAGATGACCATTTCCAACTGATGTACTTTGAGCACTTGGAGGATTTATCGTTGAGAACCCACTAGTATTGACAGATCCTTGACTGCTTGGTTCAGATTGATTTCCAGCACTAAATGCAGTTTGTATCTTTGGACTAGCTTCAGCAGTTTGAACATTTCCTTTATAGTACAATTTGATATCTTGCTGATGAGTAGAACTGTTCATTCTGGTAATTTTCTGCTGTTCAAGATCCTGAGCCTCCAGTTTCTCAATAAACTGTGTAATTGATAACCTGCTAAACTGTCCGGAAATTTTCAGTATCATCAGATATGTACCCCATTCCTTTTGCGGTAAAGCGTCAGCAAGCTTTTCTACCCATTCTGCCGGAGTTTTTGTTATCTTCAGCTGTGACATAGTGCGTACAAGATGACAGTATCTCTCAATGAGAGTCTTTGTCGTTTCACCAGGCATGCAAGTAAACAATTCAAACTCTTTCTTAAGTAAAGCTGCTTTACTCTGTAGCATCTCCGTACTTCCCTCAAACTTCTTCTTAAGAGCTTCCCAGATAGAATGAGCATTATCATCATGTTGAAGTAACACAAATATATCCTCTTTCACTGCTTGTTGTAACAGATTGATCATCATTTTCTCGCCTTTATAACTTTCCCTCTCTTGATCAGTGAATTCAGAAATGATTTTATCAAGTCCCATTGTATTCTTTGGCCTCTCATATTCGGTTTCAATACTCTCCCAAGCTTTTAAATGATTCGCCTGAACCCAATTCTCAAACCGTTTCTTCCATCCATGATAATCTTCAATTCCCATAAGTTTTGGGGGTTTTTGCATTGTTCCGGTTTCATTTTCCATGGTCATGGTCATGGTCTTTGTAATATCGGATGGAGTAGTCGGGGTTGTAGCAAATGCGTTGTAGAAATTAGTATCCATGTTTCACACATGTATCACCTGACGTAGACAATCAAACAAAACACAATCAGTTTAAACGCTTATCAAAACAATTGAATCAAACTGATACTCTGTGCGAACTGAATCACTCGAACTGATGAATATTCTATGCAGACTGAGGGTTGACACACTGTGCGAACTGATATGACCCGGATCAAAATCAAACGATCTTTTCCAATGACCTGGCTAAACCACAAGACTTTGAACGAGTTTGAATTCAAAACAAACTGAAACACCACTTGTGAACTAGTAATCAAATTCAAACTGTGATTGGGCTTCTATATTTAATGGATTTGAGCTAATAAAACCACTATATCGACAAACAATAATCAAACAATTCACGTGTTAAGTCTAATTATCCGACACCTTTTTAATTGTTCAACACAAACTTATTGGACCTTCAAATCCACTAAACAACAAACAATAAATGTTCACTGATTGGGCCGATATTAATATGTGTTGACAATTTACACACTTCAATTTTATTTGACCTATAAACCCAGTAAACCGACAAGATATGCACAATCCACTAATCTGACATTTGAAAGTATTAGATGTATTCTGATTGAGCCGACAATGTTTATTTTATCAGATCACATGCAATGCTATAAATGATCCGACAACAAAGACACCAAACGATTTCTGATAGGACCGGTTATATGTATTTGTGTCACAAAACAATGACAGGTCAAGCGAACCTAGGTGTCTTAGATGGTCACAAAAGCGGACCTAGATCTCTAGGGTTGACATAAAAGCGAACATAGATGTTTAGGAGTGACACAAAAGCGGAACTATGATGTCAAATGAGCGGACCAGGTGTCAAATAAGCGAACCATGATGTCAAATGAACGAACCAAGTGTCTAATAAGCGAACCTTTGGAGCGGATCTTCTCAAAAAGTGTCCGAAAAAGCGAACCTGAATGTTAACAAAAGCGGAACTATGCCTTGTTCATAAAAGCGGACCTTAATCGGAGGTTAATTTGAACCATTTTTAGTGTGAATTTTAAGGTCAAACTTTCAGGGATTTGACAATGATCAATAATCTACAATCTGTGAAATTTTGAGCGAATTCCGACCGTAAAATCTCGTTCTGATGAAGAAAGAAGGTGTAGAAGTAAGAATTTTAGATGAAATCCAGCAAATCTCTATAGAACTCCTCCCCCTGAAGCTCTGATACCACTTGTAGGATCGTGTTTTGACCTGAACGAGTCTATCAGAGGAGTTTTGATCAGATACCGGTGCGGAAAACAAGTACCTGACGTAGAAACAGCTAGATCTTCACTTAAATCACTTTTCTGATTGATATTACAACGTTTACATTCAAATCTCACACCGGCAGCACCTCGGTATGGAATCTCCCCAAAATCTAATGAGGTTTGCTTATGTGTACCTATTTATAGATGATGAGGTTCCCTTCAAGGGACATGTCCGAATAAGCGAACCTGACGAATAAGCGGACCTGACACATAAGCGGACCTCCTATGTCCATATAAGCGGACCTGACACATAAGCGGACCTCCTATGTCCATATAAGCGGATCTACCAGTTTAAACCTATATGCCATCCTATTTTCTCGTAAAACGTGCCCTGATCTAACAATCTAAAACTAAGACTCGATACAAGACGAAGTCGACAGATGTAGTGCACCAACAGTCTATAACCACGGCTCTGACACCAATCTGTAACACCCCGACCGCGCATACAACCTGCGGCGAAATCATCGGGGAGTCACGTTACAGATTGCTCACAACACATGGTACTAAAGTTTCATTATATTGATTACATTTGTTTATCAAATACAAAGGAATACAAATAATTGTTTTTAGATTTAGAAGCAATCTAAGGGCCGAGTGCGTTCCTATGTGTAGTATACTTGAAATGTCGATACCTGAAACATATGTGAAAATTAAGGGTCAACAATAAAGTTGGTAAGTGATATAGGTTTTGTTGGCCAAATTTATGGCAAAAGGTTTGGTATTGTAATACATTGTCCAACTACATGAGTTGTTGTATGAAAATAGATTTTTTTTGAAGTCAATATATGGCAAAAAGTTTAGTATTGCAATACATTCTTTTTGATAGTAAAACTTGTGACAAATATTTTTTGTAAATGGCAATATGTATAATACCAAGTAATTTTTATGTTAATAAAAATTGTACAGTGTTCTTTGTTTCACTTGTACTTTTCTCATTATAACACGGAATCATCAAGTGATTTTGGATAACGTTGCGATGGGTAATACGATAAGAGCACTTATATATAGGAAGTACCAGCGGCGTATCCACCATGCCCTTATCGTATTACGCTCGCCCCGTTATCCTAGATCACTCCAGATTCCATGTTATAACACCACACAACACATAACCAATTGTATTTTGTTTCACCAAACTAGATTACTCATAAACACTTAGCATAGAAATCGACCAAGTACTTGTAGAAGTATTTCTTAGAAATCGAATCAAGGATTTAAAATAGTACTTAGTGTGTCCTTTAAGGATCTAACTATTTATATAGGGAGATCCTACAAGGATTTGGGATTTATACTTTGTTTTACCAAAACATAGAATCATCAAGTGATTTGGATAACGCTACAATGAGTTATAAACACTTTCAAGGGGAAAGCCTGGTGTAAACTACTGCTTATGATGAATCCACTGTTGTGAACCAGTTTTGGCTTTTATTATCTGTTCCTCTAATAGGGTTCAATCCCAACAATCTCCCCCTGGAACAGATAATACCAAAAATCTTCATTATTTTGGATCTTTATTGTCTCATCAGAAGTTCCCTAACTTATCCTTTAAATTGCAACTCAAAATCCATGGAACTTGTATCATCCTCATCCCTACACAGTATAAGCTCAAGGAGATCTTGTAGATCTTCAACACTCAGGCCCAGTGCTTGTTCCCTTGATATGTGCTTTACTTCTCCATTGGATCTGAACAGGGTCAATACATGGGTCTTTTGGTCAGATATCCATTTTAGTATTTTTTGAACCCAATAGGTTTCTTAGGAGAGGTTTATTTACTGATGAGTTTGGTGATGCTGGCCTTGTGATAATTTGTTGAGCAGTGTTATGAGCTTTTGCTAGTTCAGAATCTCCAGCTGTATTTTGTTTGAAAACCATTTTGATGATATCATTTGCTGCAGCTATATCTTCTGCAGCTTCTTTTTCAATCTGCTCTTGTCTCTTTCTTTGATCTATCTCAATGGTTGATACATCTGCTGATGTGAACAGTGGTTGAAAAATATTGACCTGTTTTGGTTCTTTGTATTCAGGCTTCTGTGGTAAACTGGGATCTGTCATCCTTCTTTTCTTTAACCTTTCATAAGCCTCATCTGTGTATTGCCTTGTCCATTTTTCTATGGCTTTGGCAGGTCCAACCTTTGCATCCACCAGCTCTTGTTTCTTCCTCTTGTATTATGTGGTAAGTTTATCAATGGCCTTTTTGTATTTACTCTAGTTTGGAGCTGTCTTTTTCTTGCCTGGATCATTCTTGATCATCCTGATTCTGTTAACTTCATGCTTTAGTGCAATGAGTGGCCATTCACTGAATTGTTCTTCATTAGCTGGATACATTTTTTCTTTCATAATAAATGCAAGATAATCCTTTCTCAGTTCCTTTTGTAGGACGGCTCCAGGTGGCAGATTTGACATATCTGTGCTTAGGTCTCTTGCATAATCTTCCATTTGTTCGACCTTAGTGAGTAAAAATTCCATTCTTTTTGAAATGGCTTTGTCACCTTGATCTTTGCATTCAATTCTGGCTATTATATCTGCTTGCCTAGCTTTGAGCTTTAGATATGCATCCATATTTTCTAGATTCCTCAAGCCCATGAGAGAAGGAAATTTTCTTTTTGAAGGTTCATCTTCTGTATAGAATTGTCTCATCTCATCCTTTACAGCTTCCAATTCCAGTGGATAACTTACAGTAATGGATACAAGGTTAGCAGGGTTTATTGCTTTGACTAGAGTTGGTGGAGTGGATGGTTGTGGCTCGACAACATTGTAGGGTGTGGAGGATAAAGGAATGGGTGCTGGTATATCATCATTACCCTCATGAGATTTCCTTTTCCTTGTGTAAAGCCTTTTGGGTGAAGGGGGTTTTGGTTGTGATGTGACAATGGGTTGTATGGTGATTGTTGAAATGGTGAGGGCAGTGGTAGATGGCTGGCAAACAGCTGTTGAAACAACTGGTGTTTCAACCTCTGTGTCATTACAACTACTGATGTGTCAGTAGATGTCTTCTGCTTTTCCGCAGGTGGTGATTTGGTGGGTGGTGTTGTAGTTGAAGTGATGGTTTTTGGTGGTGTAGTGATTTTAGGTTGTGGTGGTAGGGCAATGGTTGTGGTGTGTGTTGTATTGGTGGCAGATGTTGAAACTACTGAGGTATCAGCAGTTGTTGATATAACAGGTGTTACAACAACTGTTTGGGTGGAAGTTTGAGATTTGATGGTTTGAGGTTTGGAGCCTTTGAGAGGTGGTTTGGAGGCATGCTTAGTGGGTCTGGATGGTGTGGATTTGGGTTGCCTCACTTGTCTAGTGGGCTTCTTCTTTTCATCCTTAGGATTTTCATCATCCTTTGGCTCAGAAGTACCCTGTGCATTCAGCTCCATATAAGCTCTTTTCTCCTGTTCCCACCTGGCTTTATCCTTAGCCTCTCTATCCCTTTTTACACTTGCTTTTGCTTCAGCAAGTGCATTTGTTGTAGCATCAATCTTTTTACTTCCATCTGGCAAAGGAATGTTCTTAGTCATATTTTCTTTTTCTGGTTCAATATAAAGAGTGTTGGATCGTCGTGTCACCCTAACGAGTCAATCTGAGTAGTTCATCATCAAAAAAAAAGGTGGAATCAATGTAAATGATGTCAACACAGCTTGTTCCTTTCTAATTATCTTCTTATTGATTGATTCTGAGCTTTTACCCGTTCAAATGACAAACGGACAGCACCTCGACTCAGAAACCTTGACCTAATCCCGCTCCAAATGAACTCAGCACACACCTATATATAGTTGTTGTGATTCCGCTTGAACATGACATAACCCTTTCAAGCGGAATTAATTTGTTTAATTTCGCTTGAAAGTGTCATGTACCATTTCAAGCGGAATTACCCACTTTTACACATAAAACCCTAATTTTAACCTTGTTGTGTGCTCGTTTATCCTATCTAGACATAAGACTCGATATAGACGAAGTTAACAGACATTAAATTCACCAACAGACTCCCCCTTGGATGTTGACGAAGTCTTCGGCGTCGAGTCTTTAGTCTTTGTCTCTTTCCAATTTGTCTAACAATGTAAAAGCTTCCTTTAATTCTTCTTTTCTTCAATCGACAGCTAGCATGAATCACAGAATCTGAATCTTTAATATCTTCAAGCTCCCCCTTGAATGTAGATCCAGAAACTGTATCTGAACTTAAGTCTTCAGACTCCCCCTATCAGTAAGCTGGGATTTTACTTAGCTGCTTTCTCAAATTCATACCTGTTACCTGCACAATCTCTACCTAACTATAAGATATATGACAATAACAATTTCAATTCAAACTTACCATTCAACCTCATTTGATAATCTTATCAGTATTTAGAAATCCACTTAAGTATTCAGGTACAAATTAGTGACCCTGATTACTCAATTTGTCTACCAAGTCAAACTTAATGACCTTAGTTGACCTGAGATAAATCACACTGACTATTGTTCAATATATTCAAACAATTTTCTGAAAAAATTTACAAGTTTCAACTTAATGAACTTGTTTTGACTTTTCAATTTCTCAAGTTTTAACATATTCAACTCCAAACTCATCATCCAGCCCAGAAACATCCTGCATCTGCTTTAATTCGAATCTGAAGATCAGCTTTCCACTTTGATTTGTCAGAAAATAAAGCAGAAATGAAAAATATTTTTGAATTTTTAATAAAGTTTCTAAACTAGAAAAATGAAATACGGAAATAAAATGCAGTAAAAGTAAACTATTTACAAACATATTTTTGGTAAGCGTGTTAGGGAATCATATCAGCTATTCAACAAGTCGCAAGTATCGTTAAGCTTTGATTACATACTCAGAATTAAATAATTCACTTAGATTGTCGATATATTGATCCACTTTAAATTCTCACACACAATTCAATCTATTCAGGATACGGATTTAGTATTTTAAGGCTTAAACTTATTCATGTGTCCCACCTCTTGAATATACTCCCGTATCCAAATCCCAATATTCAGTCTTACAGGTGAGTATACCACAGATGATATCTGTAAGGGGTTAAATTGCGAAAACGTGAGAGCTCAGGTCAGAACTTCCGTTCAGCAGAGAGATGACGGTTCGACTTTTGGTGTGTCCCCTTTAGAGGATCTTTTTTACAACATCAATGATTATCAATTTTATTGTTTCATCATTTTTGCTGAGGGCGGCGCTATATTTCAAGCAATGCAGAAAGTATTATTCGGGGACTAGGCCATTGCTTCTGCAAAATCAGAAGTCCCAGGATAATACCCCAGATATCACTGAGTATAAAGACCTAGTATCTCAGAAAGAGGGATATTTCAAACAAGATTTCAGGGGTTACCTATATATCTAAGTAGTGTTCCCCATGAAATAAGTACGTAAAGATTTAGGTTTATATCCCGAACAAACCTACTAAATGTGTAAAAACCTATCGGCACATCATCAGCGAGACTGTTTAAAACTTTTTAAACTTTACATATCTTTAGCATACCATAACTATCAAGCCAATGTATTATCATTTTCCCTTTTTACACAAGCTCTTTTCTGGTTTTCTATAGTTTTTGTATTTTGAAAATATCTCATGTTTTTGTATTTTTGAAATTTTTACTGTTTTTGTATTTTTTGAAACCTATACTCCCCCTAAATACCAAAACAAGTAAAAAATCGACAAACCATTGCAGATTGCTTCTCAACATCATCTACAATGTCTCCTTCATCAACGCCAAGAATCTCCTCCAACACCGATAAAAGCTTCATACCGTTTAGTTTTAGCAAATATTGAAAACGTGTTTTATCAAATACTTTGGTATGTAAATCAGCTCTTTGATCGTCAGTGTGGATTTTCTCAATTCGTATCAACTTCTTCTCGAAACAATCTCGGATGAAGTGATGACGAATTTCAATGTGTTTCGTTTTAGCGTGATGAACAGGATTTTTAGTTATGTTTATCGCTGCCTCATTATCAACAAAGATATGGGTGTTAAGAAATTGCAAACCGTAGTCTCTCATCTGTTGATGGATCCACAAGATCTGAGAGCAGCAACTGCTAGCAGATACATACTCCGCTTCACATGTGGATAGAGCCACATAGGTCTGCTTCTTGCATTGCCAGGTGACCAATCGTGATCCGAAAAACTGGCACCCCGCTGTTGTTGATTTAGCGTTAACTTTGCAGCATCCGAAATCAGAATCAGAATACCTTTCAAGCGTGAAATCGACTTCTCTTGGATACCACAACCCCAATGATGGAGTTCCTTTCAGGTAGCGCAATATCCTTTTCACAATCACCATATGCGAAGCTCTAGGATTAGACTGAAACCGCGCTGCGAGGCAGGTTGGATACATAATATCGGGTCTTGAAGCTGTCAAGTACATTAACGAACCGATCATAGAACGATACAACGTTTCATCTACCTTCTCTCCGGTGAGATCAGGGTTCATCCCATGATTCGTCGCAAATGGGGTAGAAGCTGGAGTAGAACCTGACATCCTGAATTTCTCCAAAATATCATGAACGTACTTCGTTTGATGTATGAATATTCCTTTGGGTAGTTGATCAACCTGCAGTCCCAAAAGGAATTTCATCTCACCCATCGATGACATTTCAAATTTCTGCTTCATAACTTGTTCAAAATCGTTGCACAAATTTTCATTTGTTGACCCAAATATGATGTCGTCCACGTATATTTGAACTATCAGAAGATGTCCATCGACCTCTTTAGTGAAGAGAGTGGCATCCACTTTTCCACGAATGAAGCTGTTGGCTAGCAGGTGTTGAGACAATGTCTCGTACCAAGCTCTCTGGGCCTGGTGTAAACCATACAGCGCCTTATCCAGCAAATAAACCTTGTCTTTGTGGATTGGATCGGTAAAGCTCGGTGGCTGACCGACATATACCTCCTCTTTTACCTTCCCATAGAGAAACGCCGATTTTACATCTAACTGATAAACTTTAAAATTTTTCCAAGATGCAAATGCTAGGAAGATTCTGATTGCTTCTAGTCGAGTCACTGGAGCATAAACTTCGGTGAAATCTATACCCTCCTGCTGACTGAAACCCTGGACTACGAGTCGAGCTTTGTTACGAATAATAACCCCTCGATCATCCCTCTTGCACTTGAACACCCACTTGGTGTTTATCTTCCTCTGACCATCAGGCAAGTCTACTAACTTCCACACACCTAACTTCACAAACTGACTCAACTCTTCTTGCATGGCATTGACCCAAGAATCTTCAGTTAACGCCTCTTTATAAGTTCGCGGTTCGATCTGCGAAATAATACAACTAAGTGAAAACTCAGTTTGTAAAGGAGCAACTGTAGAATAAAAACAAGTAAGCCCTTGGTCAATTTGCCGTCTTGTGCGAACGCCTGTCTGCAATTCTCCAATGATCAATTCCTCTGGATGGTATGAAAGAGTTCTCGGCATCGCCTCGCCTGGAACATCTACCTCGCCTTCCAAATTTGTGACATTTTGATTTGCACCTTGTTCACTGACTGGGTTTGTTTGACTTGAAATCTGGATCTGCTCCCCTTCAGAATCTGAATCACCATGATCAAATACTGGCATGTTATCAGATTCTTGATTATCATTGTCTGCCATCTGATTATCAGGAGCAACTTCATTTTGTTGAATATCATCATGTTCTCCAGCATTGCTCGGACCTGCTTCATCATCATTTGAAGTTTGTCGTGGTTGTCTTGAATACTCAGCTGGGAACCTTTCCTGTGAAGACTCATACTCTCTTAGAATATCCAACTCGTCAAAGAAATCTTCTTCTTCTTCTTCCATGTCAAACGAATCCCATAAAGCATCGTAATTAAAACGCCATGAGTCACCGGGATTCTGAGGCGGCATAGTATACCCCTGACACTCAATATGTTGTGCTTCAATGATCCGCTTTAAGCTTGGAACAAAGACTCGTTTTTGTGGACTTGAGTAACCCACGAATATTCCCTCAATGCTCTTTGCACCAAATTTACCAAAAGGCTCTAGAACTGTGCAGGGAGACCCAAACGGTTCTAAATACTTCAGGTTCGGTTTGCGGTTGTTGATCATCTCGAAACATGTCTTGTTGAATTTCTTGACAGTGAGAACCCGGTTGAGCATATAGCACGCAGCTGAGACTGCTTATGCCCAAAAATTTACAGGTAGTTTGGAATCAGCAAGCATCGTCCTGGCTGTTTCGATTAGTGTCCTGTTCTTTCTTTCAGCTACTCCATTCTGCTGCGGAGTGTAAGGAGCACTAAATTCATGCAATATACCTCTCTCATCACAAAATTCTTCCATCTTGTTGTTCTTAAACTCAGTACCATTATCACTTCTGATTCTTCTGATACGCCTTTGGTACAAGTTTTCAATTTTTCTGAACAACGCCATTAAACTATCAAACGTCTCATCTTTCGATTTCAGAAATGAAACCCACGAAAATATGGAATAATCATCAGTTACTACTAGACATGTAACACCTCGTAAAATCGTGTACAATGATGTGTTGACACGTGTAATGAACCCTAATAAAGTCAAACGTTGACTATGAGGGACTAATTTCGTCATAATCGAAAAACCTTGATTATAGAAGGACTGAAAGTGTCAACATGCCTAAACTAGGCCTTTGAGTGATTTTATACGGTGTTCGTATTCTCAAACAAGCCACTTGTTGGACGAGAAGAGCCGTTTGCGTAATTAAGTGAAGTTGCGCGCAAGTTTGTAAGTAAGAGGGGTTAAAAGCGTCAACATGTTTAATTATACCTCTGAATGACCTTTTAACAAACCCGAAGCATTACAATGTGCAATCATACTCTCAAGAATGCCTAATATGTGCTACATAGGGCTTTGATGCTATTAAATGATGATATGCGCAAGTTTGCGCATTAGAGGGACCAAAAGCGTCAACTTTTGAATCTACGCCTTTCGGTGACCATTTAAGTGAACAGGAGCGTAGTAATATTTAAGTACATTCTTGGGAATTCCCATTATGGGCCATGGAAGGCTTGGATGTCAGTAAACGACATTTCGCGCCACTTTGTGCGATTAAAGGACTAATTGCGTCAAACTGCATAAGTAGGCCGATTCGTATGGTAACGGACCTTCTGGAAGATGACCAAGAGTTAAAAATACCCTATTTATTCTTTATATATCTTAGATATAGGCTTAGAGGTGTTTAATGCGCAAAAATAAACTTTTAAGTCATGCAGGGACTAAAAATGTCAAAAAGTGCACAAGTTTGCACTTTCGCGCATATCTCATATTCTGAATATATCCGGACACCCAAAAATTTATGTAAGCACTAAAATATTTTATTTTAGTGTTTGGCTTGATAAAATTCCATTCGTCGCCTAATTTGGATCGTTTTTCGCGTCCGTTTGTGTTTCGTCGTAATTCGACGAATAACGTGACCATACGACTAAACGAACCAACATCCGTGATATTTTCAAGCATTTTTTAAGTCCCATATACTTTGACGTCCTTGTGGAGCCTTGAAAATGGCTTAACGGAGGTTAAATACGTCAAAAATGAAAGTTATAGTGTGCAGGGACTGGAACTGCCTAACTGCCAAACTTGTTGTCTGAGCCTGACCCTCAGGCGGGCTGCGTAAAGCTTGGGCCATTCCTTACGCGGGCCGCGTGGCCTGGATCTGTATATTTTTTTTATTTTTGCTTGGAGACCACTCAAAACACTTCTAAACCAATCCTAATCGACTTCTTCGGCTCCAAACCATTTAGGACAGCTGTCTAAGAGGTGTAATGATCTTGTTAATCCTCCACACACTTGTATTGATCCAAAATCACACCCAAAACCTATAAATACTTGAAGCCTTCATTCATTTTCTTCACACTTTTCATTCCTTCATTCTCTAAACTCAAATCTGGAGCTCCTGAACTGAATTGGGAACCTATTTTAGTAGAAAAGATAGCATGGACCCTTTTGTAAGTGTCTTAGCCCTCTCCTTAGTTCAGTCTTATGTTTTAAAAACCGAAAAGTCAAGATATCGTATATAAACTTTGACTTTCGAATTAAACTCTCATGGTTCAGTCACTAACCAAATTAAAAGTGGGTATAACACCATAGTTAGGTAGGTGATTAACCCCTGAAAGGGCACCTCATAATTCCTTCGTTTGCTTAGTTAATTGTTGGGTCAAACTGTTTAATTAAAAAGTCAAACTTGGCAGAATTGTGATTAATAAGTAAAACCAATAATAAAAAGGTTATAAATTATATTTAACACTTTAATAACTTGGTAATAATTATTTAAACATGTCTAAACATGTTTAACCCGACAATTCTAAGTTTAGGGTCGGTTCGCAAACGAAAGTCGCGTAGTTTGACTTCCACGTTGACTTTTGGTTATAAGCTGAATTAGACTAGTATGCTACTGATTTTAGGTTCCGTTATGATCGTATTATCATGTAGCATAACCCTCTGGGATTATATTACATGATCATACTAGTAATCCGAGTCTTATGCAAGTTTCCGTTAATATGCCATACTTTGACTATTATGCCCTTTTTAGCAAAAATAAGGTTTTAGACACCAATAAGCTTTCAAACAACTTAGGTACTGGTATGTTAACATGTTTAGCATATTTTGATGTTATAAATATGATCATAAACTGAGTTCACGTATAATGTCGTGAATTGTGCTTTAAAGTGACCAAAATGCCCTTTAGGTGCATAGATCGGTTTAAAGCATAATTCCTTGTACCAAACTCATTGCCTACTGATTTAATATCTTAATTAGGATAATTTGGGATATCAATTCAGAATATAAACTGAGTTTATGCACAAGTTCTTGAATTATGTCTTCAAATGACGATAATGCCCTTTTGGCACCTAAAATGGTTTTAAAGCATGATTATCATACGAAACCTTTTTACTACTAATATATCATATTAAATAACATATTTTGGTCATATAAACCTGACCGTAATATCAGTTTTCATAAAAGATCGCATATATCGTCATTTAGCGACTTAATCGCCGTTTCGGCGCGTAGTATGGTTTTAAACCATAACTACCAACCAAGACTTGTTACCTACTGATTTTATAAATCATTTTAAATATATTTTTATAGTAGGTATATGTTATGAATTCAGATTCCCAAATTAGCCTTCAAGCCTATGTGTGAAATTACCAAAATGCCCCTATGGAGCATAGTTTGGTTTTAAATTATGAAAAACACATATGTTTGATATCATACTGATATTATATCACAAATATAGTATTTTAAAAGAATGTTTATGATCATAACATCAGATTGTACCCAAGTTCCTTTTATACGTCATTAAATGACCAAAACGCCCTTACGGGGCATAGTTTGATTTTAAAACCTAAACGGGCATACAAGTTGATATCCCACTGATATTATAACTGGTTTAAAGTGTATTGGCAAATGGAACTTGTTCATGACTCATCTGGTTACTCGTTAACGCTTATACACGTACGGTGAGACTTATGTAACTAGTGTATGTAAGAAACGGGTTCAACCTTATTGTTTTTACTTCAAAATCCAGAATTTACTTAGTGTACCCATATCATACAAGTCCTCATACTTGTTGGGTCCAAATTACATTCTATTCCGGTCATCGCTTAATCTAGCGTAACGTACCGTTCTAGATGTTTAAGCTAGCAGGTCTAAGTCTACGACTTAAATAAAGACCGTTAGCATTCTAAATTGGTTATATATTACCATCACTCCAGACTAGAGCCACCCGGTAAAAGCTACCTGCATTTAGATAGATTGGATACGAATGAGTTATTTTGCTGTGAATCAAGTATTAGCTCAGGTAAATACTTTTAACTTATTTTCCCTTATACGGGCTTGGGATACGGTATCATAAGAATACCGCTTGTTCGGGTATGAGATCATTTAGTCGGATTGTGATTTAATAAATCTGCATAACCCGTTTAAATCTATATTGTTTGATAACATAAACGTTGGGGGTTAACGACCGTGTCCTGGATATCCTTGGCTCATTAAAGTTAAAAATGGCCACGACCTATGCACGGGGTGTAAGCATACACCCGACAGATGCAAATGCTAAATATAAATAACCCACAAGTTGGGGATAACTCCTTCATGGGTTTTGTAAGTGGTGAGTCGGTTAATCACGACCGGCTTCCAAACCGGCCCCATATGTATGACAAACATGTAATACTGAATACAAGATTTTATTAAAGATTATCCCAAGTTATAAATGATTTGTGACTTGTGCACTTAAACCAATTTTCATAAACTCTTTTCAAATGAGTCAGTTAATTGTATTTACCAGTGAAAACTGACGTATTTTCCAAAGACTAAGTGGCAGGTACTACTCGTAATAGGCTGGGGGATTGCTCGGTGTCGAAATAGAGGATCTTGCAAATCCTTAAAGATGCCTTAAAGTCTGCTAAACTTCATTTTATACATTCTGTAATGATCCTCCTGTGGATTTGATATTACAGACTCGTCTTTAATAAATACTTTGATATTTTCAGACATTTGAGTTTGTAATAATATTTTATATTCCAAGACTTCCGCTGTGCTATTCTGTGTATGTTTGACCATGATGATATCAACTACGTCACGATACTCCCCACCGGTGATATGTGGAAATATCGGGGTGTGACAGGTTGGTATCAGAGCCAACATTGAGTGAATTAAACACTAGTCTTTTGTGCTTAATCTCAATGACACAGTAGCATATTCCTTAGACCTTTTGAGTCTAGACTTAACATAGGAATGCTCTCATCCCTATTAAGTAAACATTGTTTTCGATTTTATGTATTTTAAATAAGTCGCCAAGCAAGGAAGCCGTTGATAGGGATTCTCCTCATCCGAAGCCAAGGAATGCCAAGCTTCACAATACGGCTAAAATAAACGTGCGACCGGTTTGGAGGAAGACCTTTATGGATTCATTCCCAAAACCAAACCCATATACATTGGAATCAGATTTCAGAGTCCATACCGAAGGTCCCTGAGGCTCAAATTTTAATGTCTGCGCCAGTGGAGTCCATACCAGGTGGTCCCTGAGGCTCCTGTATTGAAAATAATACCAGTGGATCCTAATGATCCCTATTTCTTGCCTTCGAATTTTGAAATTCCAGATTTGGATTATATCAGTCAAACCCAATTCATGATCCATATCATTCCTTAACCATGGAATTCTTAAATTCTACTTCTATAACGGATCCTGATTGAAATACTTACCTTATTCATTAAAATCTTCAGTATCTCTACCATGTACGGTAAACAAAGAAGAGAAACAACTGAAATGGACCAAGGAAAGCGTTAGAGAATCCTTCTTCTGTAATATTCTTTTAAGTCCTTATAAGAACCTATCTCTTCTATTTAGTCCCCGTGTGGACATACCTTTTTCGACTTAAGACCCCTTATGGGCATTTGCTATTTAGTCCTTTTATGGACATTATCTTTCAATATAGTCCCTTGTGGACATTATATTTTCAATAAAGTCCCTTGGTGGACATACTATTTTAATATAGTCCTTTCATGGACGTGTGATTTTATTAAAAATTCCTTTTGTGGATACATTTTTTTTAATAGCCCTCTCGTGGATTTAATATTTCAATATAGTCCTCTCATGGACATTATATTTCATCACAGTCCCTTCAGTGACATGCTGGTTCTTCAAAATCCCTTTCTGGACATATTATTCCAACAAAATCCCTTGTGGATATTGCCACACCCCCAAAATCCACCATGCGGAGTATCACCGCTTGGAGGCGTGACATGACCAGGATCGAGCCACCAATCATATTGAACAACACAATTAAGTAAATGAAACCAACTACAATACGATTGGTGACCTAAAGAAGGTAACCGATTTTAAGATAACAGCGGAAGCATAAAACGTAAATCCAAAAGCATAAGTCCATAGTTTATAAATTAAAGTTCAAAACGCAAGTTTAATAAGTTCATGAGGATTTAAATAATAAGCACAGAACATAACAGTCCGTAAGCCACAACGACTCCTTCCTCGTGCAAGCTCCATCTAGCGACCTGTAAGGCATGTAACAACGAGTCAACAACAAAGTTGAGTGAGTTCACGTTTGGTTGTTTGGTTTTAAGTTGTTTCTGAAAAACGCGGTTTGACTTTCATTGGCTTATTTGCCGTGGGGGTTACCCCGAAGTTGAAAGTATGTTTAACCATTTCCTTTTTTCTTTACCCAAACCGTATCCATAATTAGTGGGGGCTTTCCCCGTGTGAACTACTAGACCATACATATCGACAACTGACGAACAATAGTTGTGCCCTGCATCAGTGTCTATCATCACTGACAGTTTGCCATAGTCCATTAGTACACGCCCGTCCGACTGGCACGGTGCGAGGTTTGTTAAACCTAATAGCGCTATTAACTAATGACCCGCTCGCCATTGGCCTCGGCGATTAAGTCGATATAAATTGAGAGACTTCATGATAGAGTTTTGTCTAGCTAGTTTTAAGGTTGTGGTCCTGCACCAGGAGGACGAACGTACGTATTCTGCACCAGGAGAATTCGTAGGATTAATAATGGCATCCACTCTATGGAGGATGGCCGTACATATCCTACCCAAGGAGGATATGTAGATTTAGTTTTAATTCTTTAACCCATTCCCAAACCACCGGGAATCCCATGCCTTATAAAGTGTGTGAACTCACCTCGGTTTGCTCGGTTAGATTCTCAAATATAGCTAACGGTCAAGGTCGGTCAATCACGTCCTAATATGATTACCAGTTAGTCATTTAGTGACTTTCAAATAGAACACAAAGTTCCTACACGTATCTATCACACAACATGCATCACTTTAACGGTTTATGCCCATCTAAGTTTCCCATCCATTCCCCACTCAAAATCAAATGTACGATAATGCACATAACATATATAACATGTAGCATACTCGACATTTAGACACGCGAGTCACAACTTATGTCATTTCAGCATTTATATTCAAAACTGGCTGTTTTCGGACATTTTAATAAAATAGTTAAATTATTCCAAAAATTCCCAAATTTTTACAGGATGTCTTAAACGTTCCATATTTTATTGTGTAAAAATATCGGGGTCCGTTTCATTACCAATATTTTATAAAAATTCATATTCCTGACTGAACTCAGATTTATGTATTTCTGACCACAATCAACAGAACAATTTATTAAAAATTCATCGAGTGTCCGATTTACGAAATTCCAGTGGGGTAATTACAAATGCATCGGTTTTCATCTACTGTAGAAATTTCATGGTCTGATTCATCAGAAAACTCAGGTTATGACTGAAAGTATGACACCTATTTATTGCTGTCAAAATTCAGCTTAAGCTGTTGTTACAAATCAACACATTAAAAATAGTAAACGAAGTCCAAAAATTACGATTCCAGTGCCATTAGAACCGTATTTCATAATAACATATTTTAGATTCAAAATATCAGTTTTTCGTTGAGTTTATGACCTGTTTACAGCCAACTGAAGTTGGCTGTAAAACCAGGACAGATTCTGTTTTCACTTTCTAACTTACTAACTTGTGTTCGATTGATTCCGTTAATCATGTTTAGTGACCACAACAACATCACATATTAATATTAATCAGCAAAACATCAGATAATCAACCAATAATCATAATCACACAAGATCTACATGATTTACACTAATATTCATCCATTAACCACCTTGTTCATCACTTTAGTAGACTTTTAGTTGGTGATCTTATATGTTAGTGATTTTCAACCGACGAAACTCTTATTAACCACTTTAGAATAGATCAAGAAGATGTTTAGAGTCACTTACTACTAGCTCAAGGCTAGGGAAGAAACTAGTCGAAAAACGGGTGGTTAATAGCAACGTCGAGAGGTCCTTGACAATCCGCAAGCACAGGGCTTCCTTGTATGAGACCCTTCACCTTTGTAAGTAAATAATGTGGCTAGAAAAGAATTGAAAGTGGGTGGATGGTGCTTAGTGGGGTTCGGCCGAGAGTCAAGGCAAGAGGGAAAGAAGATGAAATTTTGTATAGTGATTTGAGAATGTATCAAGTTTATCTTTTAAGCCTTCTTATAACCATAAAGCCTCATTACCCAATGGATGCTATGTTACTTAGATACTTGACAAGTGAATAAAATAATTAACCAAATCAAAAGTGTGTCCCCTAAGGGGAGAACGATCGTTGAGGGGGGGTAGGGTAACATGGTTCAATTTTAACCAATAGTTAGTAATTTAATTTGAGTTTAGTTAGGAATTAAATTAGAGTATTATGTGTGTAGTAAAATATAACGGGTGTTAGGGTATTCGGGGACCCTAACTGGCTCAGAAAAAGAAAACAATGTCATAGACAATATTTTTATGTTCCGGGTAGAGTCCGGTTGTTCGGTTGGATATTAATCCGTTAAAGTGCTAAATTAATTCGTAAGGCGTCCTATTTATATATTTTGTAACGTTTTTACTTTCTAACACTTAGGAAAATATAACGGACTATTTAGTGACCTTTCTGTACACTATTAGTATATTAACAAATACGTGTAAGCATAACACAGATATCAGAAAGCAGTTAAGTAATTCCACCCAGTCGTCAAGCACATTAATTATTATTAATAAACTGTACGGTTACATGTAAATTTGAGGGTTGTCACAGATATGATCTTTTATTATAGTCCTTTCAAGGACATATTGTTTCATTAATAAGTCCCAATGCGGACATATCTTATAGTCCCTTTATAGACATATATTTCCTTTTACTCCCTGCATGGACTAGAGTTATTTAAAGTCCCTGTGAGGACATTTGTGCAGCAAGGCCATTTTGTGCGCACGCTGTACCAATATAGTCCTTTTATGGACATGTTATTGCATTAGAATCCCTTTGGGGATATGCTATTTTGAAATAGTCCCTGTGAGGACATTGATATTTCATTATAACCCTTATATAGAATTGTAATATTTTATAGTCCTTGTACGGACTTATAATTTTTCATCTTAGTCCTCTATGGACAAATATATTACTAGAAGTCCTGATTAAGGCACTATTGTAAATTCCTAATAGTCTAGGAAAGTTTTGAAAATTTTATGTAGGTATTCATTTCGTCCTTTATCCAACAATAGTTCTAAAATTTTTCTCGAACTTTATTGATCAGCTGAAAATTTTCAAAAGATCCTCTTAATGGTATAACCTAGCCTATATGTCTAAGAACATGGCTGTGATGGTAAAACCCTCTTAAGATAATTAATCCTTGTTAACATCTAAGAACATGTTAACATTCCCGGCTGTGTGACTTGAGAGACCACACTAGCTTCCAAAAGTACTTGGACTTTTCCAAGCCACCTTCATAGCCTATATGATCGATACGAATCACGGCTATCAATCAACAGTATGAAGTATACATCAAAACATCCAATTAAGATGTATGCCATTGGGCGAAGATGTGTTCATGACAATGATAGTTTTATTTTATAAACTTCTTGTCAAAGGGTGATGAACTATGTTCGACCCTTAAAAATCACTGATCCAAGAGATCATTGATTATGTTTTAATTATCCTTGTGACAAGGCCTTTTGTGCCATCTAACTGCCCTTCGAGACAATGCCTTGTGCTATATGAGGACGTCTCTATGACATTGACATTGTGATCTTTATGATCCCCTGTCCAAGGTAATGAGCTGTGCTCAAGCCTAATAGTCTACATGATCAATGCGATCATGACTAAAATCATCAGTACGATGATTAAATCTGACATCCTTAATGATGTTTGGCCTAAGGGCTATATTATATTGTCCATCTGAGACCAGGCAAATGTAATCTTTTGTGATTCTTTGCCCAAGGGGGTGAGCCATGCTCAAATCCCATAGTCTGCATGATCATTGCGATCCTGACTAGTATCATCAATATGATAATCATGATATTAACATCCCTTGTGATGGAATGCCTACGGGCTACACTTTACTCTATTGTCAATAAGACAAAGATAGTGGTGATCCTCATAATCCCCTATCCAAAGGGTGGGTTATACCCAACCCTAACAATCTATATGATCAACATGGTCATGACTGATATCATTAAATGCAATGATGATATATGAACATCCATTAGTGATGTCAATTAATTTACCTTTGTGCCAAATAAGTCATCTTTAGAGACAATGACAGTTGTAGTTTATGACTCCTTGTCCAAAGGTGAAGGACTATGTTCAAACCTGGAAGCCCCTAATCCGATAAGATTGCGGCTTATAAACTAATGTCCTTGGTGACAAAACAATGAGATATGTTTTAAAGTCATCCATGACAAGTCAATGTACTATAGTTTGACATTCGTGACAAGTTAACATATTAAATGTTAACATTCCTAGTCACATGCCTTTTGTGCCAGCATTGGTAAATGTCCTCCATATCAGGCCTTGGTGCCATATCTTATAACGTCATTATGACGAGGCCACTTTGAGCCATATCTAAATGTCCTTTGCGACAAGGACTTCGTGCCATATAATCATTATGTCTTTCATGACTAGGCTTTATGCCATATTTTTCTACGTCCCTCGCGACGGGCTTCTATGCCATATGTATATATATATATATATATATATATATATAAAGTCATGTAAGGCTAGCCTTCGAGCTATTTATAATCGTCCTTGTGACAAAGACAGTAGTGACATTATGATCCTCTGTCGAACAGGTAATGGACTCGCTCTAAACCTTAAGTGCCATTAATGGTCCTTTGGTGACCTAGGCTAAATGTAATGGATATACATTCAAATAACATTCACTAGGAATGTTTGGAAAACAATAGCCTATACGGTTTATGGATGCCGTGGCTGATCTATGTCAGGTCATCAGGATGATGACTAACAATTGCTTAATGTGGTGACTAGTACCAAATTTCGAGTATGGCAAACTCGAATGATGTGGATAGCAGTCGCGATGCTATTAATGCGACAAAAGCTAATAATGCTACAAAAGTAAACCTCAATATTAATGGAGTTAAACTCCAAGCTGTGATTGACACATCAGTTTGAAAGACCATGGAAAAGGTCATGAAATAGTTCAAAGAGCCAAATGCTTCTCGCTCTAAAAATTCATTCAAAACCTCAATCAATTGCTCATGAAACGAGTTTTGTTCACACTTTGAGTGCGAAGGATGAACCAAGGGAGGAGGATAACTCCCAGAAATCGAAGAAAAAGAGAAAATTACGGGCTTAATAAGAACCATCATAGGTTCAGTAAGAAGCCTGTATGTAAGAATTGCTATGAAAGACACTGGGGATAGTGTCGAATAGGATAAAGACCAAAGCAGTGTGCATCTGCAAAGAAACTGGTCATCAGTCCCATGAATGTAGGGACATGTGGAATACAGTCTGTTACGGCTGTGGCGAGTAAGACCACATCATAATTAGATGCCATAAGACTGCCAAAGAAGGTGCAGCTAAGCCTGGAAAGGCTAAGAAAGGAAATGCCTGAACTCACCTGATGAATGCCAAAAAGGCAGTACATGATGTCATCAAGTACATTCCTTATCATGTACCAATGATAATCTCTGCTAAGTGTCCTGTTTTAATACATGCAATAATAAGTCTTTCTTAGACCATAAGCTTAGCAAAACCTTGATGATATACATAAGAACTCCAGATTCTTAGTCAGGTAGAACTTACCAATGAAAATCTGAGAGACCGATTCTTCTATTATCGGCAATGAATCCTTCTGCGAAATCTAAGAGTACTCTTTCTTTGAATAGAGTACGACAATATATGTTATTTTAATTATTTTCCTCATTGATTTTATCATCTGCGAGTGCCAACTATGTATGATAAAAGCACCATATGAGGATTGGCGTAACCTAGTGTGTCCCATAGATTGCTTCCATGCCTGATCAGTATGGAGGTTTAATGCATGGAACCACTAAGATATACCAATGGTCATATTGTACTAAAGTCAGCTAGTGGTATTCAAAGAAGATATCCATAATGAAAATACCTAAGTAGGCGTCTCTACTTAAGGCATCCGTGCACTCGTAGAATAGATGTGGCATTGGTATGACACAAGCAACGGTAAGTGAACCAAGGTCGAAGATTGAAGCTACCTCTATCATATTTGGATAACTTGATTCCTCTCAGTAGAATTACTCTGTTTTACCTCCTGAGAGGCAAGATGAAATTAGGACTGACATCCTATTAGGAGCTATACCTGCTACAGAAGCTCCATATCAGTTAGCATCAACGGAAATGGAAAAAGTTGTAGGCTAACCGGATGAGTCTTTGGAGAAAGGCTTGAATAGTCTAGCTCATCATCTTAAGGAGCTCTGGTTAAGATGGATAAAAGAAAACGTGATGCAATACGCTTGTGCATTGGTTGTTGCAACCTAACTAAGAAACGATTAAGAATCGTTATTAACTGCCCAGGTTCGTCGATTCGTTCGACTAACTGTAAGGATAGATGATCCCTTAAAATTGATTCGGGTAATAGTTGGAATAATTATCTCACCCTGAATAAGTTTCTCTATAACCAATAGCATTATATAAGCATCAAGGCTGCTCCTATCGAGGCCTTGTTTGGGAGAATTAGCCAACGCCCATTTGTTGGGCAGGAAATTGGGAAATCCCAATTATCAGGATCTGAGATTTGTCTTAAGGACGACGGATAAGATAATATGAATCCGTAATTGTTTGAAAACTGCCAGTAATCGGCAGAAGAGCAATGCGAACAAGAGGCGCAAATCTCTTGAACTTCCAATTGGGGAGCAAGACTCTATTGAAAATATCAATATGAAAGAGGACGATAAATTTTGGTATAAGGGGGCAAGTTAGGCCCTAAATATATAAAATCATTCGAGATCATCGAATGTGTCGACAGTATAGCTTATGAGCTAAATTTTCCTAAGGAGCTCGGTGGAATTCACGATGTGTTCCACACTTCTAACTTTAAGAAATGCCTAACTGATAAATCGCTAGCAATGTCTTGTAAAGACGTATAGATTGATGAAAGCCTGAGGTTTATTGAAAGACCTATATCGATCAAGGAGCGACAGGTTAAGAAGCTCCGAAAAAGAAGCATGTGCTTATTGAATGGGTTAATTGGAATGCCCGTAAAGGTCCCTAAATTACTGTGGAAGTTAAGTCTAGTATACGACAGAAAGTACTTCCATCTTTTTGAGCAAATCTCGAGGTCGAGATTTCTTTTAAGGGGGTGAGGATGTAACACCTCGTAAAATCGTGTACAATGATGTGTTGACACGTGTAATGAACCCTAATAAAGTCAAACGTTGACCATGAGGGACTAATTTCGACATAATCGAAAAACCTTGATTATAGAAGGACTGAAAGTGTCAACATGCCTAAAATAGGCCTTTGAGTGATTTTATACAGTGTTCGTATTCTCAAACAAGCCACTTGTTGGACGAGAAGAGCCGTTTGCGTAATTAAGTGAAGTTGCGCGCAAGTTTGTAAGTAAGAGGGGTTAAAAGCGTGAACATGTTTAATTATACCTCTGAATGACCTTTTAACAAACCCGAAGCATTACAATGTGCAATCATACTCTCAAGAATGCCTAATATGTGCTACATAGAGCTTTGATGCTATTAAATGATGATATGATAAAGTTTGCGCATTAGAGGGACCAAAAGCGTCAACTTTTGAATCTACGCCTTTCGGTGACCATTTAAGTGAACGGGAGCATAGTAATATTTAATTACATTCTTGGGAATGCCCATTATGGGCCATGGAAGGCTTGGATGTCAGTAAACGACATTTCGCGCCACTTTGTGAGATTAAAGGACTAATTGCGTCAAACTGCATAAGTAGGCCGATTAGTATGGTAACGGACCTTCTGGAAGATGACCAAGAGTTAAACATACCCTATTTATTCTTTATATAGCTTAGATATAGGCTTAGAGGTGTTTAATGCGCAAAAATAAACTTTTAAGTCATGCAGGGACTAAAAATGTCAAAAAGTGCACAAGTTTGCACTTTCGCGCATATCTCACATTCTGAATATATCCGGACACCCAAAAGTTTATGTAAGCACTAAAATATTTTATTTTAGTGTTTGGCTTGATAAAATTCCATTCGTCGCGTAATTTGGATTGTTTTTCGCGTCCGTTCGTGTTTCATCGTAATTCGACGAATAACGTGACCATACGACTAAACGAACCGACATCCGTGATATTTTCAAGCATTTTTTAAGTCCCCTATACTTTGACGTCCTTGTGGAGCCTTGAAAATGGCTTAACGGAGGTTAAATACGTCAAAAATGCAAGTTATAGTGTGCAGGGACTGGAACTGCCTAACTGCGAAACTTGTTGTCTGAGTCTGACCCTCAGGCGGGCCGCGTAAAGCTTGGGCTATTCCTTACGCGGGCCGCGTGGCCTGCATCTGTATATTTTTTTTATTTTTGCTTGGAGACCACTCAAAACACTTCTAAACCAATCCTAATCGACTCCTTGGGCTCCAAACCAATTAGGACAGCTGTATAACAGGTGTAATGATCTTGTTAATCCTCCATACACTTGTCTTGATCCAAAATCACACCCAAAACCTATAAATACTTGAAGCCTTCATTCATTTTCTTCACACTTTTCATTCCTTCATTCTCTAAACTCAAATCTAGAGCTCCTGAACTGAATTGGGAACCTATTTTAGTAGAAAAGATAGCATGGACCCTTTTGTAAGTGTCTTAGCCCTCTCCTTAGTTCAGTCTTATGTTTTAAAAACCGAAAAGTCAAGATATCGTATATAAACTTTGACTTTAGAATTAAACTCTCATGGTTAAGCCACTAACCAAATTAAAAGTGGGTATAAGACCATAGTTAGGTAGGTGATTAACCCCTGAAAGGGCACCTCCTAATTCCTTCGTTTGCTTAGTTAATTGTTGGGTCAAACTGTTTAATTAAAAAGTCAAACTTGGCAGAATTGTGATTAATAAGTAAAACCAATAATACAAAGGTTATAAATTATATTTAACACTTTAATAACTTGGTAATTATTATTTAAACATGTCTAAACATGTTTAACCCGACAATTCTAAGTTTAGGGTCGATTCGCAACCGAAAGTCGCGTAGTTTGACTTCCACGTTGACTTTTGGTTATAATCTGAATTAGACTAGTATGTTACTGATTTTAGGTTCCGTTATGATCGTATTATAATGTAGCATAACCCTCTGGGATTATATTACATGATCATACTAGTAATCCGAGTCTTATGCAAGTTTCCGTTAATATGCCATACTTTGACTATTATGCCCTTTTTAGCAAAAATAAGGTTTTAGACACCAATAAGCTTTCAAACAACTTAGGTACTGATATGTTAACATGTTTAGCATATTTTGATGTTATAAATCTGATCATAAACTGAGTTCGCGTATAATGTCGTGAATTGTGCTTTAAAGTGACCAAAATGCCCTTTAGGTGCATAGATCGGTTTAAAGCATAATTCCTTGTACCAAACTCATTGCCTACTGATTTAATATCATAATTAGGATAATTTGGGATATCAATTCAGAATATAAACTGAGTTTATGCACAAGTTCTTGAATTATGTCTTCAAATGACGATAATGCCCTTTTGGCACCTAAAATGGTTTTAAAGCATGATTATCATACAAAACCTTTTTACTACTAATATATCATATTAAATAACATATTTTGGTCATATAAACCTGACCGTAATATCAGTTTTCATAAAAGATCGCATATATTGTCATTTAGCGACTTAATCGCCGTTACGGCGCGTAGTATGGTTTTAAACCATAACTACCAACCAAGACTTGTTACCTACTGATTTTATAAATCATTTTAAATATATTTTTACAGTAGGTATATGTTATGAATTCAGATTCCCAAATTAGCCTTCAAGCCTATGTGTGAAATTACCAAAATGCCCCTATGGAGCATAGTTTGGTTTTAAATTATGAAAAACACATATGTTTGATATCATACTGATATTATATCACAAATATAGTATTTTAAAAGAATGTTTATGATCATAACATCAGATTGTACCCAAGTTCCTTTTATACGTCATTAAATGACCAAAACGCCCTTACGGGGCATAGTTTGATTTTAAAACCTAAACGGGCATACAAGTTGATATCCCACTGATATTATAACTGGTTTAAAGTGTATTGGCATATGGAACTTGTTCATGACTCATCTGGTTACTCGTTAACGCTTATACGCGTACGGTGAGACTTATGTAACTAGTGTATGTAAGTTTGCTGAAACGGGTTCAACCTTATTGTTTTTACTTCAAAATCCAGAATGTACTTAGTGTACCCATATCATACAAGTCCTCATACTTGTTGGGTCCGAATTACATTCTATTCCGGTCATCGCTTAATCTAGCGTAACGTACCGTTCTAGATGTTTAAGCTAGCAGGTCTAAGTCTACGACTTAAATAAAGACCGTTAGCATTCTAAATTGGTTATATATTACCATCACTCCAGACTAGAGCCACCCGGTAAAAGCTACCTGCATTTAGATAGATTGGATACGACTGAGTTATTTTGCTGTGAATCAAGTATTAGCTCAGGTAAATACTTTTAACTTATTTTCCCTTATACGGGCTTGGGATACGGTATCATAAGAATACCGCTTGTTCGGGTATGAGATCATTTAGTCGGATTGTGATTTAATAAATCTGAATAACCCGTTTAAATCTGTATTGTTTGATAACATAAACATTGGGGGTTAACGACCGTGTCCTGGATATCCTTGGCTCATTAAAGTTAAAAATGGCCACGACCTATGCACGGGGTGTAGGCATACACCCGACAGATGAAAATGCTAAATATAAATAATCCACAAGTTGGGGATAACTCCTTCGTGGGTTTTGTAAGTGGTGAGTCGGTTAATCACGACCGGCTTCCAAACCGGCCCCATATGTATGACAAACATGTAATACTGAATACAAGATTTTATTAAAGATTATCCCAAGTTATAAATGATTTGTGCCTTGTGCACTTAAATTAATTTTCATAAACTCTTTTCAAATGAGTCAAGTAATTGTATTTACCAGTGAAAACTGACGTATTTTCCAAAGACTAAGTGGCAGGTACTACTCGTAATAGGCTGGGGGATTGCTCGGTGTCGAAATAGAGGATCTTGCAAATCCTTAAAGATGCCTTAAAGTCTGCTAAACTTCATTTTATACATTCTGTAATGATCCTCCTGTGGATTTGATATTACAGACTCGTCTATAATAAATACTTTGATATTTTCAGACATTTGAGTTTGTAATAATATTTTATATTCCAAGACTTCCGCTGTGCTATTCTGTGTATGTTTGACCATGATGATATCAACTACGTCACGATACTCCCCATCGGGCCCACCGGTGATATGTGGAAATATCGGGGTGTGACAAGACAGTAGAGATCCCCGGTAATACTTTTGACGTTTACTGGACCAAACAGATCCATATAGAGTCTCTCTAACGGTCTTGAGACTGAGTTGACTTTCTTTTGAGAATGTGATTTCTTCTTTTGCTTGCCTTTGATGCAGCTAATGCACTCCCCTTCCAGATGAAAACCTTTCACATGAACACCAGTAACTAAGTCGTTATGCACCAGGTGATTCATTTTTCGAAGATGAATATGGGCCATCTTTCGATGCCATAACTTTGACTCTTTTTCCGTTGCTCTTGACACAAAACATTGAGCTTGACCTGTGGTTGTAGTTGCTACGCTCATGTCCAACACGTACAGATCATTCACTCTTGGTGCTTTCATGATAATCCATTCTTCAGGAACAACAAATCCTGGTTTCAAGATCAAACATTCTTTGTCTGTAAAGTGCGTTGTATACATGCGATCACAAATCTGAGATATGCTCAGAAGATTGTTTTCAAGCTCGGCGATGTAGTTCACTCTTTCAAACGTGACAATCCCATTTGATAACGTTCCTTCTCTAACTATTCGACCACCCTGATTACCTGCGAATCCCACATAACCTCCATTAAAACCTCTAACATCATACAGTAAGGCTGTTTTCCCCGTCATGTGCCGAGAAGCTCCACTATCCATAATCCATCGTGAAACGGATCTTGGAAGCTCCTGCATATATCACAAACACTTAGTGAGATTTTGATGCTACCCAAGCCTCTTTTGACTCGGGTAACTTGACATTAATGTGAGATTTTGCAATATAAAGTGGCGGAAAGTTTTTGTCATTCATCTTCAAGCTATCTTCAGATCCAACCTCAACCTTTTTGTATAGGAAAAAATCATCTTTCTTAGGTTGACCAGTTGGTTGATCTTTCTTTTGAACATTCTTCTTCTCCGGTGGAGTAGAAGATTGTTTCTCCAATTGTTCATAATAATCCAAAGGAACATCCATCTTTACCGGAGTGGTAGAAGACGATTGTTTTTCTGACTCTGAAACCTTTGATTTTGGAGAATTTTTTGGCTTCCATGTTTGTTGAGATGAAGCAACCCCCGTTTGTAAAAAAATGTTGTTTTTAGTTTCCAACTTCTTAACAGGTTCAATTTTGATCTTGTTGTGGTCATTTTTCAAAACCTTTTTCTCAACAACCAATGGAGCTTTTCCCTTTGCATCAACCTTCTTTTTCTGACTCTCAACAACTTCAGACTTAGGCTTAAAGTTGGTACACTTTCGTGCAATATGCCCAACTTTGTTGCATTTAAAGCATGTACGAGTATCAACTACTCGACTTGTGCCTTCAGTCGGAGGCTGTGAGGCCTTTTCCTCAAAGAATTCTTCATTCGACTTTGAAAAAATCTCAGACTCCTGCTCGGAATGAGAACTCGAGCTTTTTACAAAAACCTTTTTCTAAGCAAACTTCTTGTTTTGAAAATTCTTACCACCTTGATAACCACCCAACCATCTGTTTTGATTGTTGTTATAAAAACGCGGCGGAACAACAGGCTTCTTGTAGTAAGCTTTATCTTTTTCAAAATTCATTTGCCTCTTCATCTGTTTTAGACTGTCAATTTCTGACACTTCAATCTCGACCAATTTGAACACATTTGTCAATTTAGCAACATTAACATTCTCTAGAGGAAACTCAGAATCCGAATACAACTTATCCGATCCCGACATCTTGTACATGACAAGAGTAGGTTCTTCATTTAAGTTGTGTTTGGATTTTGGTTTCGGAATATAATTGTTCAGAAAACACTCTTCATCCTCAACTGAATCACTTTCAGACTTCAAAACACTTTCAGCCATGCCTTTCACAATCTCAGTTTGAACATTATCATCAGATGAAGAAAATGTAACATCAATTGACTCTTGAAGTTTTATTTCATTTGTTTTATCTTCATCATTAACCAACCCAGATGTTTTCTTTGAAAAATTGTTTAACACTGGCGGTGGAACCTGATGATACCCAACCCCAGTTCCATCCGAGTAAACATCTTCGCCTGCTTTGTTTTTCCCGATGGGTTTAGGAACAATGTGTTGTAAAACAAAGCTTGCGGAGTTGTAACTGGTTAATTTCAGATTGATACGCTCATTCTCAATCTTAGCTTCTTCAAACTGAAGCTTCAATTTAGCAATCTCATCCAGTTGTTGATTGATTTTCTCTTCTTTGTATCTAAGAACTACAGTTAAATGCTCATTTTCTTTATTGGTTTTACCGTTTCTTTCATCAGAATCTTTTACCGTTCGTTTTAGTTTGTCAAAATTTTCTAAAATTTGGAGATTTTCGTGAATTAGCTTTTCATTCTCTTTCCTAATTCTTTCTACTTCAATTTTATCATTTTCAATTTTCTCAGTTAAATTTTTAGCTCGATCATTTGAAGCTTTTAGCATTTTATCACGGTCTAGAATCTGATCTTCAACCCTTTCTACTGAGGTATTTTTCTTCTTCAGTTCTGGTGTCTTTGTAAGGAATAATCTTTTCTGCTACGAAAGCGTATCCTACAGCATCTTCCTCTGGTAGTATATCACTCCAATCAAAGCCTTCGTCATTGTGAATAACAGCTAGAGCTCTTGATTTTTCTTTAGGATTATCTTCAAGTTGTTTCATTCTAGGGGGATCAGCCTTGTTCTGATAATAAATTGCTCTTTTGTAGTAATCCTCGCGGAATGGATTTGCAGTATCATTAGCAGGAGCGTTACGACATTCACGTTTGAAATGTCCTTTTTGTTTACACCTGAAGCATGTGACTTTTGATTTGTCAAAGCCAAGTTTTGTGGACGGCCCACCGATAGAATGTATCAAAGTAATCTGCATGAATCGTTGCGCTCTCCGGTCTGCACTGGCCATACACCACCTGATATCGACCAGTTCCATCTCTTCAGGATCTATTTGATCATAGTCCTCCTTAGTCAGGTTGGTGTTTCCAATCTTGCCCGCCACGAGGCTCTCGTACGATTCTAACACCGACGCTAAGAACACCATCTGTTGTTTTGCTGACTCTTCACTGAAATTTTGAGCGTTCTTCAGATCCACAGCAATGTTACATTGGAACAAATTCTTTGATGCAGATTGACTTGGTGTTGTTGAAGAAGATCCACTATGAAAACCACTGTGAGGAGTTTCTTGATTCACATTATTTGAACTCTCTGCAAAAAAAGCTGTTCTTGGAGAACCAGTCTTTGGTATATTTCCTCTGTAGTACAACTCCACATTCTGCTGATAAGATGAGTTGTTGACTTTGCTAGATTTCTTGATCTCCAACTCGTGACTCTCCAGTCTTTCGATAAGCAGATCCACTGTCAACTCTTCAGACTTGATTGTATTCTTCAACATTAATGCAAAGTACTGCCAATCTTGTTCATTTGGCAGCGAGTCGAACAGTTTGTCAACCAACTCTTCTTGAGTATATACAATTTTGTGTCTTGCCAGCTCCAATTTCAGATGCCCGAATCTCTCAATCATCTTGGAAACAGACTCGTTCTTTAAACAACCAAATAAATCAAACTCTTTTCTTAACAGTTTCTTTTTGTTTTTGACTATTTCAGCACTACCTACACATTTTACCCTCAGTTTCTCGCAAAGATCTTTTGAATTTTCATATTCAATCAACGAAATTATATCATCTCTCACAGACTGATGAATCAACGCGATGCCCTTTTGTTCAGCAACATATCTTTCAATCTCACCAGTATCTGTCAAACTTTCACCAAACCGTCCTCCTCTAACGTAACCAATCTTTAAACTTTTCCAGCTTTGATATGCAAAAGCTTGAAGCCACTCATCAAATCTTGTAGCCCACCTATTGTAATCTTCAATCGCCATCAACTTTGGAGGTTTGTTGTACGTCCCATAAGCACTCTCAACACTTAATGCATCAGAAAGACTTTTCTTTGCACTCGGTGTTGGTGTAGTTTCATTCGTGTCATCTGAAGTGCCATCTCCCGAACCACCGGTAAATGCAAACATATCACAGAAAGGATTCATGAAATCATCCATCTTTCAAGTACCTGAAATGATCAACAAACACTTAGAAAATTTTTGATTTTGAAAAAGACAGTTTCAAACGGAATCAGCTGTTCAAGCGAAATCAGCTTTCAAGCGAGATTACTTTTCAAGCGGAATAAGACCTTTCAAGCGGAATAGCTAATTTAGTTTGAAACTTTCAAGCGAAATCTGATTTCGTTTGAAATCAATGACAGGTTCAAACGGAATCAGACTTTGAAGCGAAATCACAAATCTCGTTTGAATTTTCAAGAGGAATCAACCAGACAAACTGATTTCGCTTGAAATCACATGTACTATTTCAAGCGGAATTAGTATGACATCAGCATGTTCGAACAGGTTTTCAAGCGGAATTATCAGTTTTTATCAGATTTTGTTTGAATTAAAGTCCAAAACTTTCAAGGATTAGTTAACACTATGTTTCGCTTGATATAAGTGAGTTTTAAGCCATTTCAACCGTTAAATCTTGTTCAAATCAGAAAAGAATGAGTAGAAGTGAGAAAATCCGATGATTTCAAGCTGAATTGGTATGAACTCCTCGTCCTGAGCTCTGATACCACTTGTTGGATCGTCGTGTGACCCTAACAAGTCAATCTGAGTAGTTCATCATCAAAAACAAAGGCGGAATCAATGTAAATGATGTCAACACAGCTTGTTCCTTTCTAATTATCTTCTTATTGATTGATTCTGAGCTTTTACACGTTCAAATGACAAACGGACAGCACCTCGACTCAGAAACCTTGACCTAATCCCGCTCTAAATGAACTCAGCACACACCTATATATAGTTGTTGTGATTCCGCTTGAACATGACATAACCCTTTCAAGCGGAATTACTTTGTTTAATTTTGCTTGAAAGTGTCATGTACCATTTCAAGCGGAATTACCCACTTTTACACATAAAACCCTAATTTCAACCCTGTTGTGTGCTTGTTTATCCTATCTAGACATAAGACTCGATAAAGACGAAGTTAACAGACATTAAATGCACCAACAAAGACCATCTTCAATTCCCTTCTTCTTCCACTGCTTAATTTTCTCCCCCTTTTTGGCATTATCTGGAGGGGGCTTATCAATGAAGAGAACAGTTGGAGGAGCAGTGCCAGTGGTGTTTTTCAAATGGGCTTTTATTGCCTTGATATCTGCCTAAGTATCTCTGAATCTTGCTTCTATAGTATTTCTGATCTTTTGAATCTGCATTTCATGTTTCTGATCAGCTACTTGGTTTTGATGGATGAGCTGTGGTTGAAACAGCTCCCAAAGAGCATCAGGGGATGGAGCAGTGGATGTAGATGGAACATGTGGTGGTGCAGCAGTGGGTGTGGACTTTTGTGAATTTAACAACTGTTGCAGCATTTTCTTGATGTCGGTAACAGATGATTCAATTCTGTCTACCCTCTCCGTCAATTCCTGATATTTCAAATCATCACCCAAGTTAATGGGATCATCTGATTCCCCACCGACAGTGGTTATATCAATGTGTGATTTAGGGACAGAACTCCAAAAATCATCCATTGATGCCCCTTGTTCTTGGTAGTGGGGACTTCTTCCCTCAACACTTGATATCCTTTTGATGGTACCAGTGGTCAAAACAAACTCACTAGTGGTTATCAGAGGTGCTATAGAAGGAATTGCCTTCAAGGGAGTCTGATTGATGAAACAACTGGCCAAATGTAGACCTGTTGATCCAACACTTGTAGTTGCTGCTCCACTTGAACTATTGACATGAATTACTTGTAACTCCTGTAGTGTAACCTCCTCAGTTGTTGCTGGGATAGCAGAGGTATAAGCATCAGACCCAGTCACTTGTGGGAGTGTACTCTCAGTGATAGGTGATTGAGAGGAACTGGTTTGTGTTTGTGTTTGAGCTATAGCAACTGCATGCAACAAGGGTATTATGGATTGTGGTAATGCTAGGGGTGAATATAAGGGTGTTGAAAGAGACATGTCCTTGGGATCAGGACTAAGGAAGATGGATCCAATTAGATCCAAAGCTTCATAATGTGGGGTCCCTGTGCTTACAACCTGATCCTTTTGTGAGGATGCAGGAGGAGTTTAAGGCAATGGTGGAGATCTTTCTTCCATCTGCTGTGAGGAAGTAGCAGCAGTGGTTTTTGGTGACATTTGTGTTGTCACTAGCAGTGGCTCTAGGATCTCATCTTCCAGAGTTGCCTTTTTAGTGGGTTTGGGGGGTTTTTTGGATGATTTCTTTTTAGGCTTTTTGGTGATGGCAGGTGTGGGTTTCATAGCAGTGGGTGTGCTGCCATGATCACCTGGAGCAGTGGGCTCAGCAGCAGATACCTGAGGAGCAGTGGTAGCTGCTAAAGTCTGTTCAGATGTTAAACCATGTATTTGAAAAGATTCACCTTGAATGAGCAAATTTTCATTTTCCTTTCCAAATTTTTGTTTAAGATAGTAGCTTAAGAACCTTGGAAAAAGTAGAAATGATTTGCTATCAACATTTTTTACCAGATCATCAAAGATCTCCTGGGAATAGTTAAAATTTTCATTATGTAAAATAGCATAGCCCAGGTTTTGGATCTTTAATGGTATTTCATTAAAAGCAGTTGTTTTATTTAAGACACACATCAAAAGGGTATGAAATAAAAACCTTGGTGCAGAAGGGAAGAAGCCTTTTTGTAAGGTGTCCCTTTTTATTTACGCACCATACCCTCTTTCCAGAAAATCAGTTTTTAACTCGTTTTTTGGAAAAGAGGTTTTACCTTCCTGATCATCAAGTGCAAAGACTTTTGAAATTGATTGTGGAGTGATTTGAATCTTTTTGCCCTTTATGGAAGAATTAATGGCTATAACTGTGTCACCTTGATGCTCAAGTGTGGCATTTTTCCAAAATTCTCTCTGGGTTTGTTCATAAATAGGAGCATCAGCAGTCAACAAAGTTTTGTACTTTGAAGCTGCAAGAGTGTCAATGATGGAATCGAAGGTGTTGGTGGTGGTGGGTTTTGTGAGGAGATCCAAGTAGTTGTGAGGTACTTTGTATGGGATTTCAATGGGTTCATCGGTCTTTTGAGCGACCTTTTTGGAAGATGAGGATGATTTTGATTTTGATTTAGTCATTTTGGTGAAGAAGAACGAAGAATGATTTGAGACGGAAGATTGGAAACTGCTTTGAGAAAGGAATTTTGGAATTCAATTCGACAGTGTAAAGCCCTGTTTGGGGGTTTTTGATCAGGGTTTTATAAGAGAAAATGCGAATGCTGATGTGGCAGCAGTTACAAAGATCTGATGGCTAAGAACTGACCACGTGCCAACCTCTGATGGAAAGATGAATAATGGAGGACAGTTGTTTAGGGAACCACTGATGAAGCAAATATCAGTGGTTATAATGGCCAAAGCGAAGACAGTGTATGATTTTATCTATTAGTGGATAAAACACTGATTTTGAACAACAGTGATTACCAAGAGAATGAAAGAACAGGGGTTGACTTTCAGCAGTGGACAGTATTTAGGAAACAGATGTTTGAGCAAAACAGTGGTTAGGGGTAAAGTAATGGTATGGATTTGAAAGGCTAGTATATCAGCAACTGTTTGTGCATCAGTGGATAAACTTTTGACAAATATTTTGAGCATCTGCTGTTCTGATGAAAGGAATGATTTTATCTTGTGAAATCACAATATCATGTCTAACATCTGTTGATGGTGATTCTGAAACATCTGCAAGATTGCTATCCTCAACAAAATACATTTTAGATGCAAATTGTCAAGTTCAATATGTCAGCAGTTTTTTACAGAAATTTTCATTCAAGGTTTTGCCACATGTCTATTACAGGTTTTGAAACTTTTATAGATTCCTGATGGTGGTTTAGTACCCCAGATGATGGAAACCCTTTTTACTAAGACTGCTCATTTTGTGTCATAATATTTGAATTAGAACATGAGTACCCAAGTATTTTAAGGTCTGTTAGCAATCAATCTTTTGATCAGTGTTAAAACAAACTTGAGTTTGACCTGACCTCAACACTTGCACCATTTCCATTTGACTTATTTTCAAGGATAATATCACCAAAAAAATAAGGGTTCTATATCCTGACAGGTGTTTGTAACTTTTGCTATAAAAAACAAGCAAAAGTAAAAAATATATCACTCTTAAAAAAAATAAAGAATAAAATATCCTGTTTTATTTGAGAAAAACCTTTTCAAGAAAAATAATTAAAGGTTTTTCTGAAAACAACATCAAAAAGGATCTGGTACATTTTTCAATTAAACTCATAATTACATCACTCTCAAGTTTTATGAAAATGGTCAGTGGTTTGAAATACATTGTAATAAGCACTGTTTGGAACCATTTCCTTGTTATTTCATTGCAAAAAAAATAATGAGGAGACATGTTCACATAATTTTTGAAAGTCCTGTTATGGACTTTGTTATCATGTGAAGATTTTGAAAAACTTGTCTATTTCTCTTGTAAGCTTAATCACCGGTGATACTATTTTTACCTGATCTTTCCTGAATAAATGAATGCACACAGTTGCTTGATGACCATTGTTTACCCAATTTTGGACTCTTAAGTGTTTTACATTTATGCTCTCTTCTTTTGACTTCAAAAGTTCTGAGATAAACACACTTTTGAGTTTTTGTGATTTTTCTTCTTCCCTTTTTACCCTTCCCATTCATAAATACTGAAATACTCACTGGGAGGTTTTTATTGAAGGAATACTTAATCCAAAATTATTTTGCAGCAATGTTTTGAGAGATCTGGTCATGTTTGTACATGCTTATATCAAATCTCACATTACATATGATTTGGACTATTTTAACACCTGATTTTCTTAATGTATTTTTAACAAAGTTGATTTGGTCCTTTTGAGGATTCTCAACCTGTTTTCAACACACAAGATCTAATGACTAAGGTTTTAATTTCCCTCTTTTTATGTTAACAAAAACACTAATGTTATTTAATCAAACATAGGTTTTTGTTGACCTGAGGTACATACCTTAGCAGCAATCATGATGGAAACATCACTAACATCATAGCAGCAATTGAAATCAAATTTTTTAAGTAAAATAATCATACCATAAGTATCAGGCACATTTTCAGATCTGAAAACTATAGGTGGTTTATGCATGACATCACTTGTTATATGAAGTTTGTGTGTCTTATGACATCTTGGTTGTTTTATAGAGTTTTTGAATAACAACTTTGAACGTAATCACTCGTTACTCTGTTTTTCAACAAAATATGATCTACCTTAGCATCAATGAATTTTGAGCTGAACTGTTATGTCAAATTGATTGTTAGATCGAATTTGACTGTCCAAGCTCTGATACCAATTGTTAGGATCGGAGGCTCTCATGATTGTGTTTGTTTGTATTGATTTGAATAATGAATAAATAGAAATAATGTAAAGTGCAGCGGAAATGGAAACAAACTTTATAAACACAATAAAAAGGGAGAATAGTTCTGATAAACACATGCTTTTCATTAGGTCGAAAGATTATAAATCAAATCAAAAGATTACAATGCATGCTTACAACTTAAACTCCCCCTCAGCCTGATGCTCCCTGGTTGATCGCACAAGATGAAAGGATTGGACTAGAGGAGAAGAACTCACTCATTCAATCAAATGTAACAGTACAGGGTACTGTTCCATTTATAGGCAAATCAAATCACTGAAGCATCTAAGCTGACGTCACCATGAAAGTGACATCTAACAACCTAACAACCTTTAACCACTGTTCCTATACAAACACTGCTAACTTAACTACTGATTCTATACAATACAAGTGACACACTAAACTACTGCTTTCTCCTTCCATCAGCACAGATGTTTGACTATCAGTGCTTTCCTCAAAGTTGATTAATCCTTGAGTGGGCAGTCCTTTAGTCAACAGCAGTACTTAGATAGCATCAGTAGACTGAACCGACAGTGTTTAATTCTTAACAGTCTTCAGGGCTTCAACAGCAGTTTGAAGGACATCAGCTGTTGTATACGGACAGTGGATAGAGGACATCAGATGTTATAAACACTTTCACGGGGAAAGCCTGGTGTAAACTACTGCTTATGATGAATCCACTGTTGTGAACCAGTTTTGGCTTTTATTATCTGTTTCTCTGATAGGGTTCAATCCCAACAAGGAATAAGCGCTAAACTAAAAAAGATGAGCTAGACGTGTTATAACATGTCTAATAATGTTATAAAACTAATTTGGTGTCAAAACTTTAAGTTTTAATACCCGAAAAATTATTCGTCGTAAAATTCATTTTTATACGTTTTTTACTTTTATTTCGTAAAAGATTGACTCGTCATTTTGCCTACTAAACGTGATGATCAAAGGGTGTAATTTTGAGGGATTAACACCTTCATCATGTAGCAAAGTTCAATTTGAACTTTGACTTAACCGAAATGGTCGAAACCGAAAATCAAAGCAAAAGTCATTTTGCTTGACTTTTGGCCCATAACTAACTACAAAATTGAAATAGACATGAAAGAACACTTACTAGTGTTTAGAATGAAAACTTGAACTCATAAAAGGAGGCTCTAAGTGGCTAGAGCAAGCTCCAAGAGATATGAAAAGGGAATAAGAATGGTGTGTCTGAAAATGAAGAACAAAGGACCTATTTATACTAATCTTGGATTAAGGAGGTGTTGCCAAATGTGTAAGGCAACTAAGAAACCTGATTTATACTAATCTTGGACAAAGGACCTCACAGTTGAAAGTCTAAGGCAACTAAGAAACCTGATTTTACTCGGTGAGCAAATAATGAAAGATAAACTAAGGTGATATTCTTACGAGTTAGCAAACCCTAGCAATCTAACAATAAAGACGGACCGACAATCTCTCACCTTACGGATATGAAGATTGGTAGAATATTAAACCCTATTAAAAACCTTAATCACAGTTCCTACAGAAATCGTGCACAATTAACCGTAAACTAGTCACTAACACACAGTCAATGACCTGACTAGCATTCATACATGGAAGACATCCATAAAAATGCAAGAGAAACATGTGATCAGATTAAAACAAGATTAAATATGCATAAACATTAAATCAAGATTCCAAAGTTTGTTACTTTTCAAGATAAACCCATAAATCACATTAACATCTAATAGAAATCCATACTTTATCAAAAGTTCATCCCAACGTAGATAGTCTAAGAAGTTTAGCCAAGAATCATAGTCTTAAAAACAATAAAAGAAAGTCTAAATACTGAATTCATTGACATATAAACAAGAAAATAGAAAACAAGAGAAATCGGTAAGGTAATACCCGTAAAGATTCCAAATTTTCGCTTCCTGCTCGACTCCAATGATTCTTGAGCTCCAATCCTTGCTAAAGATGTCTCCAAATTCGTACAAGATGCTCTAGTCACGTCTATGATCGTCCAAGAATGATTACATATCAATTAGGGTTTATAACATAACATATATATTTGTTCAAAAGCCCAAAATCATCATTATCTTCGAATTCGTTGGGCTGAGATCCTATGGATGCACGCGGTAGACTTAAGCCCACTTGTCGCAGCCCATGGCCTCCAAACAAGTCAACCCTGTCAACATTGGCCTTCGTGGCACGCAGAAGAAATGGGAAAACCTGTCACGACGCGCAACAGGCTTCAAGGGTTGATTTTTTATTCTTTTTCAATTTCCGATCCTTTCGTTCGCGATCCGGTACTTGGATTTAGCACATTAGAATTAAGGAACTTCTTTCTCAATTAGGGTTTATAACATAACATATATATTTGTTCAAAAGCCCAAAAATCATCATTATCTTCGAATTCGCTGGGCTGAGAACCTATGGCGGCACGCGGTAGACTTAAGCCCACTTGTCGCAGCCCTTGGCCTCCAAACAAGTCAACCCGGTCAACATCGGCCTTCGCGGCACGCGGAAGAAATGGGACAACCTGTCGCCACAAGCGACAGGCTTCAAGAGTTGATTTTTTATTCTTTTTCAATTTCCGATCCTTTTGTTCGCGATCTGGTACTTGGATTTAGCACAGTATAGCTCGTTTTCTTCCTCTTTCAGCTACTTTAATTGTCACACCCCAACCGATAGCGGAAACATCGGAGTGAGACGAAATAGATTGCTTATTACACATAACGCTAAAATTGTGAAAAGTATTTAATGATAAATTTCATTTCATTGCTAAAAGAATCAAATTACATCGTTTAAAAAGGAAATACAACAAGTTGAAACAAATGAGTTACAATACAACAAGTATTGAAGTTAAAAATGAGTTTCTAGGCATCCTACTAAGTTCCATGCATCATCAACATCATCATAAACCTGCAACATGTTTTAAAAGCATAGTTCAATACAACGTATTGGCGCGTACACTAATTTTAGACAAAATTGCTAAGTCTTCCGACTATCCATGTATTTGACGAGTTAATGAGAATGGGAGAATGAATGTGTTCGGTGATGTAGTTTATGGGTGTTTAGACTCGGAGTTAGGAATTCAAAGTTGTAAAAGTATGTATATACGAAAGTAATATCTAAGTTAAAAGAGTTTGTTTATGACACCATATCAAGTGGTTTCATGGGACCCAAATTGCCCATTGGAATCATAATAAGTACACTACAATCTTTGATATGTTAGCTTGGGTCTATGATGGTTAATAATGGTTTGATTAACACCACAAACTCAGCCACATTTTTATATAATTATATATAGGTTATTAAGTAATAATATCATCTTAAACTAAGTCCAAACAAGTATTATCATGTAAGGTTAAGATGGAGGTTAGAAACCTCATTGTATGATTCATCACTACACACACCATCATGAAGATGGTGGGAGGGTCATGAATAACAAGAATGTAAATCTAAACTATGAAGTTATAAGAGTGTTCAAATGAAGGAGTGAAACTTAGGTTGGAAAGCCAAAGCTTCCATTTGTTCACACTTCACAAGTCACAAGTTCATCATATGAAAGAGGATGACTTGTGCTTGTTTTCGTCGTTCAAATACCATGTATAAACAGAATTAAAATGGGTGTTTGAACCCAAAACTTTGATGGAAATCACCTCAACACAAACCCACAACCATGGACTAAGTTGTAAGCTTGGTGGGATCAAGATTCCACTAAGTTTCTATAAAAAACATGAAGATACAAAAAGATAAAAACAAACAGAATTTAAAGTGCACTTTGGACCTAAAAAATGGTGAGGTTTCACCTTTGTTTGCCCAAGAAAACTTATGAAAACCTTCCTAGAGGTTATCCAAGTTTTTTAGAAGAAGAAATGAGAAGAAAATAGTAGAAGAAGTGAGTTAAAACTCACGTAGAATGGCTAAAAGTTTCAGCTCAATTCTGCTGAAAATAAACTGAGTTTAGGAGTGTTTTTGAGAGGTTTAGAGTGTTTGTAAAGTGGTAAAAAGGGTGGGGAAGTGTTGTTTATATAGGGGAGCAATTAGGGTTAAATTGGTTGGGCATTAAGTGCAAGTAGTTGGGAGATAACTTTAAAACAAGACAACTAACCACAACTTAAAATTTTTTGGCCAGCTTTAACTTTTTTATTTATTTATTTTTTGACAACATTAGTTAGGTATTTGTTGTTTATTAATGTGTTACATGTTGTTTAATATGTATCTAACATGTAACAAGGTCTAAAATGTATAATATACATGTTTTTACGTAAGAAAAGGAGGAAACATGTGACTATGTAGAAATCAAGTATGTATAATATATGTTTAGGTATCAAATAAGTGGAAAATATATATGTTAGTCTTGCAATTGAATAATCAAGCATTTGTATGTATGTACGGTTTGAAATTACGAATACACGATCGTTGTTTACGTGTTAAAATTACGTTTATGAGAATCATGAATCATGTATCAAACGAATGTATGTATTAAGGTATAAAAATGTATATTTCATATAGAAGATCAATTTTATTACGATCAAAGTCTCGGATTTAAAATGATTCGAAATAGGATACGATTACAAGAGAAACAACTTTTAAAAAATAGAATTACGATACGATCTTTCTAAAAATGGAAAGCTGCGAAAAGCGAGGCGTTACATTAATCAACTAAGATCTGCGAAACACAAACGAATCAAATGTACGACTGTTCTAACTAAAACGACTCGAAATCTAACGAAAACCTAACAATCTGTACACGATAATTAATGTATTTTGCAATATATTAAATATCCCCACACTTATCTCTTTTTCGTCCCTGAAAAAGACTTATGCAAACGAAATCATTATCAGAAATATACTCGGGTTCAAAGTCTAGATTACTTATTAAAATTAAAACTCGCTTTAACCACGATTGCAAGTATATGTGTCCCCTTAAACCCAAACCCGGCTCCATGCCCTTATCATGCAATTAAGTGCAAGTATATGTGTCCCCTTTGTATTGAGTATATTAGCACTAAAAATATGCTTGTGAATCCAATGACTAAAGATCTCCCACCTAAAGTTTTCGAAGAACATATTTCGAATATGGGATTTACTAAAGACCTTATTTAATAGTATATTGTACTTACTTATGTTTTAATTAATGAAATTTCCATAGTTTTGATTGTGTATGTCTCTAACATATGTTTTGTTGGTATAATGACATATAGACAAATATAAATACAAATCAAATGTTAAAGGGCTTATTTGCGTATTTTGATCATAATTGTTAGGTTTTAAATTGAGGCTGTAGTATGATTAATGGGGGTCCTGAGTCGAATGATGATTCAACGGATGTATTTCTCCGCTACGGTTTTTGGTTTAAACCTAAAATGAGTGTTAACACCTGATCAGGCTTATCTAATACTCATGATAAATGATTACTCGACTAAGGGGGGAAATGTAAGATTAAATATATTAATTACGTTATATTTAATGATGTACCATATAATCATTTATATAATTTATGGATCAGAATATATTATACCTATTATATAATTAGTTGGTAATTGTTAATGAACTATATTACCCTTATTAACTAATTAGGTTTTTTCTTAGGTGTATATATAAGGAGATAATTAGAGAGGTTAAAGGTTACACAACTTGGACTCCAATAACATCATCAAAATTCGTCCTCTATCTCTCTCTCCATAATCACGAACTCAAACCCTAGAGTTCCGTATTACCATCAAGAACTTACACCATAAGGAGGAACCACATCATCCTGATAACTATGTCGAACTCCATGGCTGCGTCTCTGACTGGATTCTCTACTGCTCTGTCTGCTGTTACAGGTATTTCTACATGTTTTCCATTATGTTTATTCAGAATTGATCAACAATAGGGTAATTTTGATCTTGTAGGGTAATTTTTATCTTATAGGGTAATTTTGTAGCGTATAATAATTACTCTACAAATGATCTTGTAGGGTAATTTGACCTTTGTAGGGTAATTTTGATCTTGTAGGGTAATTACCATTGAAATAATTACAAAAATGCAACCGCATTTTTTATTTTTCCATGCCATTCATACGTTTTGTACGATAAAATGCTTTGTACGGCAATTTTGTTAGGCTTTGTGCGTTGCACTTAATGCACGCCCTTGAATATAACAAAAAATTTAAAATCTACTTTAGATAAATTGTATCAATAATTTTTTTTCCCGTATAAACCAGTTTCAGACCATGAACAACAAAGAAAATAAGCACCTCTAGAACAACACATGAGCATCTTAAGAACTTAAGATACGTATTATAGTTTATAGTGCATGAAATAACCAGTCTTGCAAATGCTTATGATATAACAACCATACAAACATATATAACACCTAAATATGATCTAAAGGCAATTAGTACAAAGGAGATACATGTTTTTATAAAGACACAAGCCCATAATAAGTAGTTGGGGTCATGGAGATCTAAACCTTCACCGTTAGCTAGTATAGAACAACAATATTTAAGTCTTCATGTTTTGTGTCATCATGGTCATAAATTCATCCATATCGATCACACCATCTTTGTTAGAATCAACAACTCTCACCATCTTCTGACAATCTTGAAAGCTACACCTTTCTCCAAGCCTCTTCATCAACTCAAAAACTTCCTCAACGCTTATCTTCCCGTCACCATCCAGATCAAACGTCCTAAACGCCCTTTGCACATCTATCGCCTTCACTCCTCCACCCTTCTTTTGCACCTCCATAAATTCCTTGAAATCGATAAAACCATCACCATCCAAATCTGCAACCTCAAATATCTTTTGTACGTCCCGTTCTGTCCCCCCTTGTCTCAAAGCTCTAATTATAGCTTTGTATTCGGCCCTTGATATCTTACCATCTTTATCGCGATCAAACTTGTCAAAAACACGCCTCATCTCGGTCATGTTTGGTTGGAACAAAGGCAGGCCAGAAGATTGTCTATCGCTACTAGAGAACATCCTAGATGGCTTACGAAGGAACTTACGCTTCGAGATGTTGTATTGCAAATCAAGAAAGCTTGTTGATGACATTGTTTCAATGCTTAGGTTGTAGATGGCTAGCTTTGAAATAATATAACCGAAAATACCAAATGTAGAGATAGCTATTTAGATGCCTAAGGGTATTAAAAGATTGAATTCCTTGTGAAGTAACTTGCTGGGAGATAAAAAGATAGATTGAAAGCAAAGCTTGTGGCATGATCACAAATGGATTATAATAAAGTTATTCTTATTCTTTGTGTGATTTAAGAAAGCAAGTATTCCTTTTGGTCTTTTTGGTACCTAACAAAATTCCTTCTAACTAAACATGTTACAAGTTTAATAATACTTTTTTACCTTTTTTTTATCATCTTTCCTAACAAGAAAAATAAAAAGATAAAAGAGGATCACATGAAATAGAACACAGATATTAATCTTACTCTAAGTTATGCATAAAAAATAAATTTATTAATTTATATTCTATTGCAGATTGCAATTAAATTAGATTTAGTTGTCAATTATAACACTAAATAGGGGTGTGCACGAGGTGTTCGTTCAATTTTGAGCTCTCATCAAAACTAAACCCGGTTCGGTCAACTGGTTTTGGCTAATTCGTTATTGGCATTTGGCAATCATTTGGTTCGGTCGGCTAAGGGCATGTTTGGCTTAACTTATTTTCAACTTTTCCAAAAGTCCTTTTGGAAAAAATAAGTCAGAAAAACCTGACTTCTAGCTTTTGCAAAGGACTTTTGCCTTCAAAAGGAAAGCCAAACACCCTCAAAAGTCCTTTTTTCCCTTCAAAAGTCCTTTTTTTCTCAAAAAAAGGAACCCCAAACACCTTCTAATTATTAAACTGAAACTTTTTACATGGCTGAAATTTTGAACTTATATTATAATTTTCTTTTTTATTAGGACATGTGTAGTCATAAAGTCTCTTTGAGGGTGTTATGCGACACGTGTCATGCAACGTCACACAGGGGCTTTATGGGCGTTATATCACTAGAGCCCGTAGTCATAAAGTCCCTACCTCATCATTATTCAATTAATTAATTTTCAATTTTTTAAATTAATTTCTAACCTTTTTAAATTAAAAACCATTACGTTAAATAAAATAAGTTTTCATAAAGTTATTTTACAAGTATTAAAACTGTCATATTTTTAAAGTTATGAATAAGAGAAAAATAAGTTTTAAAAACCAATTTTAGATATTTGAGAAATGCAGGGACCAAATGTGTATAAACCAAAAACTTTCAAAATCAAATACCGCCTCCTGTCTTCTTCTCCGATTTTCCGGCCGACTTTCCGACCGATTTTCCGGCAAAAAACAAACCAATACCGCCTCCTCTGTCTTCTTCTCCGATTTGCAGGGATCAAATGTGTATAAACCAAAAACTTAGAACAACCTTCACGCCGCTATGCAGATAGCGCTTTCATCCAAAACCCACCCCATAGCGCCGCCTGTTATGGTGTGGCAGGCGCTATGGGGCGCCATCCATCACAAAAAATTCTCCATCAAGCCCCACTATGAATAATAACCTTAGAAATTGACTTAAATGAATAATGTTATGCCTTGTTTTTGTATATATAAAGACAGAGGAAACTCAAGCTAACTCATAGTAACGATGTGGGAGGATAACCCATTCAAACAAAGCTAGGGAGCCACAATTGAAAACAATAAGATAACCCACTTGAATAATATGAGTTATAGATTTTTCTTAAGGAGGTTGATTATATTTGGTATGGAGCTTTTAAGAGCTTTTAGAATATTTTAGCTTTAAGCTTTTAAGAAAAAAGTTCCTACTCAATAAAAAGGCTTGTTTGGTTGAAGGAGCTTGAATCTTTTTGCTTAGAACTTGAAGCTTTTGTTTGAACGCTCATACTAGTAGCGTTTAGAAGTAGCTACAAACTTTTAGAGAAAAAATGACTATTTTAACCTCTAAAGATAATGAACTTTTTAATGCACAAACTTTTTAAATTTTTAGTTATGTTCATTTTGGTCATTGTATACATTTTATTAAAAGCTCCAGCTACTCTGCCAAACACTTAAATATATCTAAAAAGTTACAGCCACCAGCTACCAGCTACATCTAACAGCTTCTAGCAACTAGCCAACAGCTTTCAGCCACCAACCACCGGCTGCTTTTGCCAAACATACCCTTAGAAAATATACAAGTATTTTGCGCGTAGGAGGGGTTTGTAATTGTTTTTGGTTTCTAGCTAGTCTGCTACCTTTGAATCCACTTAAAAAATGGACTTTAGTTTCATGTTATAAATTTACATCGAAATAAATGGTAAACGGGTAATAAACTGTGCCGCTATTCCTTTTTAAATAGCAAAATTAAGTCTTTTAAAAACTATGTTCATAGATCTTGGGCTCATAACATTACTATGCATGACCCTTTGAACTTGACTAAATAGGTACACAGCCTCTGACTTCAGAAAAGTCAGAAAACCAGAAGTTGAAATTTAATTTGTTTTCTCCTTTCAAATATCTATCTAATATTTAATTTGATCTTTTGTATTATTTAACATTTTTTTTAATCTAGAAACATAGTTCTTCTATTTTTCAACTTTTTTTAAGCTAGAAACATAGTTCTGTTATTTTTCTTTGCACTTTGATGTAAATGTTAGTAAAGAAAGTTTTGTTTGTTTTTTCAAACTAACTATATATCATTATAAGATTTAAACACTATTCATTGCCTTCATAATGCACCCCGATGTAAATTTTATTGAAGAAGTTTTTGTTTGTTTTTTCAAACTAAAATATAATTTTTATATTTACAAGAAAAAAACTAGTAAAAGGTTAGCCCATTTTGGGTCTATGTCTAGCAATAACATTGTGTTATGGTTTAACTAAATATTCGTTAATCTATTGTCACATCACTGTCACGTTACAACTTGACCATTAACTAAAAAGTTGTGAACAATGTGTTGTGTGTTAACTAAACATCAAATGCCATTAACTAAACAAAAAATGAAAATGAAGGTGACATGTGATTGGTTCTCACATCCATGAGCCTCATCATCCTCCCCATATTCTTCTATTAGCAGCGCCAGTGGGTTAACGAAATTTCCATTAACTAACCCTGTTAACGGAGCGACGCGGTGATCTGTTTGTTAACATGTGACGTGACTCCATTAACAGCTTAGTAGATAGGTTCGTGCAATGTAATGGTCTATTTAGAAGGATTAGAATCTAGGATTTCTATTAGTAGGATGTAAGATTAAATATCTTATTATTGTAATATTTAATCTAGTAGCCATTATAATCATTTATATTATATAGATCAAAATATATATTAACCTATTAAATAATTAGTTGGTAATTGTTGATGGACCATATTACCCTTATTAACTAATTGGGTTTCCTCATGGGTGCATATATAAGAAGACTAATATAAGGTTACAAGGTTAGACAACTTGATTATTCTCATAACATCAAATTGCATCTCTCTCCATAACTGATTACCCCTTTTCGGTTTTTCATCACCAACATTAGTTTGCACCCTAAGGAGGAACCAGATCATCTTTACAAGTATGTCAAACTCAATGGCTGCATCTCTAACTGGATTCTCTGCTAGCCTGTCTGCTGTTATAGGTATGTTATTCATGTTTTCCATTATTATAAACAGAACTGATCAACATAGGAGCAAAAAAAAAAAAAAAAACAAACGTAAAAATAAACTTAATTAAAGTTATTGAAGGAATATGTATTGGAAGTAGGGATCTTTTGGGAATCTGGATTTGCATTATCTTCCACGATTGAGTCTATGTGTTCTACAATTACTATCGGTATGTTGGGGTTTTGTATACATAACTTGTTACTACACTGTGAGTAGTAGCATGACCACACGTCAGGATTGACAGTATCGTGGGTGGTAATTGGGTAGATAAAAACATTGTAATCGCTCTCAATACTGTAAAGATATAAAAGCTTGTTTTGATTAAACTGGGATGTACTCGCCAGTATTTCTTGCTGATAAAACTTTTTAAAACGCGTTTTAGGTAACAAAATGTGAAAGCCAAATAGAAGCCAGCTGGAGAGCACTGAAGGCTTGGAAAAGTGGCTATAAAAGTTACCTAAACAAAGAAAGAAGTTTTATTTCAATAAATTAGGGTTTATCGCTAAAAGCATATTGTAATGGAAACTTGGGTTTTTCCCATGTATTTACTATTTATAAAAGTGTGGTATTTTAACTCTGATAAACTATTTTCTAACTATGGTCCTGATGTTAATTTCTGCTGCCAAATTAATAAACACCGATACCACTGATGCTGTCCTCGCGGCCGCCCGCTCCCGGGGTAGGGGTCGGGGGTTGCGACATGCTAGTCATACATTCGTCTTATATATGTGCAAACTCAATACATTCGTCTCTCACACAAACTCATACTTGTTTTACATACAATCAGTCGTAAATACGTTTTTTTGATACTCTTTATACGTGTAAATACTTATACATGCATTCAGGATACTCAATTTATGGTTTCGCACATGATCCATACTTAGAAATATGCTAAAACTGGAAGTTTTGGCTTAAAATACTAATAATAACAAAGTCTAGGGGCTAAAGTGTAAAAAACTCAACTTTCCGGATTTTAAGTGGCACCACGCTACGCGGGGGATCCCCCCTTCCTCCTTCGCGTGCCGCCAAGCGGGTCGATCCGCAGAACTTTGATTCCACCTCGCGGGTTGGCCACTTTTCTCCACCTTTTTCTTCCCCAATCACCTCTAACCTTCATTAAACACCAAAACCTAATCACCCACTATATAAACAAGCTTCCTAACACTCTTTTTCACTTTCCAAACTCATCTAAACACTCAAAACTCTCTCAAATCTGCTAGAAAATCAAGAACAAGGCAGAAACTTCCAAGTGCTAAAAGTGAGTTCAAACTCACTCTTCTTCATCTTTTCTCCATGATTTCTTCCTCTACAAAGCTTGGAACACCTCTAGGAGTGTTTCTACAGGTTTACCATGGTAAACCAAGGAGGAACATCACCATTTTGAGATCCAAACTTTCTGTCTTGGAAGAATATATGGGAAACTTTTATGAAACTTAACGTTTCTACATGAATCTCATGTCTAACATCTTCCTAAACCCATCAATGGTTACGGGAATTGTTAAAGCTTGATTCTTACAAGTTTAGAGGTGCAAATACCCTCTAAACTTTCGGTTTTGATAAGGTTTAAGACAACCCACAAGTGTTGAAGTCATCGAAGTCTACCATAGTTCATATGGCAAGACTTGTGTTGTGATGAAAGTGTGAACCTTGGAAGCTTTGGCTATCCTAACTAGTTCCACACCTCACTTGATGTTTTATTTTGCTATTCCAAGTAGCTTACTAATCCTAAAGTAACATAACCCTATCTAGCCTCCAACACTTAGTTCATTCTTTCCACGTTGAGACAGCACACCCGGATTGATCTTACTTGACTACTTGATGAAATATTAGATAGTTGTACTTTCCCTTTCCCTTTTTATTCATGACCATCTGAATCATCCTTGTGATGATTTGTGCATTGATGAATTCATACAATGAGGTTAATCTTACCTCCATGCTTGACTTATATGACATCTATGATACTCTTGATGGACTTAGCTTAGGATTACTATATATATATATATATATATATATATATATATATATATATATATAACTCATGATGATAATCGATTTATGATTATGTGTCATGAACTTAGGCTATTTTATCTAATGTTCTAAGATCCTCGCTTTTTATTCTAATGGGCAAATTAGGACCCATGAAATCACATACAACTTAGTGTCAAAACGAGTACTTAGACAAGATATACTTTTATGCATACATACTTTTTTTACTTCAAATTCCAATCCGAATCCTTCATCATAATTCTGAATACTCACACACCTTCGTTTACCCCATGTAGGGTGACCTCAGTGTTTCCAAACTCCTACTCTTCACGGGATACCAAAGGAAAGCTTTGCAAAACCGTGAGTACACTCGAACACCCTTTTTACGCTTTACGCTTTTGGGTGCAATATGTTTAATTTATCAAATACATGCAATCACACTTATACTTTATGCAAACACAGACAATCTATTCATGCTTGCTTAAATACGTGATACTTGATTTGTATTCTTGGAACATTCTTATGTGATTCACTTGTCATTAACTTCATATGAGCCTCCCCTTAACATGTATAGCGCTACAGGAGTAAAGCACCGCCCATTGTCTTGTGGTCATGTTAAATCTTTAATTCATGCGGTAGTCAGAGGATTGACTAGTATAATTGCATGCTATAATTACATTACAATTCTTAGCGATTTTTGCCATTTGGATTCGTTTAAACTTTTTTCTATACTTGTGCTATATTAAACTTGTACACTCGCCAATACATTGTGTATTGAGCTATACTTTTAAACATGTTACAGGTTGATGATGTTGATATTGACGAAATCTAGTAGGGATGCTTTAGAAACACATTTAGACATACTAGATATATTGTTGTATTGTTGTTGAATTATATTATTTCATCTTTTGAACAATGTTGTACTCTTTCTTTCAAATGTTGTACTTTGAATTTGAAATTGTTGTAACTTGAATTATTTGCAATGAAATGAAATCGATTTTGAGTAAATATTGTCACAATAGTGTTATGAAGTCTCGAGTAATCTCGTTTTTATCTCACTTCGATGTTTCCGCCATCGGTTGGGGTGTGACACTGGCCACAACACGTGGGAGGGGAAGAAGTTAATGGGGCGGGACACCTTTGACCAAATGGAGAGAAATATGGATAAATGAATGAAGATATCAAAAAATTCTAGTCTGTCGTCGGCGATGGTCGCTAGTTTTTTTTAAGAAGAAAGGAGAACGTAGAGTTAGATAGGGTAATGACTAGTGGCCTATGGTATTTGTCCTATCAGTTGGATGTTGAAATAAGCCTATCCTCTAGAATATCTAGCAGTTTACTTAGACTATAAGGAGTGGAGAGGTGTGAAGAGACATGTGGCAGTCGCGTCAGCAGATGGGCGTGGTAAAAGAAGCACGGAGTGGAAGGGGCATGAAAGTGGCGTTATTAAAAAACGTTAAAAAAATAAACATCAACCAATGAAAATCAAACCAAACTACACCCACCAATAAAGAGCCTCCACATCACCCAACAAAAGCTCTCCACGCCGGCGAAAAACCCTCGCCCACACTGTGACAAACGACAACATATCAGTTAATTCCGTATAACTAAATAACTGTTAACTATTTAGTTACGTGTATTAGACTTCATTATGTTGTGATTGAGTCTCATAAGTCAAGCAATCCCTAGGAAATGCATTACATTTGCATATCACATTATTGCATTCGCCGCGTCGCGATGTGATAAAAACTATTACGGTGACCGTTGGTAGATTATCCGGTTGTACTATTCATGTTAGGAAAGTTCCGGTACTCCCTGAAACATTAAATACAGAACATTAAATCATGTCCAACATCAAAGTTATACAAGACCCCACTTAATGGAAACAAGTTTTCAAGTTATAACCTTCCGGAAAATACAAAAGTAACAGTTGTCCGATCCGAGCCTTTAAATTACAATTTCCATAAACCGGTAACAATCTCATAATTGTTAGGAAACATAATGATCAATGGATGATGGTAATTATCTTAAATGATGTGTAAGGCATTTTATATGCCGTAAAGTTTTTTAAACATCAATCATCTATCCTAGCTTCATAAGTGACCATTAAGCGAATCGCAAGCACAATTGTAATCTGTTTAATATCTAATACCCATCGAAGACCAAACTAGTGAACTAATTTGTAACAATCTGCAACTTCAGGTTACTACTTTAACTTAACCATAGTTAATTTAGACACACATTCATAGCACCGCATTTAACTAGGGTTAGTTAAATGAGTCTACTTTGGTAATTCGAGAAATTACCGGAACACACACATGATAACTCTCGAACATTGGTGACTAACGTGAGTAATAATTATAAACGATGGTTTATACGAAACTTATGTGCTGCATGACAAATACGTGAACTACATACTTTAATTGTAAATTACATGTTGATATGTGCTTTATGTTAAAGTTGCATAGTTACGGGTGCATTATGGATAAATTAGAAACTTTAATAACCCTAAAACCTCTTAAATCAATCATACGACAGTTTTTTTTATCATTTCTCTAATCATCATCTCCAATCATTCCTCTAATCATTTGGCTATACCAAGCTCTCCAATCTTTGATATTTTAATCTTTCAAGAACAATCCCTAGAATCAATCTAAGGTAATGCTTTATGTTATACGTTGTATGATTGTTCTTTTGATTTCATGCAAACCCTAGAAATCCAAATAAGAATCCTGTGTTTAGTGATCATGTCTAAATGATTGAATGTCTGTGAATGACTGTGCATTGTTATTGTCTATTAGAATGCCATTGATATGATAGAATTTCCAAATTGTGTTGATGATTATAACATCTGTTGTTATTGTGGATTAGGGTTTGATCGTAGGAACTGTTTTATAGAATAGAAATTGAAAAGTTGGTTATTATGTGTGTTTGACTGTTCGGAGATAAACCTCAGACTTTGTGAAGTCACAAAGTCCGAGTTTATCATAAATCCGAATTTATCAGGTCATAGTTTTGAAGGAAAACCAGTGTCCGAGTTTCATTATAATCCGAATAAACTTGAGCTTCAGGGTTTTATAAATATATACGCACATAGTTCGGACTTACTTAGTATCCGAGTTTAAAGTTATGATGGATGTCCGAGTTATATGATGGGCATCAGGGTTTACTAATTGAGCAAACATTTATGTCTAAATTATATGTATTCCAAGTTTACATATATATATATATATACACACACATTTATGTTTAGGGTTGAATAAATTATGGGAGTCCGGGTTTGCGGCCATGTTTGGGTCTGAATTTATTCAACCAAGATATTGGTCAGACTTTGTTTAAAACATATAGTTCGGAACTTACTTTTCTATATGGGCCGGATTTAGTGGGCTTGCGGGATAAGAGTTTACTCATTTTATATATGGTCCGACTTTTTAATATGTCCGAATATACTTTTATATTAAAAAGTTAGAGGTTGCAAAATATATATGGTCCGACTTTATATATATATATATATATATATATATATATATATATATATATGTCTGGATATGTTTATATGAAAGAGTCAGAGTTTGTACATTAAATTGGTTTTGAGTTTACTATATGGGAAAGGAAGTTCTGAATCCATTAAATTATTCAGAATTTATTTAATATATGATTGTTGTGTCTGAATTTAATAGTTACATGGGTTGTCCGAATTTCTTGGGATATATATGTATTCTGAACTCAAATATAAAAGGGACCAAATTGAGTTGTGAATGAGATACCTGCTCCGAGTATTAGTTATTGAATGTGGGTAGAGTATTAGTTATGGAATGAGGGCCGATAACATATAGTGAATGTGGGAAGACTTTATGTGAATGTCAATTTATTTATTTGGAACTTTCACATTCATAGTACGTTTTCAAAACATGGCAATTTATTTTAATATCAATTATATACGGATATAATTGTATAAATGAAGATGGTCCGAATCTGTTATATATTTGATAATTCTGAGTATGCGTGGGTGTTATAAATATTCAGAACTTGTTACTAGTATGTCGACTTAATATATATTTAGAATGTATAAATATAATTTGAATTTATTTAAAGGTTACATGCTCCGGGTTTGAATGCGTTTCATGGTTTAAAAGCTAATGGTCATCCGAGTTTCTTAATATCACATTGATGTCATCAACAAGAGATACCACTGTGTTTTACTGCATGTTAACTTGTTAGTCTGATCACACTTAAACGCATGGTTGTTTGGAAACTTAGGGTAATGCATAACCTTACACGTATGCATACTTACACTATTTGTACATTAGGTCGCGTGTAATGGACCTAACGTTTATTTAACACTAGAAGTGCGTAAACACAAGCCAAGCAAACTAAGGTGAGTTCACTACTCTTTCACAAGCATGCGTCTCGGGGGGGGGGGGGGGGACAAACTATTATTCCTTGGAGGAATACTTTTTATATGTTGTAGTTTAAATTCGATGTTGGTTAATAAACTCAAACTCTATCATGAAAGTCCCTACTTACTACCGAGCTAGTTGCCTGGGAGGCAACTGGGTATTAGTTGATAGCGCTACTAGGCTTGACAAACCTCACACCGTGCTGGGAGCCAGGCGTGAACTAATGACCTTTAACACTTGTACCAATACTGGTAGACATTGATGAGGGCATAATAAACATGATAGTCATTCGGTATCGAGTTTATTATTCATAACATGTTTTTAAACTAAACACTTACTTGATTTACGTAAAACAAAATTGTGAACTCGCCAACTTTATGTTGACACACTTTTCTGCATGCTTGCAGGTCATTACATACATCATGCTGTGGATCTTGTTGTCTGGAGAGTGGGAAGTGTCATGGAGCGTATCACTTGAGGAAACACTTAACACCTTGCGTACTAAAACTATTGGTTTTAATTATGTTTTAAACAATTACAATTGCTTCCGCTGGACGAATACTTTGTTAAAACGTTTATTTACGAAATGAACTATTCATGTTGGACATGATACTTGTGTCAATATTATTTACTTTTAGTTGAACATGATTAGTGGCTAGATCCCGGTACGTCACATGTCTCACGGCGAAATCTGCATATGGTATTTTGGTGGTGTGACAGTTTGGTATCAGAGCCACTGGTTATAGCAAACAAGGTTTTAAAAGTTTTTATAAAACCAGACTATAACAGAATCATTCCCGAAAGTGACCATGACACTACACTCCAGATTGCAAGGTTCGTCTTTTATTTATCATATACATTATACATTATACATCTAGCATACACATATATATTGGATTGCATATAGTTGCATACACAAGATTATAGCACGATTACATGAGTTACCTACTTACGTTATGATGATTCGTTAGTATAATATGCGTGGGATAAATTCCAAAATGTTTTGTATAAATTTTGATATGTGTAGGAATTTTTTTTAATGCGGAAGATAATAGTCTTTATGAATGATTAATTAGTTAAAGATAATAATAAATGAGATGACAGAAAAACTATTTAATATTTTACAAGCGTACCATTTTTTCTTTTTTTTTCACAAAAAAATTTCTTCTCAAATGAACACCATACATATATATATATATATATAGGGTGGGGTTCTAGAGTGAACACTAATGTATTTGCGAACTGAGTGAACAAATCTTGGCCATTGATTTATACACGTGGATGGCTAGGATTTCATCATCAAATCGGAAAATACACTAGTGTATTTCATCATCAAATCCTGTCCATTGATCTACACACATGTATGGCCATGATTAGTTCGCTCAGTTCGCAAACTACACTAGTGTTTACTCTTGAACCTAATCCTATGTGTGTATATATATATATATATATATATATAATTTTGTACATCAAAAAACAATGTTTTGATTTTGTATGTTGGTGACGTTCAAGTGCAAAAGCAGTCTGTTTATTACTCAATCTCTAGTTTTTTTCTTAAACTCCTATTTACTTGTTTTGAAGGATAATTAGGAAGAGATCCTGAAGGTCCATCCTAGGAAATCCACATTCCTATAAATTTGCTTTGGCTTTCATGTTTTGCTTTGATTCGAGATGATCCAAATTAAGCGAAAAATCACCCCGAATTTGAATTTAGATCCATGTAAGTCCCAAAACCGAGATTACAATGATATCGCACTACTCGTAAGGTGGCGGAATCACACAAACAAGTTGCAAAGAAACAAAAGAGATGAAAGAAGGATGATTGTGTATTCAAAAGATTCAATCTTGCATACAATGATTGTCTAATACAAGATTTTGTCCAAAACCACCAACTATGCACCTATGACATAACCTTATATTTATAGTAATAGGTTAGGGAGGAGGCTCCCTAAACCCTAGGCCCAAACTACCCAAAAGGCCCAAATTACATCATTAACCCAAACACTCCTACTAATCCACTAAGCTACTTATCCATAAACCTTTAAGGGCCTAACAATCTCCCCCTAGGTTTATTGGATCAGTAGCTACATCACACCTGAGGACCACCTTCATCTTGATCTGGAGCAAACAAACGATGATTTAATATATTGGCAGCAACACTCGTCCAAGCCTTTGTACATTCTTCATACTTCTCATTTGTGCAAATTTGTTGACTAGAGAGAATCAAAATGTCTTCCTCATGAAAGCTCACTAAATCATAGGAATTGGGAATCCTGATGGATTGTTCTTCAGTAACTATAACAGCTTCTGCCATCTTTGGATCATAAGCCTAGAATTTAAAGTTTCTTAGGATTCCCTTTTCAAACTTTTTGGAGATTGGAATGATCTTCTCTTTATCAGTGGCTGGCCAGATAACTGATTTGACAGTGCGTTTAGTGTGAGGATCACGAACTCCAGGGTTTCTCCTGATTATGGGCTTAGCGGTTTTCATTGTAGTGAAGTTGCTGTTCACTTCTCGCTCTAATCTTGAGTGAAATGCCCAACCCCTGCCCCTCTTGTTCAGTTCTGGATCATAGTAGGGGGCACGTAATAGACTCTTCAAGTCAATCTTGGCCCATGATTCAAATTGACTTGCTTTGCCATAATACTCTCGATGTCCACTCTTTCGCGTAATCAGCCACATCTGTTTATCAAGTTCATACCTCCAACACGCCACTTCTGATTTGTTTCCAACTTCATCGTAATGAGAAGATCCTAATTCCATCACCAATCTGTCTGGCCTCTTTGTGGGATCCTTCAATTGAAAGTTCTCATCTAGAGGATTTAAATCCTGATTCTTTATTACCAACAATTGCTTTTTTGCTTTGCTTCTCTTTCTCTTTCTACTCTTGCCTTTTCTTCGACTTGCTACTTTGTTTCTTTGGTTTAGCAGCCGGATAAGCTTCTAAAGCTGCTGCACGTTCTGCTTCAACTGCTGCATGTGCTTGTCACACCCCAGCCGATGGCGGAATCATCGGGGCACGACCTTGAGCGAAACAGATTGTCCAGGAGAAATCCATAACAACTAATGTTACCAAATATTTTAAGTTACGTCCCATACCATAACATATTCAGTAAAATGATTATTACAGACCAAGTATCACAAAGACAAATAAAAAGCTGTTCCGACAACCCATAAATTAATCGTTTGTCTCTAGACTCTCCTAAGCTCGATTCCACATAGCAAGCAAAGCACAGCATCCTAAACACCTATCACATATGTTAAAGTAGAAGTCAATACACATAGAGCAAAGGTGGGCATACAAGTTTAATAGTATAATAGGTAGCGAAATCGTTTTACGCATAACCAGCATGTAACATGTAGCAAAGTGAAGCTAGTAGGTCATCGACAATGAAATATGCACAGACATGACTGCGAGTTGTAGAATGCGCAACACATATCACCACTGTGACACGTGATGTAAAGCCCTTAACAACCCCTGTCCACGACATGTACTGAGTCCAAACTATAGTACTATCATTGCTAAGGTGTCAGGCAACAATCACTGTGTAAACATAACATACAAGCATTTATCTATAAACACGTATAACATGCAATAACGGTCAGCGTATAAAAGTGTTTGCATTAAGTGTTGATTGTGATTTGAATAAGTAACGTATGTAACACCCAAAAGTGCACAAAGCAAAAACGGTTCGAGTATACTCACAGATCGTGTTTACGAATAAACACTATCTTGAATTGGATTGAAGGGAGCGGTGGAAAGTTAGCCTGATTACAGAACGATAGCATAAGTGATGAATAGTGCGTGAAACATCGTGTCGGTGTAACAAGTGTCGGATAGTCATTCGGTCGGATAACAATCCGGACGGATGGTCATCCGGTCGGATGGCCATTCGGTCGGATTGTCATTCGTTTGGGATGGATGTGTTTGTGTATGATGGCTTTGAAGTTTTCATTGTAGCATTTTAAAATCAGAGAAGTATCTCTACCTTTCAGGTCGTTCGATCGAACGGTCATCCGGACAGATGGTCGTTCGATCGGATGGTGATCCGTTCCAGCGAACATTTCTCAAGAACAAGTTCATAGCCGGATGGTCATTCGATCGGATGGTCGTCCGATCGGATCATTTGGATATTGACATTTATAGGAAACTTGTAAAATGTTTAAGTATTTGAGGCCACAAGTCATCCGATTGGATTGTCGTTCGATCGGACGACAATCCGATCGGACGACAATCCGATCGGACGGCAATCCGTTTGGTGACTTGCTCGTTTTTAAATTTGGAGAAATTTTGTTAAGTTTGAAAAGTTTGTGGTTTGACCGAGTAGGTATGACAACGTTTCAAAAAACGGAAACCCCACAAAGTCCAAGTTATCCGATCGGATGGGAATCATCCCGTTTGATCAGCTAACTATTCTTGACGGTTGTTTATGTTCAACCCGATAAGTTGGTCATCTCGTCGATAGGAATCAGTTCTCTGACCGACACTTCACTAGAGGAAGAGTGAAAGGCCTGAATGAGCTCCGGTTCTATCGGTTTTGACTGCAAGAGTGTAAAAGAATTGAAAGAAACTTAAATTGGTTTGAAAATGTTAAGATTTAGGTGAAATCCAGTGTTTAAACATGTTGAAATCTCTTAGATCTTAGTTGTTCTTGGTGGACTGAGGTCACAGTTTGAAGTTCATGAGAACTCATGATGACATCACCCTAGAACAGCCCAAATCAGACAGATTTCATGGTGAAAAGTTAAGATTTGATGGTAAGAATGATGAATATGTGTGTGTAGATCATAGAAGTACAAGATTTGAGGTAGAAACTTACAAGAATCGCGAGAAATCGAGAGAAAATAGCACAAAAGCGTGCTGGTCGAACGAGAGCTGTCACATCACATGAATAGTGATGTGACAGGTGCTATTTATAGGTGACAGAAGAGGAAAGGCGGTGCAGGGTGACGAATCAGAGGGCAGTCCGATCGGATGACCATCCTATCGAATGGTCATCCGGACGGATTACCATTCGATCGAAGGGCTCGGGTGAGTTGGGTTTCGATGTTTCATTTCGTGCGTTGAGCGTTGCATTACATTTAACCGAGTGTCGATTAAGCGATGCGATAGATTTAAATAATAGTCACACAATTAACATAACTAACATTCAACAACATAAATAAACTTGCGTTTCTAGTTCGCGATGAGATTGCGTTGTGATAGAGTTGTGATTGCATTTTTGATTAATCACCACAAACATATATTAAACATGCACAAGTAACACATAAATAGCACATACACGTAAAACAATATCCAGAACTGCAGGTTCAAGTTGCGATGCGATTGCGATGAGATTAGCGATAAATAGATTAGCGATTAACATGCGATTATTATAGATACTCCACATAATACAACTAAAGTTCACAAATTAAAGACATCGATTGACGAGTCAAAGAGTACAATCAATAATTAAGCAAGGAGTGATAGATCGCATTTAGCAATCTTTTCTTCCTTTGACTTTGACTTGTACTTTGACTTCAAAGACGCGGGTTGTTACAGCCTCCCCTACTTAGGGAATTTCGTCCCAAAATTAGGCCTTAGGCGTAACAAATAGCTGTGGATACTTCGCCTTCATGTCACTTTCGAGTTCCCAGGTGAACTCTGCCGCCGCGTTTACCTTCCCAACGAACCTTCACCATGGGAATGCGTGAGCGCCTGAGCTTCTTGGTTTCTCGATCCATGATCTCGACAGGCTTCTCCACAAAGTGTAATGTTTCATCCACTTGTAGATCCTCAAGTGGTACTTGTAGATTCTGCTTGGCCAGGCACTTTCTGAGGTTCGAAACATGGAAAGTCCGGTGGACATTACTAAGTTCCTCCGATAGTTCGAGTCTGTAGGCCACATTCCCAATCCTTTCCAGAATTTTAAAGGGTCCAACATATCGAGGCGTGAGTTTCCCTTTCTTGCCGAATCTGATCACCCCCGTCCAAGGTGAAATCTTTACGAGTACGTGATCGCCAACGTCAAATTCAAGGGGCTTGCGGCGTCTATCAGCGTAACTTTTCTGTTGGCTCCAAGCTTTCAGCAGATTGTCTCGAATTTAGAGGTTAAGAAACACTGGTTAAATGACCGGAACCAGATAAACCAGGGGGTTAGGTTCTGCATAAAATGGTTGGTTTCTCCTCGTTCGGTTCGTGGGTTGATCTTCTTCTCTTCACAGTAACTGCAAAACAACCACCGTTAGACTCGCCACGGGGAGAATGGGGGTTCTCTCCGTGACCACCCTCCGGTGTGAGAATAAGTATAGGTTTATGAAGAAGAAGAAGTATAAGTGAAGTGAATGTAACTTGAAGATTGTACCTGAATTATCCTTCTATTTATAGCCGAAATTTGGGCGAAAAAACCTGTTATTGAAATATTGACGGGAAATGCTAAACCCGTGAGCGGTTATTTTTCCCTCCGTTAATTACTTAACGGATGTGAGAGCACACGGATCGCGATCTTTCGATCAACGGCTGGGGTATTGCCACGTGGAAAGTGGGCAAGTGGAGATCTCTCTTCAATTCCATGCCATCATCGTGACTTCAAGGGAGCCTGGGATGATGACACGTGGCCATACGGTTATAACCGTCCGGTGATGCACGATAGGGTCTTCCAGAAGATTACAACTGTAATCCTGTGTGGCTCCTTATTGTATGGCATCAGTGGGATAGATAATATCCAAGTCTGAGTTTTATTTATGCCGGAGTGTTTATCAGGATTTCTATCCTTATCTGTTATGGAGGTTGGCGCAAGGAGTTGTTAGTTTCCTGTTGGCGCGCAGGTGTTGCTTGTTGCTTTTCTTCTAAGTTCTCTTTGTTGGACCAGTGCGCGGCCGCGCAAGGTCTAAAGAAGGTTAGAAGGATGAGGTTGTGGTATGGTCCAAGTACTTGAAGCGAAGTTTTTGGTACCTTACCCCTTCAAGTCCCCCCTAGTCTAGTGTTGCTCTTATGCAAATAAGTGGAGCACTGGACTATGAGAGAGATGCTTTTTGCTGGAGGATTTTTTGGCGTGAAAATGGAGAATCTTTTGGAAGAAGATATCTTTGCTCGTTATTTTTTATTTTGAAAATCTTGACCTTGAGTCTATGAAAAGGTGCAGTAATGACCGGTGACGTGTGACAGGCTGTCATTGTCAGTTGTACGTTACTGACCGTGTTTCACACGCGCGCGTGAACTCACGTTTGTGATTCTTACCCACTCGCCCCTTACGCTTGGATAATTGTGCCGTCCCGAAAAAGGTGCTGTTGCAGTTATCTAGGCTATTTATGGTGGTGAGTATATAAGTGTTCCCAATTGCCTACTTTTGTTAATCATTACTTCCTTGAAACCCTTTTCTTCTCCGTCTTCTTTGTCAGTTATTAGAAATAATTTGCGACTTTCTCTTTCTTATGTTAACCAGAGATCATCACGAAGACTCTACTGAAGAAATGGCTGCCGAACTTCCACCGTTGAAGTGGTCTAGGGCAACTTTTGATGGTTTGATTCGGAATTTCAAATTTACGAAAGGTTGGGGTGCTCGATACCCTGACGAGGGTCTAACGGCAGCTGATGCTCCTGCAGGGTACATAACTTTGTTTTGGGAGTTTTTCTCTGCAGGCAATTTCCGATTGCCTGCAACGAAATTCATTCTTGATATCCTCGATTATTACAAGTTTTATATCTCCAAGATGCAACCTATTGGTATGGTTAGGGTTCGACATTTTGAATTTGTGTGCCGAACGGTGCATATTGAACCGATGGTTCCTCGATTTCGAGTTTTCCATCAAATGCACTGTTCTCAGGGGTTTTATTCTTTTGTGCAAAGAGCGTCTGCAAAGAAGATCTTGCTTCAACCCCCAAAATCGTTCCATGACTGGAAGCAGAAATTCTTTTTTATTAAAGTAGGAGTCATTCCGATGAGGATGACGTTCAGGGGAAAAGAGGATATCCCCACTGAGACTATTCAGACTCCCGTTGATGAAAATTGGTACCAGGATTTAAAAGACATTCCGTCTATTGATTTTTCGGAGAAAGCCCTTGTTGGTGCTAGTATGAGCCTGAACTGGCGGATGAATCGGGAAGAGAAGCCAGTGTATATGGAGGGCGATAAAGGTAAGATCTGGGGTTTGCACTGTTTCCTCTTTCTCTTCTCTCTTTTTTTTACCTTTGCGTTGTTTCTTTGTATGTTGTTGCCTTTGAGAGAGAAGGTGGGCGGATGGCTACTATTGCCAAAAAAACCTGATGAGGAGCTTTGGTATCACCGTATTGTGAAGAACTTTGCCCTCCCGCGGGATGATGATTTGGCTGCGCAACCTGCTGCAGGCGCTGGTAAGTTTTTTTATCAAGATTTTGTCTGCTGTCTTTGCTCTTGAATAAATCAATTTTTGCGCTTCATAGTTGGTGAGCTGTCTAATTTGGGCATAGGCCCTGAGAAGAAAAGACGTGCGCCCTCCACTACTGTTGCGTCAAAGAAAAGTGACGCGGAGAAAGCTCAACCTTCTAGAGCCAAGACTGTGGGAGGAGAGAAGAAAGGTATGCGCCGTTCCTCTGACTCCTGGTGTGATTATGTGGTAGTATCTGATTCATTTGAGGGTCTTGCGCCTATAGTTATGAGAAGATCGAAGTCGGAACCAAAAGACGCTGCTGATATCCCTCCATCGAACCCTGATGATCCTATCAACTTAGAGTCGAGTCCTGAACATTTGTTGAGGAAGAAAGCGGGGAAGAGGAAACAAGCCGATGTTGAGGCTGAAGGTCAGCCTGAGAAGAAGGTTCGAAGGAAGAAAATTACCAGAAGGGGCAATCTTGATGCCTTTATCTCAAAACCTGTTTTTGGTAGGTGCTTCCTCTTTTTTTCCCTTTTATACGTCTTGCATGGTTTGTGATTTATGTGGTTTTATAGAAAAACCAAACTCTCCGGTTCACAGAGAGCCATCGTCTGTGGTTAACGAGGAGCTTCCGCCCTCTCCTCCTCGCGCCTCTGTTATTGATCAATTAGAGAATGCTGATGTACCTGAGAATGAGGCAGAGAAGACTGCTAGGGTAGAGGATTCTGGGGCTGAAAATCCTTCTAATGCTGATGTGGATGCAGGAAAGGATACTAGCCAGAAGGCTGTGGACGTTGGTGCTGGTAATCCGATAACTCCTGAATTTGTTGCTCAGGATTCGGAGAAAGGGAAGATTGCGGAAGAGATCCCTGTAACAGCTTCTCCTTCCATGGCTTCTGATTTTATGCTTGAGAATATTGAGAAGGTCTCTGTTGAGGACCAAGGTTCATTTTCTGATGTTGATAAAAATTCTCCAATCCGCCCAGATGAAACTTTGGGGGATTATTATTATAGAACTTATTCGGAGAAGAATGCTTCTGAAAATTCATGTCACTGTTTGGAATCTGAAGAAAGGTGACACCTTCTCAGAGTGACGCGTATGCCGAGACTGGCTACAGGGGACCTTTCCGCCTGGGGAAATTAAATTTCAGGAGGGACGCGTTCATGATCAGACTTATCATGCCTACCTTGAAGAGGCTGCTTCTTATACATCCACTACGCATCGCATTGTGCGTGAGTGGCATAGTATGCATAAGGAGTGGGCTGCCTTTAAGGCGTTCAAGAAAAAAGCTGTTGAGGATGGAAACCGTGTTGCCCAATTGAGGGCTAAACTTGAAGCTGATCAGGCTAAATTTGAGACTAATCGAAAAACTGAGGAGTGGTCTGTTGCGGGTTGGAAGAGAAAAGCGGAAGCTGAAGCTGCCCTTCTTTCCGAGGAGCCAAAAACTGGAAAAAGATCTGCGAGAAGGATAATGCCGAGAAGATGGGTCTCCGCAATGTTATCAACAATCTCAAGGCTGAGGTTGAGAAGTTGAAGAAACAAGATGCGGAGATCGACAAATTGAAGAAAGAAAAGGCCGACGCTGAAGCTGCGCGAGATGAAGCGCGTTCTCATAGGGAAAGGAGTGAACAAGGAGAGGTACATACCTGCGCTACTCTTGCCCTTAGAGATAAGGAGATAGAAGAACTTATTTCTTTGCCATCTGAGCAGGAACAACTTAAGGTGGAAGTTGAATCTGTCAAGAAGACCCTGGAGCTTGCGTAGGCTGAAACTTCCCGCCGCCTTGCCGAAACCGAAGAGAAGTTAGAAACTTCTGAAACTGCGCGGGCGACAGCGGAGAGTGAGCTTGAACCGTTGAAGAGTGACATGCTATGGCTGAAAGAGCGCGGAATCGCAGGTGTAAGTTTCCTCCTTCTGTCTGTAACTTTTTTAGAGGTGTTTTGTACTTTTCCTTATTTTCCTTTCTTGTTCTTATAGGTTGCTGAATCATTGCTGAATTCTGAAGAGCTAGATAAAACAGTTGCGTGCTTGTTGGTTGCCGCGCGAAATGATGGATATGCTCAAGGATATGCGGAATGTTCGCACCATGTGGTTAACGCTTTGAAGGTTGACTGGGATACTAGCAAGTTCGCTACCCATGGTGTTAATACAAATTTTGCCCTTGCTGCTGTGAAGACAGAGTTCAACAACTTACTGCTCCCGGTTATGGATCTGATCAATGTTGCCTTACAATCTGAGGATCATGTGGCGCAATTGAAAGAAATCTTCCCCGATAAAGATGATGATGAAGACTTAGATTAGGTTTTCCTTTGTGGTTGTATGAACAATTAGCTTGTAGTTTTTGGGATGTGTATCCCTTTTTTGTTAATGCGCTACTGCGCAAGTAACTTTGGTTAATACACTGCCGTGTATAATTTTATGTTAAGGCGTGTGGCCGCCAGTAACTTGATATGATATGTGTATAAATTTACAATATCTTGCATGAGTACAATTGCTTTGGTTAGGTAAGGCGAATAAAGGTGGTATAAAGCTCATGTGTGAACGTAAGGTCTTGCGCGATATGTGTGATCGCTGACCGTTCATGAGGCTTGAATTATATTTACCATAATGGTTTTTGCGCTTACCAAAAGAAATTGCATGCACTTTGTAAAAAACACAAGAATAATAGAAACTTTGTTTTTATTCATGGATAGGGCGCAGAGGCCGTACAAAGTCTATTTTAGAATAATTACATGAGACTTAACTTATACTATAGTCCTTGCTGAGAATTGATAAACTGTAGAGCTTGACCAACCTGCAAGGAGACTATAGAACTGCTGCTTAATTCTTCGCCTTCTTACTCGGGTGTAACACCTCGTAAAATCACGTCCAATGAAGTATTGACACGTGTAATAAACCCTAATGAAGTCGAACATTGAATTTAAGGGACTTATTTTTCGAAAAATCAAAAACTTTGATTTTGAAAGGACTGGAAGTGTTAACATACCTAAAACAAGTCTCTGAATAACCTCATACGGTATTTATATTCACAAATGAGCCGCTTGTCGATCGAGGGTAGCCGTTTGCGGAATTAACTGAAAGTTTGCGTAATGAAGGGTTAAAAGCGTCAACATGTTAATCCTTACATCTGAATGACCTTTTGATAAACCAAGAGCTTCATGGTGTTTTATTATACTCTCGGTAATGCCAATTATTGGCCAACCAAGGTTTTTATGCCTATAAGTAAAGTTACGCGAAACTTTGCAAGTTAGAGGGGCTAAAAGTGTCAATATGTTTAATTATACCTCTGAATGACCTTTTAGCGAACCCGAAGCATCGTAATGTTTATTAATACCTTCAAGAATGTCTAATATGGATTAGATGAGGCTTCAATGCTATTAAATGATGAGATGCGCAAGTTTGCGCAATAGAGGGACCTAAAGCGTCAACTTTTGAATCTACGCAACAGGAGTGTAGTAATATTTAAGTATATGCTTGGGAATTCCCATTATGGGCCATGGAAGGCTTGGATGTCAGTAAACGGCATTTCGCGCTACTTTGCGCAATTAAAGGATTAATTGCGTCAAACTGCAAAAGTATGTCGATTCGTAGGGTATCGGACCTTCCGGAATATGACCATGAGTTAAACATACCCTATTTATCCTTTATATAGCTTGGATATAGACATAAAGGTGTTTGGTGCGCAAAAAAAATAAACTTTTAAGTCATGCGGGGACTAAAAGTGTCAAAAAGTGCACAAGTTTGCATTTACGCGCATATCTCACAATCTGAATATATCCGGACACCCAAAATTTATGTAAGCACTAAAATATTTTATTTTAGTGTTTGGCTTGATAAGATTACATTCGTCGCGTCGTTTGGATCGTTTTTCGCGTCCGTCCGTGTTTCGTCGTAATTAACCGAACAACGTGACCGTACGACCAAACGAACCGACACCCGGCATATTTTTGAGCATGTTTCATGTTCCCCATGTTTAGGCATCATTGTAGAACCTTAAAAATGATTTAACAGGCCTTAGATGTGTCAGAAAGGACATTTGGAAATGCAGGGGCCAAAACTGTCAACAAAGGAAAGTTTGCATGTGCTGACAAGGTCCTTACGGACCGTATAACCTGGACCTTACGGTCCGTAAGCATGTGCCAACAATAGAAAATTCACAGCTGCCTGTTCCAGCCGGTTACACCGCCTCATTTTGCCATTTCTTGATTCTAGGGACTTATTTAATGATTTAGGAGGGCCTAGGGACACTTGGAATGATCCCATAACATCCATAGACTTTGTTTGGCATGATCTTGTGGGATTAAAGTCCCTATATAAGAAATTCTTTGATGCACCATTTGATCACATTCACTTGCAACTTCATAACTTCACTTCTGGAGTATTTTGGAGCTCAAGCACATTTCCTAGTGATCATTAGTCATGCTTAGGACCTTGGTAAGTATTCTAAACCTTCCCTAATTCAGTTTTGATTAGTTAATTAGCGAAAAGTCAAACGGTCATAATTAAGATTTGACTTCGTCATTAATCTTAATTTGTCCAGTCAAATTACAAATTGAAAGTACCTATGAGTTGGTAATTATGTGGACAATAAACCCTTAAAAGGGCACCCTCTGATTCTCACTCTAAGTAGGTCAATTGTCGGATCAAACTTGATCTTAAAAAGTCAGCAGGAAGCAATTTTGCAAATAAACACATAATTAGCAATGTAGAAGCTATGCAACCTGTTTTGTCATTGATATAACTTGGTAATTAATGTAAGAACATGTCTAAACATGTTCAACTCGATAATTTTCAGTTTAGGCTCGGTTCGGGATCGAAAGTCGCATAGTTTGACTCCTGCTTTGACTTTCAGTTCTCACCCGTTTGAGCATGGTTTAGAAATGCCTTTGAGCCTTATTAGGACCAAGTTTCATATAAGTATAACCCTCTGTGATTATACTTCTTGGCTCGTTGATTGTCCGATTCATATGCATGTTTCCGTTAAATGCCTAATGTTGACCAATATGCCCATTTGACCTTAAAACGAGAATTTTGGAAATGTGATAGGATAATAACCTTAGTTACTGATTTATAAACTTGTACCTAAAATTTGACATCAGTTTGAGGTATAGAATAGAAGTTATGCTCGTTAGCGTAAATGAAAAGTTTTTTTTAGTAATTAAACGGCGTAATTAGCGAATAGCCTATCTAAACCCAATCTTTGATACACAAATTTTTACCCCCTGATATAATATAATATTTTGGGATTTTTGAAGATTTTTATTTATTTTAAGGCTGAGCATAACATAGAGTTCTAAGCTTAATTCGGCACTGCCGGTTTTGCCATTTCGGGCTATAAAATGATTTTACAAATCCTTTTGACCCCAAACCTTTTTCTACTGATCTAATATAATAAATAAAATATTTTGAGCCTTCTGGAATAATAAAAATATAAGCTCTCCCTTGAAAACCCGGAAATGGCTCCAAATCGCCTTTTTAAGCGTTTTAACGCATAGTATGTATCAAGACCATTTTATAAATATAAGACTTGATACCCTACTAATATAACTTATTAAATAAGTATTTTTACTGATTGGATCAGACCTGAAACTCAGATTTATATTAAACCTCTTTTATAACCTTTTAAATGACCAAAATACCCCTATGGGGCATAAATTGGTTTTAGATTCGTTTTGGGCATAATGGAAGGTATCCTACTAACATCACAACATATTTAAGGCATATTAACTTAGGAAACTTGTATATGACTCATATGGTTACCCGTTACGCACTTTTCGCGTTCGGATCGGCTTATGTAACTAGTTTGCATAAATTAGTCGAAACGGGTCAAACCATATCATTTTTATCTCAAAATCCAGAATGTGTTTAGTATACCCTTGTTACACAAGTATACAAGCTTGTTGGGTCTAAACCACATTCTAATCCGGTTCTCGCTTAATCATGCGTTTTGAACCATATCCTCCTTTAAAACTAACCGGTCTAAGTTTAAGCTTAATTAAAGACCCGTTAGAAATTTAATAGGTTATTGTAAACCTTCGTTCCAGATTTAGGAGCCCAGTAAAAGCTACCTGTACTTGCTGATTTGATATACGGCTGGGATTGAATTTATATTTAGCTCAGGTAAATACTTTTAACTTATTTTTCCCTATGCGGGCTTGGGGTACGGTATATAAAATACCGCTTGGCCGGACATTGCATCTTTAATTGTATGAAGGTTAAATCATTGAAATGTCCTGTTTGAAAATGTTTTGTTTGCTTAAAGCCTTTGGGGGGTTAATGACCATGTCCCGGATATCCTTGGCATCATTTTACGAAATGGCCACGACCTAAGCACGGGGTGTAGGCGTACACCCGTCAGTGCCTAAATAAATAATGTGGTGTGTCTATTGATCTTTAACCCGGCACGAACCGGGCTACTGAACGCATAAGAAACATGTAATTCTTTTACAAGTATTATATTCAAATAATTATCCCAAGTTATAAAAGTTTTGTGCCACGTGCATTCAAATCAATTTTAGTAAACCTTTTCAAAACGAGTCAGTTAATTGTATTTACCAGTGTAAACTGGCGTATTTTCCCAAAAAGATTAAGTGCTGGTACTAAGCGTAATTGGCTGGCCTCTCCTTAGCATCATTAAGAGTCTCGCAAGCTTGGATGCATTAAGTCTAATGAACTATGTTTTCCTTTTTATTTGATCCGCCTGTGGATCCATCTTACAATCCGTTTGTAATAATTGATGTTACTTTTGAATCGGTTTGTAATATTTTTATCTTTTGCTTCCGCTGTGCATTTTAAATTGTGTTGTTTGACTATGATGATATCGACTACGTCATGATACTCCCCACCGGTAATACGTGGAAATATCGGGGTGTGACATCGGGCCCTCCTCGCCACGAGTAATTTGTTTTATCTCCTTGTGCACATTTTGCAACAGGTGAGTGAGCTCACCGCTTTTGAGCGCCTTTTCGATTTCAGTGCGCAGGGAGATACAGTTGTTGGTAGTATGACCGTTGTCTTTGTGATAGTCACAGTACTGACTTGGGTCTTGTCCGCGCTTATTTTTCATTGGTGGAGGTGCCTTGAACTGGTAATCCTCCGTACTCAGCACCTCCGCCGGGGTTTTGGTCAGAGGAGTCCACTGCCTCTCTCTGTTTTCTTGTTTCGCTTCTCTTTGTGCAGCGAGCTTATTGATGGTAGCTTATGCATCTTCAGATGAATAATTTCCTGAACTCGAGTAGCGCCAATTCTTTTTAATTTTTTTCTCGCTGCTCGGGCCTAAGTCTGTTGGGTGACTGTGCGGTGGTGGCGGTCTGTTGGTGCTGAGATTTTTTTCAGTCTGGGCATAGACCTTAGCTGCCGCCATTAATTTGTCCCAGCTTTTTGGGAGTCCCTTCGTTCCGGACAAGACCTTTATCATGTCGTCACATCGGACGACATACTTAAATTGGGCTCTGATTAGGTGCTCATGAACATCTCCTATTTCGAGCACTTCTTTGTTGTAACGGGTAATGAAATCCTCTAAACTTTCGTCATCGCGTCGCCAGATATTCATGACGTCCGCCGTATCACGGATTGACCGCCTCTGCTGACTGAAGTGAACCAAAAACTTTTCTCGCAAGTCTACCCATGATGTGATCTTCCCCACAGGCAGGTTGTCAAACCACAGCCTCGCGGCACCTATGAGGGTTTGAATGAAGAGGCGACACCACATTGGTAGAGTCCAGCCTCCCACCAACCCTGCACTCGTGAAGACCCGAAGATGGTCATCTGGGTCCGTCTTACCATTAAACTTGCCTACGTTGGATGGGAGTTTCACTTTTTCTAGTGGAACCAGAGCAATTTCGCTGATGAATTTGGAATTTTCTTCAGCTTCCGCAGGGCGGTAGATCAGATTATAATCGTGTTCAACTTCTGGATTGTAAATCGTGCGGGGTTTACATTTGTTGTAATTTGGTTGTAACCGACTAAACACACTTGCACTGTCTCCTTCATGGTATGTTCTATCATACTCCCTGGTGTGGGTGTCCCGTGAAGGGCCCAACCAGGAGTGAACTGATGGTCTTCTATGAGAGTGAGACTCATTATGATATTCTCTTCTTCGATTTTCAGATTGAGTATACTCGTATCTCGCTGGAGATCTAGAGTAAACTTCTGTGTCTTCTACCTGAACCCGTGATGGTCCATCATGCTAGGAAACATGAGGTACTGATGGTGCCTGAGTATGGGATACAGGTCTTCGCGATTGAGCGGGAGGAGCAATTTGTGCACAGAGTTTTGCATACACAACGTTTAACGCTCCCTGGGATCTGACATACCAGGAGATAGGGGTCTCTCCCGGAGGTAGAATTGAGCTTATAGGGATTTCAGGCTGCATCCCTGGAGTGACAGGGTCATTCGGATGATTATCAGTGTACTGCTCTTCATTGTCATCCGAAACTTCTTCTACAATCCCCTCAACTTGGGTATTGTTAACGAAATTTGGTCGAGGACCGGCTTGACGATAAGTCGAAGTTTCTTCCATTTAGAAATGGAAATGAAAATGAAAAGGTGAATCGAAACGAGAAAAAACGGATGAAACTAGGAAATCGGTGGGCGCCAATGAAGAAACACTGGTTAAATGACCGGAATCAGATAAACCAGGGGGTTAGGTTCTGCATAAAAAGGTTGGTTTCTCCTCGTTCGGTTCGTGGGTTGATCTTCTTCTCTTCATCGTAACTGCAAAACAACCACCGTTAGACTCGCCACGGGGAGAACGGGGGTTCTCTCCGTGACCACCCTCCGGTGTGAGAATAAGTACAGGTTTATGAAGAAGAAGAAGAAGTATAAGTGAAGTGGATGTAACTTGAAGATTGTACCTGAATTATCCTTCTATTTATAGCCGAAGTTTGGGCGGGAAAAACTGTTATTGAAATATTGACGGGAAATGCTAACCCCGTGAGTGGTTATTTTTTCCTCCGTTAATTACTTAACGGATGTGAGAGCACACGGATCACGATCTTTCGATCAACGGCTGGGGTATTGCCACGTGGAAATTGGGTAAGTGGAGATCTCTCTTCAATTCCATGCCATCATCGTGACTTCAAGGGAGCCTGGGATGATGACACGTGGCCAGACGGTTATAACCGTCTGGTGATGCACGATAGGGTCTTCCAGAAGATTACAGTTGTAATCCTGTGTGGCTCCTTATTGTATGGCATTAGTGGGATATATAATATCCAAGTCTGAGTTTTATTTTTGCGGGAGTGTTTATCAGGATTTCTATCCTTATCTGTTATGGAGTTTGGCGTAAGAAGTTGTTAGTTTCCTTTTGGCGCGCAGGTGTTGCTTGTTGCTTTTCTTCTAAGTTCTCTTTGTTGGACCAGTGCGCAACCGCGCAAGGTCTAAAGAAGGTTAGAAGGATTAGGTTGTGGTATGGTCCAAGTACTTAGAGCGAAGTTTTTGGTACCTTACCCCTTCAGGAGGATTTTGTCAGTCCTTTCTTGCAGCAGCTCAGGACCGGTTATTTGCGCATCTCCGATCTCATGCCACACAATCGGCGATCGACATTTTCTTCCATATAGTGCCTCAAATGGTGCCATTTGAATGCTAGAATGATAATTTTTATTGTACTAGAATTCATCCAAAGGTAAATGCGCGTCCCAATTACCACCAAAATCTATGACAGATGAGCGAAGCATGTCTTCGAGGGTACGGATTGTTCTTTCAGTCTGACCGTCGGTTTGCGGGTGGAAAGCGGTACTTAGATTAAGAGTAGTACCAAGAGCAGATTAAAATGTTTCCCAAAGACGTGAGGTAAACCGACCATCGCGGTCAGAGATGATATCACGAGGCGTCCCGTGTCGACAGATGATTTCGTCAGTGTAGATTCGGGCTAATTTTTCTACCTTAAAGTCTTCTCGTATCGACAGAAAATGAGCAGATTTAGTCAAACGGTCAACAATAACCCAGATGCTATCGTGACCTGAAGGTGTACGCGGGAGTTTTGTTATAAAGTCCATGGCTATGCTTTCCCATTTCCACATCAGGATCTCGGGTTGCACAAGCAAGCTAGAGGGTCTTTGTTGCTCGGCCTTAACTTTCAAACAAGTCAGGCACTTCGAAACATAGATTGCGATATCCTTCTTCATTCCAGGCCACCAATACCGTAGATGGAGGTCATGGTACATCTTGTCGGCACCAGGATGAATGGAATATCGAGACTTGTGCGCTTCAGTCAACAATATATCTCGTAGGTTATTGTGACTTGGAATCCAGATGCGATCTAGATAGTAATAGATACCATTCGATTTGGTGACAAAGTGTGATTCAGCACCACACTTTTTCATTACCTATCGCATGGTATCTTCAACGAAGCAGGCGTGCTGGGCAACACGAATCAAGGCTTCGAGGTCCTGTTGGGTGTGAGTATTACGAACGCTATGCAAATAGCTTCGTCTGCTTAGAGCATCGGCCACAACATTTGCTTTGCCAGGGTGATAACGAATCTCACATTCGTAATCGTTGAGAAGTTCAACCCATCGGCGTTGACGCATATTCAGTTCATTTTGGTTGAGGATGTGTTGTAGGCTCTTATGGTCGGTGAAGAACGTACACTTGGTACCATAAAGGTAGTGTCGCCAAATCTTCAACGCAAAAACAACTACGCCTAGCTCGAGGTCATGGGTCGTATAGTTCTTCTCGTGGATCTTGAGCTGACGAGAGGCGTAAGCGATAACTTTATCCCGTTGCGTGAGCACACAACCTAGACCAAGGTTCGAGGCATCGCAGTAGATAACGAAGTCATCTTTTCCGTCAGGTAGAGCAAGGATAGGAGCATTGCAGAGCATACGTTTGAGGGTTTGAAAGGCAGTCTCTTGTTCAGTTGCCCAAACAAAAGGCTTGTCTTTATGCGTCGGGGAAGTAAGCGGAACGACGATTTTTGAAAAGTCAGCGATGAATCGATGGTAATAGCCCGCCAATCCAAGGAACGAATGAACATCAGATGGTGATTTTGGAGTAACCCAACTCTTAACAGCTTCGATCTTCGCGGGGTCGACGTGTATACCTTTACTATTGATGATGTGAATGAGGAATTGAACCTCCTCCAGCCAGAATTCACACTTGGAGAACTTGGCATAGAGTCGATTCCCTTGGAGTAATTCGAGAACCAAACGTAGATGTTGCGCGTGTTCGGCTTTCGATTTCGAATAGATAAGGATATCATCGATGAACACGATTACGAAGCGGTCAAGAAATGGTTTACACACGCGATTCATCAAATCCATGAAAACCGCGGGTGCATTGGTTAAACCAAAGGGCATTACGACGAATTCATAATGGCCATATCGGGTGCGGAAAGCGGTTTTCGGTATATCATCCTCCTGGATTCGTAACTTGTGATAGCCTGAGCGTAAATCAATCTTCGAGAAACACGTAGCACCTTGTAACTGATTAAACAAATCATCGATTCGGGGCAGGGGATAATGATTCTTGATAGTCAGCTTATTCAACTCCCTATAGTCGATGCACATCCGGAACGACCCGTCCTTCTTTTTAACAAAAAGGACTGGTGCTCCCCAAGGAGAGGTGCTAGGGCGAATGAAGCCTTTGTCAAGTAGTTCCTGGAGTTGACTTGAGAGTTCTCGCATTTCGGACGGAGTGAGACGATAAGGAGATTTAGCAACAGGATTGGCTCCAGGAATGATGTCAATACGAAAATCAATATCACGACTTGGGGGTAAACCAGGTAAATCAGTAGGAAAGACTTTAGGAAAATCACGAACCACAGGCACCTTATCAATTGCCTTCTTTTCCTTTTCCTCCGCTACTATGATGTGTGCCAAGAAAGCTTTGTATTCCTTGCGGAGATACTTGCTCGCTTGGACGCTCGACATGAGTTTGAGATTCTTCGATGTGACTTCACCGTAAACACAAAGTTGATCACCATTAGCGAGCGAGAAACGAATCATTTTATCGAAGCAAACGACTTCTGGATGATTTTCACTAAGAAAATCCATGCCTACTATGATATCAAAACTCCCGAGCTGCATCGGGATAAAATCGATAGGGAAGACGTGATTGTTGAGTTCAAGCGTACAATCACGAAGAACAGAGTGAACAGTAACGGTTCTTCCAGTGGCAACTTCAACGTCGAACGTCGTAGGGAGATGGACGCGCTTATGATTATGGAGCTTTTCAAATTCTAACGACATAAAACAGTTATTGGCTCCGATATCAAATAAACACTAATTATATATACCATTCACAAGAAACGTACCATTAACCACGTGGTTATCAGCTTGGGCTTGGCGGGCGTTGGTGTTGAAAGCACATCCCCGAGCTGCTGGCTGCTGCTGTTGATGTTGCTGCGGCTGCTGCTGTGGCTCTTGCTTCACCACTCTGTTGGGGCACATGTTTGCAAAGTGGTTGGGATCTTCACATGCAAAGCAGGCTAATGCATGAGCTGCGGTGGCAGGAGCTTGACCTTGAGTTTGAGTGGGAGCTTGGCGTGGACCAGTACGACAATTGGCAGTAAAGTGGCCGTACATGTTGCAGTGGACATAAAACCTGCATGCAATCCCCACAGGATGATGATAGGTACAGGTAGGGCAGACCGGGTGTGGACCAGTATAGGCACGCTTGACCGACGGTGCATTAATCACTGGTGCCACTACTTGGCAGTTTTGAGGTTGCGGTTGAGAAGGGATAGCTTGGAGTGGAGCAGCGGCTGTGACAGCGCGATTCTTGCTGTTGTTGCTCTTTCTCTTACGGCGGGAGGACTTTGAAGCTTGCGGTGCGGCGGTTTCAGCGGTGGGAGCGGCGGTTGCTTGATGAAGGCTCTTCGGAGTGTTCTTGAAGTACCCAACGAGAACTCGCTTGTCATTAATCTCAGCAGCGAGTAGGTAGGTTTCTTCAACTGTTGTTGTCTTCGCGGCTTGCACGAAGTCAGCAACACAGTCCAGTAAAGCACGAATATACTTCTTGATCGACATTTCAGGTGTTGCCACCTGGCTTGGATAAATGATACTCAGCTCTTTGAAGCGGGCAGTTAGACCGGCGTTATCGCCACCATCCTGCTTGATGTGCCAGAACTCATTCTCCAGCTTCTGGAGCTCGTGGGGTGGGCAGAATTCCTTCATCATGAGTTCTTTCAACTCATCCCATGTAAGCACAAAGGCTGAATCATTCCCACGTCTGTTCCTTTCGGCTGTCCACCACTCCAGAGCCCTGAACTGGAAGACGCCGGTCGCGTTGATAGTTCGTAGGTGTTCGAGACATCCGCTCTGACGTAGCATGACTTCGATTGAGTCAAACCATTGAAACATTGCGCTTAGTCCATCTTCGCCTGTCACACCCCGAATTTTCACGTGTCACCGGTGGGCCCGGTAGGGGAGTATCGTGACGTGGTTGGCAACATAATAGTCAAACAACACAATATTTAAATGCACAGCGGAAGCAAAGTATAGATTTCATTCAACCAACGATATTGTAATATTAAGTATCACAATTAGTCGAATATAAATCCACAGGTAGATTAAATAAAAAGGAAACAAATGTTCAACAGTTTATGACATCCAAGCTGGCGAGACTTAATGTGGATGCTAGGAGACAAGCCAGCCTATTTCGCGTAGTACCTGCACTTAACCTTTTTAAGAAAATACGTCAGTTTACACTGGTAAATACAATCAACTGACTCATTTTGAAAAGAGTTTAAGAAAATGCATTTAAGGCACAAGGCACAAATAATATTTTATAACTTGGGATACTTATTTAAATATATAAACTTGTACAGGATTTACATGTTTCTTATGCGTTCAGTAGCCCGGATCGAGCCGGGTTAAAGATCAATTAACACACCACTTTAGTTATGAGACACTGACAGGTGTACGCCTACACCTGAGTGCTAAGGTCGTGGCCATTTCGTAAAATGATGCCAGGGATATCCGGGACACGGTCATTAACCCCCCAAAGGCTTTAAGCAACAAAACAAATTAAACGGAGACATCTCAATCATTTAACCATAATAAGATTAAATATTCAACGCCCGACCAAGCGGTATTTTATATACCGTACCCAAGCCCGTATAGGGAAATAAGTTAAAAGTATTTACCTGAGCAAGTATAGTTCAAAATCAGCAAGTGCAAGTATCTTTTACTGGTTCTCCTATTCTGGAACGAAGGTTTATAATAACCTATTAGAATCCTAACGGGTCTTTAGTTAAGCTTACGCTTAGACCAGTTAGTTTTAATGATACGGTTCGTACGCACGATTAAGCGAAGACCGGATAGAATGTGATTTAAACCCGACAAGTTTGAAGACTTGCTTAATATGGGTATATGATACACATTCTAGATTTTGAGACAAAACCGATAAGGTTTGACCCGTTTCGGCTAATTTATGTAAACTAGTTACATAAACCGAACCGAACGCGCATGAAGCGTAACGGGTATCCGTAAGAGTCCTAAACAGGTTTCCTAAGTTAACATGCCTTAAATAAGTTGTGATATCAGTAGGATATCACCCGTGACGCCCCAAACGAGTTTAATCTCTTAATAAGCCCCGTAGGGGTATTTTGGTCATTTTAAAGATTATAAAAGGGTTTAATTAGACACCTGTGATCCGGGTCTGAGTTGATCAGTAAAATGGCCTATTTTAACAGGTTATAACATTTGGTAATAAGTCTTATATATTAAAATAGTTTTAAACCCAAACTATGCGTTAAATACGCGTATAAAGTCGTTTTAAGCGACGTACGGTTTAAAATACGATTCTGAGTTTCCAGGTCAGTTTAACAGGCTCAAAATACTATAATTATTATTTAAAATCAGTAGCAATTGGATTGGCGCCATTTGGATTTGTAAAACTCGTTTTATGGCCTAAAAGGGCATATTCGGTATTTACCGAATTAAGGCGCTAATCCAAGCTTATGATCAGTCTAAAAATAATTAAAAATCTTTAAAAATCCTAAAATATTATTTAACCTCAGTGGGTGAAAGATTTGGTGTCAAAACTGAGTTTAGATAGGCTTTACGCTAATGGCGCCGTTTAATTAATAAACATGTTTATAAATACGCCATTAAGCATAACTCCTAATCTAGACTTCCGATTGACGTGAAATTTTGCAGACATGTTCAATAATCAGTACTAAAGACTTTTGCACTTTTACATTTTCTAAAATCTCGTTTGATGGTCATAAGGGCATTACGGTCAATATTTAGGCGATTAACGGAAACATCGGATGATTAGGGATTCGAGTGGTATAAACGCAGAGGCTTATACACACAAGTAACTAGGTCCTAATGGAACTTTAAGGCATGTCTAAACCTATATAAATCGGGTCAGAACTGAGGTCAACGCAAAAGTCAAACTTTTGCGTCTCTCGGCTCCGTATCGGTTCTAAATAGAAAGTTGTCGAATCAAACAAGCGTATACAAGTTTTTATACTTATTTTCAGTTGGTAAGAATAATAAAATAGTCTATATGCCATTTACATCGCTAATCATGCATTAAACCAAACATAACAATTCTGTTGACTTTTTCGGAAGAGGTTTGACTCGATAAACGACCTAGTTAGGATCCGAATTAGTGAGTGCCCTTTTAGGGGTTTATCAACCATATAAATACCAACTTATAACAACCTTTGATTCGACTAAACTCCGGACCGATTATTTATTATCGAAAAGTCAAACCGCAGTTACGACGGTTTGATTTCCCGGCCATAAACTAAGTATGAATGAACTAGAGAAGATCAAGGGTACTTACACAAGTCTTATGGATGATATGGATTGCTTGTAGGCTGCTTGAATGGTCTTGAAATGCTCAGAAGTGAAGATGTTCATGTATGTGCAAAAATGTGGCTTTTTATAACAACTTCAAACATCACGGATGATCGACAAATAAGCCTAGGGATGTTACCATATGATCAACATGTGTCCTACATGCTAAATACCACTTTAGACAAGCCCAAGGTATGCAAGAATTTGATCAAAGTCGGTTTAAACATCAACCCACAGCTGCACAACACTTTCTGTCCAGATAAGGCAGTAGCGTAGCGCTACTGCCAAAGCTTTCAAGCTAGCGCTACGCTAGGGTGAAGAAGATCAGCTCAGCAAGTTTTTGTTAATTGCATTTCAGTCCCTGGTCCCTCGAAACATCGTTTTCACCATCCTACTTGCATAAGAAGCTTTGTTATTTAATATATGGGGCTTTAAGACTTATACCCACTTTGTTAAGTCCTCGGGTAACTTTGTGATCACCCGAAAAGCCCTAAATTTTAACGTTGACGATTCTAACCCTCACACACGAATTTTATCACAACTTGCTCATACGATAACGAAACTTCATGAAATTTTTTTGGTACATTCTAGTGAGCATAATTAATCGTTACAAAGCTTCGGGTTTGTGAAAAGGTCACTCAGAGGTATAACTTAAACATGTTGGCACATTTAACCCCTGTAGTTTGTAATCTCTCACTTTCTTTTACAATTCGCTTCGTATGATCCATGATCTATTCGTTTAAGGTTATAAACATCATGTAGGGTTATTGCAAAGTATATTTATTCATTGTTGACACTTTGAACCCTTCTATTTACACAGTTTCACTGTTTGTCAACTTTAGTCCTTCAAGAACATTCTTTCACACGTTCAAACCTATGACACGTGTCAACACTTTATAGGACGTAAATTTCCGAGGTGTTACATCCTCACCCCCTTAAAATAAATCTCGACCCGAGATTTACTGAAATAAGTAAGGGTATTTTTCTTTCATCGTGGATTCAACCTCCCACGTGAATTCGGGACCTCTAGGGGCATCCCATTTGACCTTTACAAAAGGTATATGCTTCCTTCGAAGCTTCCTCACCTGTCGATCTTCGATCGACACAGGTTTTTCCACAAATTTCAAGCTCTCATCGATCTGCACATCTGTATAGGGTATAACCACTTATTCGTCAGCGGAGTCAGCGAAACACTTCTTCAGATTGCAGATGTGGAACACATTGTGTATACTACTGAGCTCTTCAGGTAAGCTTAACTTGTAGGCAACTGACCCGACACGTTCGATGACCTCGAAAGGTCCTATGTATCTCGGGCTTAGTTTACCTTTCTTACCAAATCGCATCACTCCTTTCCAGGGTGACACTTTAAGTAGGACTTTTTCACCTACTTCGAAGTGAAGATCCTTACAATTTGGATCAGCGTATATCTTCTGCCTATTCCGGGCAGCTTGGAGATTGTTACGAATCTGGACAATCTTGTCCGTCGTTTCGAACACGATCTCTGGTCCTGATAACTGGACTTCTCCAACTTCCGCCCAACAAATTGGTGATCTACACTTTCTACCGTATAATGCCTCAAAAGGCGCAGCCTTGATGCTGGTATGGTAGCTATTGTTGTAGGAGAATTCGATTAATGGCAGGTTCTTATCCCAGCTACCTCCCAAATCGATTGCACATGCACGTAGCATGTCTTCTAACGTTTGAATAGTACGCTCACTCTGACCGTCAGTCTGTGGATGGTAAGCCGTACTAAAGTTCAAACGTGTGCCCAAAGATTGTTGGAAACTTTTCCAAAAATGAGACGTATACCTAGTATCCCGGTCAGAGATAATAGCTACAGGTATGCCATGTAGAGCTACAATCTTATCAACGTACAGTTGGGCTAACATATCGGAGCTGTAAGTCTCCTTAATAGGTAGGAAATGTGCTGACTTAGTCAGTCGGTCAACTATCACCCAGATGGTGTCATTTCCTTTCCTGGTTTTGGGTAACTTGGTGATAAAATCCATAGTTACCATTTCCCACTTCCAAGTAGGAAGTTCAGGCTGTTGTAGCAAACCTGACGGTTTTTGATGTTCTGCCTTGACTTGCGCACACGTCAAGCATTTAGCTACATAGGTAGCTACAGACTTTTTCAAGCCTATCCACCAATAATTTGCTCTAAGATCATGGTACATTTTATCAGCTCCAGGGTGAACAGAATATTTAGAGCTGTGGGCTTCCTGGAGGATAACATCTCGGAGTCCTCCATAAATTGGAACCCATATTCGTCCATTCAATCTAAGAATTCCATCCTTACTAAGAGACAACTGCTCCTCAGTTACTCCTAGCTTTTCGTTAGGATAGTTAGCTTCCAACACAGCTTCCTTCTGTGCAGCTAACAACCTTTCTATCAAATTGTTCTTTATTTCCATGCTCTTGGCATTGATTCGGATGGGTTTCACTCTCTCCTTCCGACTCAAGGCATCGGCGACTACATTCGCCTTGCCGGGATGGTATCTTATTTCACAATCGTAATCATTAAGAGTTTCCATCCAACGGCGTTGCCTCATGTTCAACTCCTTCTGGTTGAACATGTGTTGAAGGCTCTTGTGATCAGAATAGATCACACATTTGATTCCATACAAGTAGTGCCTCCACAGTTTTAGTGCAAATACAACGGCACCCAACTCCAAGTCGTGGGTGGTGTAATTCTTTTCGTGCACCTTTAACTGACGTGAAGCATAGGCAATGAATTTGCCATTCTGCATAAGCACACATCCCATCCCGGTGTGTGATGCATCACAATAAACTACAAACTCCTCTATTCCATCAGGCAATGTTAGTACTGGAGCATTGCTCAACTTTTGTTTCAGAATATCGAAGGATTCCTGCTGCTTAGGACCCCAGTCAAACTTAATCTTCTTACGTGTCAGCGAAGTCAGGGGTGCAGCAATCCTTGAGAAGTTTTCAATGAATCGCCTATAGTATCCTGCCAAACCTAAGAAGCTACGTATTTCTGTAGGCGTCTTTGGCTCGTGCCAATTCATGACTGCTTCAACTTTAGCAGGATCTACTTGGATACCATGCTCACTAACAACATGTCCAAGAAATTGGACTGCTCGAAGCCAGAATTCACATTTTGAGAACTTGGCATAGAGCTTCTCTTTATGAAGTAAATCCAGTATGCATCGAAGATGCTTCTCATGGTCAGCTTGGTTCTTTGAGTAGATGAGAATGTCATCGATGAAGACGATGACGAATTTATCTAAGTGCGGCTTGCAAACGTGATTCATGAGATCCATGAATGCGGCCGGTGCATTAGTGAGCCCGAAAGGCATTACTAGGAATTCGTAATGACCATAACGAGTCCTAAATGCAGTTTTGTGCACGTCTTCATCTCTAACCTTCAATTGATGGTAGCCTGACCTTAAGTCAATCTTTGAGAAGAAACTTGCCCCTTGTAGTTGATCGAACAGATCGTCGATTCTGGGCAAAGGATACCTATTCTTGATAGTAACCTTATTAAGCTCACGGTAGTCGATGCACAGTCGCATCGATCCATCTTTCTTCTTTACAAATAAAACTGGTGCTCCCCAAGGAGACGAACTAGGTTTGATGAAACCTTTGGCTAGCAAATCATCTAGCTGCGTCCTCAATTCCTTCATCTCTGTTGGTGCCAACCTATAAGGCGCCCTTGCAACTGGTGCTGATCCAGGAATAATGTCAATTCTGAATTCCACTTGCCTATCTGGTGGCAAACCAGGTAGTTCTTCAGGAAATACTTCGGGGTATTCAGAAATGACTGGGATATCTCCAATCTTGGGTTTCGGTTCATCAATAATCACCTGTGCCATGTAGATGACACAGCCCTTCTTCAAACACTTAGAGTCTTTGAGTATGGACATTTTCTCGGGCAGCCCATACTGGGTATCTCCCTGGATAGTAAGTGATTTACCAGACGAAGTCTTGATCATCACTTGCTTCTTATTGCAAATAATTTGGGCCTGGTTATGAGATAACCAGTCCATACCCAAAACTATGTCGAAACCGGCTAGTTTTAAAGGAAGTAAGGACAAAGGAAAAGAGTGATTCCTAATGAATATGAAACATCCATCTAATAAGGTTGAAGCGGTTTCTAAAGTGCCATCTGCTAGTTCCACCTCATATTTCACACTTAAAGTTCTAACAGGCAGTTTCAACAATTCACAAAACTTATTATCTACAAACGACTTATCGGCGCCTGAATCAAATAACACTCTCGCATAAACATCATTTACGAGAAAGGTACCTGTTATCACGTTATCATCCTTGACAGCTTCCTTAGCATCCATTCTGAAGACCCTAGCATTGGTCTTCCTAGTCTCTTCGGGCTTCTTGGCGTATTTTGGGCAATTGCTTTTGATGTGCCCCTTTTCATTGCAACCATAGCAGGTCGCATCCTTTATCTTCTTGCAATCCACGGTTTTGTGTTCCCTGGATTTGCATAACCCACAAGCAAAAGGTTTCGATTGTGATTGTGAGTTGGATTCAAACCTGCACTTCCCAAAGTGCTGTTTCTTGCAGATTTTGCATTTGGGTTTTTCACCCGACTGCTGACCCTCTCTCTTGAATCCTGACCCCTTCTTCGAGCCATTGTTTCCCTTCTGCTTCTTATCTGAACGCCGTGAGTTGTCATCCTCACGCTTTCTTTTCTCCGTATCATTTTTCCTCAGTGACCTCAGCCTTACAGCATCTGAGGTAAGGGACAACGATATGTCCGTTACTGACCGAAAAATGGTTGGTCTGGAAGCTTTTACACTTGCTTTTATCTCCGGTTCCAAACCCCCGATAAAACGAGCTATACGTTTAGGCTCCGGAGTTACCAAGTAAGGGACCAACCTTGACAAAGTATTGAAAGTAGTAAGGTAGGCCTGACAGTCCAGGTTTTTCATGACCAGCGCCAGGAAATCAGATTCAATTCTCTCAACCTCGTGTTGAGGGCAGAAATTTTCCTTGATTAGTGCCATGAACTCTTCCCATGTCATGTTGTATAACGGGACTTTCCCTGTGGCCTGGATCAAAGATCTCCACCAGGCTAAGGCTTCTCCTTTGAAAGACTGTGAGACAAACTTCACAATATCCCGATTATGGCAACCACTAATATCCACCACAGTATCCATTTCATCCATCCACGTCATGCAATCAACAGCTCCTTTTTCCCCATTGAAGTCTCTGGGTTTGCATGACACGAAGTATTTATAGGTGCAACCCCTATTACGAGGTTCCTGGTTCTGTACTGCTCTTTGGGATGGATTACTCCTTTGATTCGAGGAGTGGTGAGAATTACTGTTGTGGGCAGTGTGGGTCCTGGAGGGTGTTCTAGTGTGTGATGCAGAATGGGTCCTCGTATGGGTACCACTTGATCCATGGTGCTGTCTACCCATAGCTATATTAACCGCATTATTTATCATAGCTTGCAACTCTGCACCTGCTACGTTAACTTGGGCATTTTCATTCACTATCCCTGGGTGACTGTTGACCTCGTTTGAGTCTGCCATGTATCTAGAACTGTCACATATCGACAACAATTTATTGGTGAGTTTATTATAGAATTGTCTTTTATGGCAATTTTTATTAACCGTGGTAACATAGACCATATATGGTTAATTTATTACTCACATTTAATTAGGATTTCTAATATAATTTATCCTAATTATAAAACAATAACAGTTTTATTAGCACATAAGGCCTAGTCACAGGGACAATATAGATTATAAGCTATGACTTCAGAGAATCACAGCATGAAGGTTTGAACAAAGTTCATTACCTTTATCAGACAGAGTCACAGACTAATACTGTCTTTTGTCTCATGTGAAAATGAGAAGGGCCAGTAGGCATTCCATTACCAATAGATGGTAAAAAGAACTTATCATATTTACTAATGATTTATCCCATGATTCAGAGATCATTTATTTGGGTTTAGAATCTTTGAAAAGATCCATATATAATAATAACACGTGTGTTTTTAACGAATCGTGTCTGCCAGGAGTGTTAACATGTTTTCAGATGTTAACAGGGATTTGAATCTTTTTAACTAGTTTTACCATCTGGGCCAGGTCTTAAAATGACATGCAGGCTAGGTTATACTTTTAAGATCCTTAAAAATAACATAGGCAGATTGACTTTTAAAAGGAATGATTTTGATTTATTTATTTCATATATCTTTTAATTATGCATAACATGGCAAATATGAAATTTATAAACTTACATTCCATTAAAACTAAAAGTAGTACATTTTGCCCTAAACGGGACTTTTCACAGAAACAGATGCCCACGCAGGAGCTATACATATAATACATGTCCTCACAGGGACGGTCTACAAAAGTAAATGTCCACGCAGGGACTACTAGAGATCAAGTCCACGTAGGGACTACGTACAAAGATAGATGTCCGCGCAGGGACTACATACACACATAAATAAATGTCCACGTAGGGACTTGATTTAAACAAGGAAATACAACAATATATATTGGGAATTAACGATCCCTTTTCTTCTTTCCCTTAAGCAAGTTTGCCAAGCCACTCATAAATCCCTCATTCTTCCTACGTTCCTTCTGGAAGTCTCGCTCCACTTTGGCCAGTCTTCGACGGAGTTCCTCCTGCTCAGGTGGAGGAGCCCGTGGTGGCTGGTAATGTGGTGGCGGCTGAACAGATGCTTGATACCCCTGAGTTGGGTATCCCATTCCCCAAGGGGGTCCGTATGGTCCCTCAGGATTATTATGGGCTTGGTAGCTTGCTGCCACGTTGTAAGGATCATCAGTATAGTTATAGCCATAGTATGCTGGTGGTCCATATGGGTTGTAAGCTGCCGGAGCAGTATAAGCAGGTATTGGGTGGCCAAAACCCGGTGATGGCGGTACAATAGGTGCTGAATTCACCTCCGAAACTGGGACAGAAAGTCCACCCATCTGTGGGACCTCATGAGTAGGTGGGTAATGGCTACCGCTAGAGTGTTGAGGAGTGGTGATATGAACTCCCACTGGTCGTACTGACATCCGCGGGCCAGTCCTCCTACGTCTCGGCAGTTCTGGAGGTTCTACATAAACTGGCGGCGGTGGAGGCGGTGGCGTGACTGCCTCGAAATGGGGATCCCCAGAGGGATCTTGCTGCTGCTGCTGCTGATGAGATGCTGAATGAGACGGTGTATGGTGAGACGGTGTATGGTGAGATGGTGTATGGTGAGATGGTGTATGGTGAGATGATGAGTGTTCAGATGGGGTATAATACCACTCACACCGTTCGAACCGTGCCATGTGACTATCCGGACCTTCGTAGGGTGGTCCGTGGTAAGATGAACCATCAGAGATTGAAAAAGGATGGTTCCGGGATCCGGTTGAAGCTTCAACAGGATCTGTGTCCTCGTCCATATCTTGATCACCAGAAAAGTGATCCTCCGGCCCTAGTGGGTTAAAGCCCACGTTTTCGGGTAGGTACTCTGCTGGGTTAAACTGACCCTGAAATACAGGAGTAGGGTCGCCGAAGAAATGTTGCGGGTTGTGGGGTTCGTTCTCTGACTGAGGCCCATAGGAGTCATGATATGGAGGCGTTGAGGCGTGCGAAAAAGATCGTCTGGCATCGTCTTCATAGGTCCTCCATAGCTCCCTCGTTTCGTCATTCCTTGTAGAAGAAGTTCGTCGATATGAAGGCCCTGCCTCATGGTCGTTAGGGGCACTAGCTGGCTCCTTTCCTCGACTACCTCGTCTAATTCTTGGTGGCATTATTGTACCTGTTAAAATACACAAGATAATAACAAGGAAAAATAAAGGACAAAAATTTAATTAAATAAAAATTTGAACAATTTGGATTATTCCTAAGTTCTTTGTCTAGACTCGAAGATTTAGGAATGTGCAATTGTGTAACTGAGATTAAACACAAAAGGTTAGTGTTTAATTCACTCAGTGTTGGCTCTGATACCAACCTGTCACACCCTGAATTTCCACGTGTCACCGGTGGGCCCGGTAGGGGAGTATCGTGACGTGGTTGGCAACATAATAGTCAAACAACACAATATTTAAATGCACAGCGGAAGCAAAGTATAGATTTCATTCAACCAACGATATTGTAATATTAAGTATCACAATTAGTCGAATATAAATCCACAGGTAGATTAAATAAAAAGGAAACAAATGTTCAACAGTTTATGACATCCAAGCTGGCGAGACTTAATGTGGATGCTAGGAGACAAGCCAGCCTATTTCGCGTAGTACCTGCACTTAACCTTTTTAAGAAAATACGTCAGTTTACACTGGTAAATACAATCAACTGACTCATTTTGAAAAGAGTTTAAGAAAATGCATTTAAGGCACAAGGCACAAATAATATTTTATAACTTGGGATACTTATTTAAATATATAAACTTGTACAGGATTTACATGTTTCTTATGCGTTCAGTAGCCCGGATCGAGCCGGGTTAAAGATCAATTAACACACCACTTTAGTTATGAGACACTGACAGGTGTACGCCTACACCTGAGTGCTAAGGTCGTGGCCATTTCGTAAAATGATGCCAGGGATATCCGGGACACGGTCATTAACCCCCCAAAGGCTTTAAGCAACAAAACAAATTAAACGGAGACATCTCAATCATTTAACCATAATAAGATTAAATATTCAACGCCCGACCAAGCGGTATTTTATATACCGTACCCAAGCCCGTATACGGAAATAAGTTAAAAGTATTTACCTGAGCAAGTATAGTTCAAAATCAGCAAGTGCAAGTATCTTTTACTGGTTCTCCTATTCTGGAACGAAGGTTTATAATAACCTATTAGAATCCTAACGGGTCTTTAGTTAAGCTTACGCTTAGACCAGTTAGTTTTAATGATACGGTTCGTACGCACGATTAAGCGAAGACCGGATAGAATGTGATTTAAACCCGACAAGTTTGAAGACTTGCTTAATATGGGTATATGATACACATTCTAGATTTTGAGACAAAACCGATAAGGTTTGACCCGTTTCGGCTAATTTATGTAAACTAGTTACATAAACCGAACCGAACGCGCATGAAGCGTAACGGGTATCCGTAAGAGTCCTAAACAGGTTTCCTAAGTTAACATGCCTTAAATAAGTTGTGATATCAGTAGGATATCACCCGTGACGCCCCAAACGAGTTTAATCTCTTAATAAGCCCCGTAGGGGTATTTTGGTCATTTTAAAGATTATAAAAGGGTTTAATTAGACACCTGTGATCCGGGTCTGAGTTGATCAGTAAAATGGCCTATTTTAACAGGTTATAACATTTGGTAATAAGTCTTATATATTAAAATAGTTTTAAACCCAAACTATGCGTTAAATACGCGTATAAAGTCGTTTTAAGCGACGTACGGTTTAAAATACGATTCTGAGTTTCCAGGTCAGTTTAACAGGCTCAAAATACTATAATTATTATTTAAAATCAGTAGCAATTGGATTGGCGCCATTTGGATTTGTAAAACTCGTTTTATGGCCTAAAAGGGCATATTCGGTATTTACCGAATTAAGGCGCTAATCCAAGCTTATGATCAGTCTAAAAATAATTAAAAATCTTTAAAAATCCTAAAATATTATTTAACCTCAGTGGGTGAAAGATTTGGTGTCAAAACTGAGTTTAGATAGGCTTTACGCTAATGGCGCCGTTTAATTAATAAACATGTTTATAAATACGCCATTAAGCATAACTCCTAATCTAGACTTCCGATTGACGTGAAATTTTGCAGACATGTTCAATAATCAGTACTAAAGACTTTTGCACTTTTACATTTTCTAAAATCTCGTTTGATGGTCATAAGGGCATTACGGTCAATATTTAGGCGATTAACGGAAACATCGGATGATTAGGGATTCGAGTGGTATAAACGCAGAGGCTTATACACACAAGTAACTAGGTCCTAATGGAACTTTAAGGCATGTCTAAACCTATATAAATCGGGTCAGAACTGAGGTCAACGCAAAAGTCAAACTTTTGCGTCTCTCGGCTCCGTATCGGTTCTAAATAGAAAGTTGTCGAATCAAACAAGCGTATACAAGTTTTTATACTTATTTTCAGTTGGTAAGAATAATAAAATAGTCTATACGCCATTTACATCGCTAATCATGCATTAAACCAAACATAACAATTCTGTTGACTTTTTCGGAAGAGGTTTGACTCGATAAACGACCTAGTTAGGATCCGAATTAGTGAGTGCCCTTTTAGGGGTTTATCAACCATATAAATACCAACTTATAACAACCTTTGATTCGACTAAACTCCGGACCGATTATTTATTATCGAAAAGTCAAACCGCAGTTACGACGGTTTGATTTCCCGGCCATAAACTAAGTATGAATGAACTAGAGAAGATCAAGGGTACTTACACAAGTCTTATGGATGATATGGATTGCTTGTAGGCTGCTTGAATGGTCTTGAAATGCTCAGAAGTGAAGATGTTCATGTATGTGCAAAAATGTGGCTTTTTATAACAACTTCAAACATCACGGATGATCGACAAATAAGCCTAGGGATGTTACCATATGATCAACATGTGTCCTACATGCTAAATACCACTTTAGACAAGCCCAAGGTATGCAAGAATTTGATCAAAGTCGGTTTAAACAAAAACCCACAGCTGCACAACACTTTCTGTCCAGATAAGGCAGTAGCGTAGCGCTACTGCCAAAGCTTTCAAGCTAGCGCTACGCTAGGGTGAAGAAGATCAGCTCAGCAAGTTTTTGTTAATTGCATTTCAGTCCCTGGTCCCTCGAAACATCGTTTTCACCATCCTACTTGCATAAGAAGCTTTGTTATTTAATATATGGGGCTTTAAGACTTATACCCACTTTGTTAAGTCCTCGGGTAACTTTGTGATCACCCGAAAAGCCCTAAATTTTAACGTTGACGATTCTAACCCTCACACACGAATTTTATCACAACTTGCTCATACGATAACGAAACTTCATGAAATTTTTGTGGTACATTCTAGTGAGCATAATTAATCGTTACAAAGCTTCGGGTTTGTCAAAAGGTCACTCAGAGGTATAACTTAAACATGTTGGCACATTTAACCCCTGTAGTTTGTAATCTCTCACTTTCTTTTACAATTCGCTTCGTATGATCCATGATCTATTCGTTTAAGGTTATAAACATCATGTAGGGTTATTGCAAAGTATATTTATTCATTGTTGACACTTTGAACCCTTCTATTTACACAGTTTCACTGTTTGTCAACTTTAGTCCTTCAAGAACATTCTTTCACACGTTCAAACCTATGACACGTGTCAACACTTTATAGGACGTAAATTTCCGAGGTGTTACATCGCCCGTGAAGTCTTTTGGGCCACAGGCCTTAAACTGCTTAAAGCTAAAAGTACCCTTAGGCGAGTCAGTCCTTGGTTCCTTAGAGGACTTGCTGGTATTCTCCTTAAGCTCACTGACGATTTATGGGATAACTTTCGCCATTTGCTTAGCGACTAGAGCAGCGATGCGTTTGTCCTTATGGTTGCGGTGAGCGGCTCGGGAGTGACGTGATCCAAATGACGACATTGTCTGCAACAGACATCGCCATAGGACTCAAACACTATATAATCGAATCTCACCTCACGCGCACTACTACTAAATAAAGCTCAGGAACACATCAAACACGTAATCACAAAGGTACATAATCCACATAGGCACGTAAGCACATAAGCATGTAAGCACATAAAACACATAGCTCACAGAAACAACACTATATTTCGCACGTATTCGCCTACATATATTGCACGTATTCACCTATCATTTAAGTTCGCGAGACGCGTTTGAGAGTAGCGAGTACACATCGAGTAGCATTGCGAGTAGTATAGCATAAGTGAGTAACATAGCAAGCGACTTGTTTACGTTTTGAGATAGATGCGCCGTGCGAGTTGTGTGTGCGATAAAGGCGAAAAGAGAAAAGCGTATAAATCACCAAAAATCGAAACACATAAACATGCAAAAACCACATAAAACACATAAAACCTCCACATAAAACGATAAATCACAGAGTCAGCGGTTGCGGATCCATAATCGAATCACATAAAAATCAGCGATTGCGAGCTTGAAATCAAAAGTAGATTGTCTCGGCTTGATAGACGTCGACTACCCAAAGTGATTCGACTATTCTCAAGGACTTCGAGTACACGCTTTGGCCTAATGGACTGTGCGCTATCACCGGCATACGGCGAATGGCACGCATCCTTTCGGTTATTTACTCAACTCGAGTCGTTGGAATCCATCGAGACTTTGGTGAGAGTTTTGTAAAACCAAAATAAGATCGGAACGAGTCATCAAGGTTCGGGTTTCACCCCTAACTTAGTGACTTTATTCCTGTTTGTGTGATAGAATCACTAGATAGAGAGGGAGAATGGCGTCGAAGTACGGATTTCACTCCTGATTCAGCGCAAATTCTCATGTTTGAAGTAAGAATGCGCGTCGAACAGGCGATCTAGTCGAGTTTGCGGTTTTCACACCTAGTCTCGATCTAATCACTCGTTCATTTTCGAAAATAGTGTGCGGTGCGCCTGCCTTAGGAAAGGCAGAGTGATAGTATTCCAGCCTTAGGAAAGGCAGATAGAGTATAGTATGGTCGTGAGTCGATCGAATAACAGAAATGTGCTCGCACGAAACCCCTACCGGGTTCGCACAAGGCGGTCTGTTGGTACTTAGACTATAGACTAGGTCGCTTCTAAGACATCAACCCGGACTAGGTCGAGTCTTGCCGAATTCCCTATAGTTATGGCTCTGATACCAATCTGTCACACCCCAACCGATGGCGGAATCATCGGGGCGAGGCACTAAGCGAAACAGATTGTCTAGGAGAAATCCATAACAACTAATGTTACCAAATATTTTAAGTTATGTCCTATACCATACATGTAGCAAAGTGAAGCTAGTAGGTCATCGACAATGAAATATGCACAGACGTGACTGCGAGTTGTAGAATGTGCAACACATATCACCACTGTGACACATGAAGTAAAGCCCTTAACAACCCCTGTCCACGACAGGTGCTGAGTCCAAACTATAGTACTATCGTTGCTAAGGTGTCATGCAACAATCACTGTGTAAACATAACATACAAGCATTCATCGAGTAACACGTATAACATGCAATAATGGTCAGCGTATAAAAGTGTTTGCGTTGTGTGTCGATTGTGATTTGAATAAGTAACGTATGTAACACCCAAAAGTGCTCAAAGCAAAAAGGGTTCGAGTATACTCACAGATCATGTTTACGAATAAACACAGTCTTGAATTGGATTGAAGGGAGCGCTGGAAAGTTAGCCTGATTATAGAACGATAGCATAAGCGATGAGCAGTGCGTGAAACAACGTGTCGGTGTAACAAGTGACGGATAGTCATTCGGTCGGATGACAATCCGGACGGATGGTCATCCAGTCTGATGGCCATTCGATCGAATTGTCATTCGTTTGGGATGGATGTATTTGTGTATGATGGCTTTGAAGTTTTCATTGTAGCATTTTAAAATCAGAGAAGTATCTCTACCTTTCAGGTCGTTCGATCGAACGGTCATCCGGACAGATGGTCGTTCGATCGGATGGCGATCCGTTCCAGCGAGACATTTCTCAAGAACAAGTTTACAGCAGGATGGCCATTCGATCGGATGGTCGTCCGATCGGATGACCATTTGTTTGGATATTGACATTTATAGGAAACTTGTAAAATGTTTAAGTATTTGAAGCCACAAGTCATCCGATCGGATTGTCGTTCGATCGGATGGCAATCCGATCAGACGACAGTCCGTTTGGTGACTTGCTCGTTTTGAAATTTGGAGAAATTTTGTTAAGTTTGAAAAGTTTGTGGTTTGACCGAGACGATATGACAACGTTTCAAACAACGGAAACCCCACCAAGTTCAAGTTATCCGATCGGATGGGAATCACCCCGTTTGATCAGTTAACTGTTCTTGACAGTTGTTCATGTTCAACCCGATAAGTTGGTCATCTCGTCGATAGGAATCAGTTCTCAGACCGACACTTCACTAGAGGAAGAGTGGAAGGCCTGAATGAGCTCCGGTTTTATCGGTTTTGAGTGCAAGAGTGTAAAAGAATTGAAAGAAACTTAAATTGGTTTGAAAATGTTTAGATTTAGGTGAAATCCTGTGTTTAAACATGTTAAAATCTCTTAGATCTGAGTTGTTCTTGGTGGAATGAGGTCACACTTTGAAGTTCATGAGAACTCATGATGACATCACCCTAGAACAACCCAAATCAGACAAATTTCACGGTGAAAAGTTAAGATTTGATGGCGAGAATGATGTGATTTGTACGTAGATCATAGAAGTACAATATTTGAGGTAGAAACTTACAAGAATCACGAGAATTCGAGAGAAAATAGCCCAAAAGCATGCTGGTCGAACGAGAGCTGCCACATTACATGAATAGTGATGTGACAGGTGTTATTTATAGGTGACAGAAGAGGAAAGGCGGTGCAGGGTGACGGATCGGAGGGTAGTCCGATCGGATGGCCATCTGATCCGATGGCCATCCGATCGGATGGTCATCCGGACGGATGACCATTCGATCGAAGGGCTCGGGTGAGTTGGGTTTCGAAGTTTCGTTTCGTGCGTTGAGCGTTGCATTACGTTTAAGCGAGTGTCGATCAAGCGATGCGATAGATTTAAATAATAGTCACACAAATAACATAACTAACATTCAACAACATAAATAAACTTGCGTTTCTAGTTTGCGATGAGATTGCGTTGTGATAGAGTTTCGATTTCGTTTTCGATTAATCACCACAAACATATAATAAACATGCACAAGTAACACATAAATAGCACACACACGTAAAACAATATTTAGAACTGCAGGTTCAAGTTGCGATGCGATTAGCGATAAATAGATTAGCGATTAACATGCGATTATTATAGATACTCCACATAATACAACTAAAGTTCACAAATTAAAGACATCGATTGACGAGTCAACGAGTACAGTCAATAACTAAGCAAGGAGTGACAGATCGCATTTAGCAATCTTTTCTTCTTTTGACTTTGACTTTGACTTCAAAGACGCGGGTTGTTACAATGCTGCTGCTCTTTGTTCTGGAGTTTGTTCTGTTCTTCCAACATAAAATTGTTCATCTTCTTTATCCACAAACTCATTTCCAAATTTCTTTTCCAACTTCGCCTTCAGATCGTAAACAGTGGACATCAACATCCCTACATCACCTTGCAGCTGATCTATCGTGAGCTCTCTGTTAGTGAGTTTTGATTGTAGAGAAGAGATCTAGGCTTCTTTCAAATCTGCGTCTTGTTGAAGAGAAACGATCTGAGCATTCTTCAGCTCTGCATCCTGTTCCAATACGACCACACGCCTTTTCAATCTTTTAATATACTCATCTTCATCATTATCACTTTCGCTTTCAAAGATTTGACGTTTCTCAGCCGCATAACGAAAAGCTGCTTAATCATGCTCAGTGTTACCTCCCCCACTTGAGCTTCCAGCTTCAAATCGAACGCCACCACTAGAACTGCCTGGCTGTGAAGGGGTGGCTTCAAAATCAAAGTTAAAGTCATACAAGTCTGGGTCCTCAGTGTTTATCTTTTCTGATGCACCATCTTTTTTGGAGCAGGCTGAGGGTCAACGATTGGAGTGGACTCAGGGGCAGTTGATGGACTAGAAATAATGTCATCAGGTGCGGAGTCGGTTCTTTTTTTCTTTCTAGCTGATTCTTTAGCAACATCAGCAGTCATTTCAATTTCCTTTTCAACTTGCGATGTATCAGCAGCATATTGAGCATCAGCAGTGGATACAGATGGAGGGTTTCCATCACCATCCTTTAAACTCAAAAGTAAAGCTGCTAAATTCTCTTTCAGAATTTGTTTCTTCACTAGAGCATGTCTCTGATTCTGAATCAACAATTTGAATTTCATCTTCATCATCAGCCACATGTTGTACTTGCTGCATAAGTTGTACATCATGCTCTTCCGCAATTTGTGCATTGATTGGAGGCGGAACTGGAGCAACAGGGGCAACTGGAGGAGCTGGGGCAACTGGAGGTCCTTGTACATCATCTGCAAATCTACCATGCTTTTCAAGATCTATTCTTCCCTCAAAGTTGTGATGCTTTGCTCTTTTGTATCTACAAGCATTCTCAAAGCAGCTCGGCCCCATTGGCTTTAGATTAATGAAGTTTGGTCCCTTGACGAACGTTGGGTATCGATCGTCAAGAATCATCTGAATAAATCTTGGATATAGCATGAAAATATTCTTTTTCAGATCTTCGAACATCTTCTTCATATTATCATAGATAAAAGCTGAAAAATTGAAATACCATCCATTCACCAATGCTACTATTGCAGAAGTTTGTGTCTTGTTGAGTTGATCGAATCCCCCTTTGTTTTCAGCGATGCATTGCCGGAAGAAATGGACTAATAACCTCCAGTATGGTGGAAATAGCTTCTTCAGCACAGTTGGTAACCCCCTTCATAGCTCATCCTTTGTAGCGCAGCAAGAACTCTAGTTTGATCATAAGACGTAGGATGATGTGGTTGATCTCCCAGTCTTAAGACTTCTCGTATTATCGCCTCGGTCACGATGATCTTTGTCTTTTGAACGGTTGCTTCAATTGAACCTGCACCTCTGTTGATTTTTGTGGTGTTCCAAAAAGTGTTGATGCAGCTGTTGCATATAACTGGTTCTGCTCGCAAGGCGTGAGTGAGGGGATAATTGTTTAGACCCATAATGAGAGATCCAAATAACTCTATTTGATCTGCTGGAGGATCCGACAAGTAGCCTGCTTGATTATGAAATTCATTTACTTCCAACTGCCATTGGTTCCTTTCCTGCATCATAGCACCAGCCATTTTCTGCACTAAAATTTTGACGTTAGATCCTTTTAAACAAACGTTAACTTATATTTGAAGTTAATGATGAGTTAATAAAATCAACACGTCAAATGGTTCAAACACAAGCAAACATGTCAAGAAAAAAGGTTCAAAAGCAGTCCAGTTCAATGGTCCAGGTCAGAAAAAGGTTCAAGTCAACCCTGGTCAAGGTCCGTAATGATGAGGGTTCATCTCGAATGGACCTCTTCATCCGGAATGACATAGTCATTCCATCCGAGATCATCCGAGATGGGGATCTCTCAGTCCGAGATCATCTGTGATGATGATCTCAAGTCCGAGATCATCCGTGATGCTGCTTAGTTAGTCCAGAATCACACACCTTCAGTCCGGAATGAGTCCGATATTATCCAAAATGGTCCGAGATGATGGAAGTTGAGAGAGAATTCTTTGAAAGTGGTCCGAGATGATTCGAGATTGTGCCTCAGATCTTTGTCTGTTTAGTATTTAATGCTCTCAGATGCTATTGGGCCGGGCCCATCTCGGATGATTGGTCCGAGATAGTGGGCCATCCAGCTCAATATTTTATTATTTTTCAGCAAAATTTTTCAAGAATAGCAAAATACCCCCTTTAAAATCAATGAATCTACCCACCGAGCAACAAAACAAAAATAATAAAATAATAATATGTATGAAATACCAACACTGGGGTTATTTTGGGAAGAGTGCTACGGGATCAAATCGTTTTCAAACTGATTAAGGAACACTTTTCAGCTCTTCATTTACTTGGACTGGTCCATACGATTGTTAATATGTTTGTCCTCTTAAATCCACCGCTCAAACTTCAACTTTTAGCTTTGTGATACGCTTTAGGTAGAATTATACTGAAACATCTGTGTATCCCATTCCAAGGCTTACCCCCGCGATCAAGGTAAGCACAACAGTTCATCATAGTAGGTGAGTATACTTAGATCATCCTTAAGTTTTCAACGCCAGACTTCCTGGTGAACAGGTCAGTACTTCCGTACAGCAGAGAGACCAGGGAAGTTCTGACGAGGGCGAGATAGATACCTTTAACGGTACGAATTTCTCTTTAATAGCACACGGAATTCTCTTTTTAGTGAGATTTCTTCCGTTTTCATGTTTTGGCCCTTTTGGCTCTTTTGTAAGATATCCTGACTGTGCCCAGGTCTGCATATAGTCTGGATGCAAAAGTGGGACTACCCTGATATCCCGGATGATTTATCAGCATAAAGACCCGAAACTTTAGACGTTGGCTATCTATCAACGCAGGATTTAAGACCATGAAATCATACACCGTTGGTCTGTTACCCACGAGATGTCCAGTCCATTATGTTTATATCACTTTGCCTCTTTTTGCTTTTCGAGTGGTAGACCTATCAACACATCGCAGTGGATCCTAGCCTGTTCAACATTGAAACCTTACGTGTGTTAATCAAGTTCTTTATCACGAAAATTCATTTCATTTCCCAGCAACTTTTCTCCCCCTAAATTTGTGCAAAAGTAGAATACTTTATCCCCAAATTTACTGGATGAGATACCGTTATTCATAGAAAACCCCATTATTTATAATATACATTAAAGTTTTTTTTTGTGCTCAGTCGATGAAGCGTATCATTTTCAAGAGGTCTACAAGCACGTTGAATCTAGAGATGCTGACAGGTTTTGTAAAAAGATCCGCTGTGTTAGCATCAATATGGGTATGTTCAAGTTTAATAAGACCTCTGTCAAAGCAATCTCGTATAAAATGAATTTTGATGTCAATGTGCTTGGTTTTGGAGTGAAAAACAGGGTTTTTAGTGATCTGGATAGCGGCATCATTATCACAATAAATGGTTGTATCAAGATAAGTCAAACCGTAATCCTCCAGCTGATGTTGCATCCAAAGAACCTGGGAGCAGCAGGAAGATGCTACAACATACTCTGCTTCCGCTGTGGAGAGAGATACTGTTTGCTACTTCTTACACTGCCAAGAGATGAGTCTATCTCCCAAGAACTGGCATCCTGCTAATGTAGAGTTCCTATCCCTGGCTGTCCCTCCAAAGTTGCTATCTGAAAAGGCAAACAGATCAAAGTTCGAATCTCTAGGATACCAGAAACCGAGTTTAGGAGCTCCCTTCAAATATCTAAAAATTCTTTTAACAGCAGTTAGATGAGAGAGTTTAGGGTTAGCCTGATAACGAGCACACTGACAAACGGCTTACAGAATGTATGGCCGACTTGCAGTCAAGTACATCAGTGAACCGATCATGGATCGATACAATGTCTGATTAACAGGACTTCCCTCTGGATCCTCAGTCAACGACGACCGTTCTGCAATTGGGGAGTCTATTGGCTTTGAGTCTGTCATGCTGAACTTTGTAAGAACGTCGTTTACATATTTACTCTGGTGAATCAAGATTCCTTGATTATTCTGACGGACTTGCAGGCCCAAAAACATTGTCATCTATCCCAAGGAACTCATCTCGAACTTCCTCTTCACGACCTCTTCAAATTCCTTGCAAAGTGCATCATTAGTCGATCCGAAGATAATGTCATCAACGTATATTTGAACTAGGATGATGTCCTTGTCAACATGTTTAATGAACAGTGTCTGATATATTATCCCTCGAGTGTACCCATAAGCGAGCAAATGTTCTATTAGAGTAGCATACCATGCACGGGGTGCTTGGTGCAAACCATACAGAGCCTTGTCCAGCTTGTAGGCATAACCTTCCTTTTCTTGAACAACGAAGCCCGGGGGTTGAGCAACATAGATCTCCTCCTTGACCTTCCCATAAAGAAACGCCGTCTTTACATCCATTTGATAGACTGTAAACCCCATAAAGGATGCATATGCCAGGAAAATACGAATGGCTTCAAGACGCGCTACTGGAGCATACACTTCATCATAATCTAAGCCTTCGACCTTACTGAAACCTTGGACTACTAATCTGGCCTTGTTCCTTATGATTATTCCAGAGTCATCTTGCTTGTTACGAAATACCCATAGTGTGCCAAGAGCTCGTTTTCCTTGAGGCAGCTTTTCAAGCTTCCATACTCCAAGCCGTTCAAATTGATTGAGCTCTTCATGCATTGCATCAACCCATCCAGGTTCCTGCAAAGCAACATTAATGTTTTTAGGCTCAATCTGTGATAGGAAGCAAGAGTATAAGCACGAGTTGATGTCTCCAGATTTGCTGCGGGTCTGAACACCAGCAGATACTAGGCCAATGACATTCGTGATTGGGTGACTTTTCTGAACACGTTGTGGAATTGCTGTTGCAGGGACTTGCAGGTTTGGTTGCAAATTTGAAAAGCTTCTTGATGCTATTCCAGATGGCTCCCCCTCATTTGGTGCAGCGGTGTTGGTCACACGAGGATCTACAGTGCAATCTGATGGAATTGCTTCTTGAAACAAAGAAGCTCCTTGAACGTTTGACGGTCCAGCAGAGACTTCAGTGTTGCTGGCTTCACCATCAGGGATAGCCGCCGAAGGTTTAGGAATCGGCTCCTGAGTAGTGGAGGATTGACTTTGTGCTGTAGTTTCTTTGTCGAATCCTGATGGATTCACAGTGAGTTTCTTGATTAAATTTTTCAAGGGTACATCCTCATCTTTATCTTCAACGGGAATAGGAATCTCTGCAACTGAAACTCCTACATTAACAACTTCATTAGACAAAATAGGAAATGATTTAAACAAGGAGGAATAGTCATATAGCCAATCAGGTCCAATGCGAGTATCTTTTGGATTTTCTTCCAGCCAATCCACATGATATGCTTCCACAACCTGCTTCTTGACCTTATTGTACACACGATACGAGGTATTCTTAGCATATCCAATGAAATAGCATGGATCTCCTCGAGCTTCAAATTTTCCTCTGGAATCCATGAGAAGAAGTACACACGGACAGCCGAAAGTACGAAAGTGTTGCACTGAGGGTTTTTGACCTTCCACTATCTCAAAAGGAGTTTTCATGTGACGTTTGTTTATCAAGGCAAGATTCTGAATGTAGCAGGCCATGTTCATTGCTTCTGCCCAGAATATTAGTGGAAGTCCTGAATCTATCAGCATTGTGCGAGTAGCTTTGATAAGAGTGCGATTCCGTCTTTCTGCAACTCCATTATGTTGAGGAGATCTTGCTGTACTGTATTGACGGTCGATTCCTTTTAGGGCACAAAACTCATTCAGCTCAACATTCTTGAATTCTGTCCCGTTGTCACAGTGAATAATCTTTACACGTTCATTTGACTGATTCTCCATGAGTATTACAAATTTCTTGATCAAACCAGTGAAACGAGAAAAATCATCTGTGATGACCAAATAGTAAGCCTTTCCTCCTATACTGAGTACATTCACCAGGCCAAATAAATCCATATGCAGCAGTTCCAACACCTTTGAAGTGGTGTGAGCAGGTTTTGACTTGTGAGGCCTTCGATGCTACTTTCCTTTAGCACATGCGTCACATTTTTCTATTTGCATGAAATCCTTGATTGGGAAGTTCCTGACGAGACCTCCTTTTGCTAACCGATTTAAATTTTTCGTGTTCAGGTGACCCAACTGACGGTGCCACAACATAGCATCATGTTCAGCAATTTCTGAAAACAAACAATTAACTTGATCAGTGGGTGCTTTGTTCATATCAATTACGTAAGCATTTCCTCTTCGTCAAGCTTCAATCAGAAACCGGTCTTCAGGAATAATAATTCCTGGTTTCAAAATAACACAGCCACTCTTGGTGAAGAGAACTTCCATTCCTTTTTCGCACATCTGTGATACACTCAGCAGACTGTGCTTTAGCTCAGGGACAAAATTAACATCTGAAAAGGTGAGGACGTCATTTTTCACTGTGCCTTTCATGGTGATTCTCCCCGATTCTCCTCTAGCGAAGTTGACACATCCTCCGTTGAATATCTTGATGTCATTCAACTGGGATATATCTCCCGTCATGTGTCTAGAACAACCACTATCAATAAACCAGAGTCTAAAGATAGCCCTCCATAGTCGTTCCTGCACATTCAACGAAATCAGTTAGAGACTGGAACCCAGGCCATAGTGGACCTGAGTTTACCATCGCTATCTGTGTCGGTAACTTCGCGAAAGATCATATGACTTTTATCATTGCTTGTGGTTTTTGGTAACGCGGTAGAAGTTGATGGTTGCGAACACGGAGACTAGGATGGGATCCAACAGGAATTTTAGGTTTCCAATTTTTGGCGTCTGAAACACTTCCATTTGATGGAAAAACTTTTGTTTTTCCTTGAAACCTGTTTGTGTTTGAAAATTTTTGGTTTTCCTGTTTATCAAGATTCCAGTCTCTGTCAAAAGGCCTTGCTTTGGGAGGACCATTTTTGGTAAAGTGAGAGTGCATGGCTTTCTGATGATACATGTTCCTAGAGTAGTAGGGACGATGAACACAATTTCTTGCAATGTGTCCCGGAATTCCACAATTATAACATGTCTGCCTTTTTGAGAAAAAGACATCCAGTTCAGCTTGTGTTATTCTCGAGAACTGATCACGTCTTTTCATTTCATTTGATGCTGAGTGCTTTTGAGGATGCTTGACCTTGGATGAACCCGGCTCACAGTTGTCAGCACAAGAGTAAGTATCCACTACCTTACCCTTGAGTTTGGGTTCTGTTTGCTTGAGATTTGGGTTTTCCCTTTTAACATTTTTTCTCTTTGGCCTTCTGTTTCTACGTGACCGCTTTCTTTTAGGGGGAACAGATTCAGTTGATTCCTTTTTGTTAAGGTCACCTTTTGGATCGATAGTTGAACTGTCTGTGGAAGTGCCTTTCACAGATCCCTTTTTCTCAGAGACCATGTTTTCAGAAGATTCTGCAGAGAAGGTTTCCACAATAATTTTTTCTACAGTTTCATCATCTGATTCGACTATGGAATTGATTTCTATGGATTCATTCTCCATAGGGTTCATGTTTCCATGGGTTTCTGCAGAATTTGACTCTATGGATGTCTCTTCTTCAGTCAGATCAACCTCTGAGCTCTCGACATTAGACGATTCTGGTAATTCAGATGATGAGCAGTCTATGTCCAAGACAGTTTGACTGTCTTCTTTTGCAATGCTGCTAGATTCTGATTGTTCATCACAATCGGAATCACTTGAAGATTTGAGCTCATTATCTGAGATTCCTGAATCCTCTGTTTGGCCACCAAGATCATCAGATGATCCCTGTTCAACAACAATCTCTTCATTATTACAATCAAAAGTATCAAGTTTTTCATCATTGCAGGGAGCTTCTGATGTATCATTCGATGTTTTAGGCATACAAGTGCAATTTCCTGAATCATCAGAATTGATTTCTGGGTTACTTGAACCAGATGTCTCAAGTTCCTCAGTCGACGCATCAGGCTCTCCTGTCAAAACATCTTCAACATTTTCAACATAGTCATTTTTATCACAAGCATAATCTAGAATAATAGCACCAGATTCATCAGTCTTAGTGGGAACACCCCAAGTCTCAGCAAACCAAGAAAAAAACACAATTCTAAGCATAAAGGTCATTTTTATCAGAAATAACATTATCAGCAGCACGTTGATGTGATTCATCATCCTATTTAGACTTCTCTTCAGTTCTTACTGACTCTGCACACAAACTAGAACAGTTAGTATTTTCAACAGAATCAGAATTTGGTGAACTTTCCTTCATCTCCTCTGCGGGTGTGATAACTGGTTCCGTTTTTTGTCTTAGTTTCAGCTTCTGTATTTGTTACTGTTTCATTTACATGATCGGACTTATCTGCTGATTCATTTTGAACATTTTCATTTTTGACAAAATTCATTGGTTTCTTGAAATCAGCTTGTTGATCATTTTTAAACTTTGATGGTTCATGTGGAACATAATCACTAGGCTTGCCATACAACATTATGTCATAATTTTCCATCTCCTACTCAGTGATGGGCAGTCTGGAATAATTATGATTATATGGTGGCGGAACCTGTGTGTATCCCAATCCCCTTCCCTTGTTTTCCTTATAAGAAAGTTGCACGTTGCACAGATTACGAACTGTGTCACTGGAAGTATCAAACTTTTTGATGTTTAAATCATTTTGTTTGTACTTTCCAGTGAGGAGCTCTAGCTCAACCTTCACAGAATCACATTCAAGAGTTTTGACTGTGAGTCTATGTTTGTAGTCGTGAACCCGACATTGTTGTCGGTTCACATCTCTGTGAAGTTGAGCTATGTCCTTCTTAAGTGCCTCAATCTTTTCATAGAGAATTTTATTATTCTCTCGAAGACTGATGTACTTTCCCATCACATTGTTGTAATCAGTGATTAAAGCTGAGTTTTGAGATCTCAGCAAAGCAACTTTCTTCCTACAATGTTCAGTACATAAAAGGGAATTTACCGTCTTAGAGAGTGATTTTAGTTCCTCGGTCATCGCCATCAAGCACTGATGAACCCTTTCCACATCAACAGTTTCAGACAGCTTCATTGATTGCACTTGAGCGACTGCATCAGCCCAATTGAATCCATTATGCTCTTGTGCGATCAAAGCTCTTCCAGCTCCAGAGTTTCCCTATCCAGTTGAAGTCGAAGTCACAACAGGAGTAATAGGAACCATAGACCTTTCCTTGTTCCTTGCCGCTGCCGCCTGAGTAGCTTCATAACCTGCAAGAACCTTCTCGTAATCCTTAGTAAAGTGTCCCGGTTCATAGCACCTGTAGCACCTCAACCTGTCTCTTAGAACTCCAGGACGAGCATTCATAGGACGACACCCATATTTCTTAGCAAACTTATCTGCCTTAAATGCTGACATAGCCATATTCCAAGCCACATCCAGTTCATCCAAGTCTTCTTCCACAACTTGATTCACATCTGGTGTTATCTCTCCTGAGGGCATGAGATCTCCTGCTAAGAAAGCATTGAAACTAGAGATCATAGAGGCTGCGAGAGCAAGTTTTTCTTCATTTTGTTTGGTCAGGAAAGCCATGTGGTCCACTGAAGGTGATGATGGGGTTTTCTGAGGAGCAAACTGAGTGGTTGAACCAAAGGCAGCATTAATGTTATGGCTGGGGCTGAGATTGCGGTTGCACATTGGTGACATTGACAGCAGGAGCTTGAGAAGTAGGAAGAGACATTCCATACACATAGTTGGATTTTGGTGCAGCAATAGGACTGAAAATAATGTTCGGGTTCTGATTCATAACTCCATGAACAGGGCTGAAAACTAGATTTGGATGAGCTTGAGACATCAATGCTACGTTGTTGGGGCTAGTCATTCCAGTGGCCATCAGTGAGATCTTGTGATTCATTTCTGTCTGCTGATTGTCGATCTCACAAGACTTGATAGTAGTAATCAGTTCCGTAAGTGTCATTTCATTCAGATCCTTGGTACGCTTGATCATAGAAACCTCGGCATCCCATCCTTAAGGCAGAGAGTTAAGCAGCTGACGATTCATTCCATTGTTTGAGATGTTGATTCCAGCACTCAGCATCTGTGACACAAGTTTGACAAACCTCCTAATCTGATTCTCAACAGTTTCTCCATAGATATGGTTAAACGAACTGAACTGTTGGTTCATCATGTTGATTCTACTAGCTTTCATGTCAGCATTTCCTTCAAACAAGTGTATCAGTTGATCCCAAATTTCCTTTGCACTTTTACAGTTTTGAACTCCAATTGAAATGTCTGGACCAAGAGCCATTGAGAGAGTTCCATAAGCAGCTTCATCCTCAGCAACGACCTTTCTCTCTTCCTCAGTGTAAATGTTTTCTGGTTTGGGAACTTGGGTTTGAGGGTCATCTTAAGTAGCGTACATGATAGTGCGTGGTCCATTCTTAATGCTTCTCCAAACATGAGGTTCTTTTGCCTTACAATATTGCTCAAACCTAAACTTCCACTCATAGTAGTCGTCTCCATACAAAAACCTTAGAACTTTGGTGGACGTGCTGATAACTTGATCAAGTTCTTGATGGAAAGCCAAAGACTGAGTCTGAATGGTAGCAAGGGTAGCATTAGCGAGATCAGCTGCGGTCACAACGCTGTTCATAATACCGTTTTGGTTCAACATGATGTTTGTAAAGTCTGAATAGTTGTCTGAAATGAAGAGTCCAAAATGGTTACTGACCCGAAATGATTAGGTCCGAAATGAACAGTAGTCCGAGATGGGTTTTATCCGAAATGGATTCTATCCGAGATGGTTTCTATCCGAAATGATATGAGTCCGAGATGAAACACAAGACAATCTTCAAACACAAGTGATCCGAGATAACTAAACACAATCCGGAATCTGATAATTCTATCCGTGATCTGATGATGTTGGTCCGTGATCTGATGATGACAGTCCGTGATCTGATGATGATGGTCCGAGATGGCTTGATGATGATCCGAGATGGCTTGATGATGGTCTGAGATGCTTTGATGATGGTCCAAAATGACTTGAAGATGATCCGAGATCAGGCAATCTTCAAATCTGAGATGGCTAATAATGATCCGAAATGCAATGAAGACAGTCCGAGATCAGATGAAGACAGTCCAAAATGCTCTGAAAAAGTCCAGAAACCTCCAGAAGTCGGAACAGGAGCTCAAAAACGGAACAGTAGCAGTATCCAACAACGCGATATCAGATCCGAGCCTGGAAATTAGTTTCGCAAGGCTCTGATACCAATTGTAAGTCCCAAAACCGAGATCACAATGATATCGCACAACTCGTAAGGTGGCAGAATCACACAAACAAGTTTCAAAGAAACAAAAGAGATGAAAGAAGGATGATTGTGTATTCAAAAGATTCAATCTTGCATACAATGATTGTCTAATACAAGATTTTGTCCAAAACCACCAACCATGCACCTATGACATAACCTTCTATTTATAGTAATAGGTTAGGGAGGAGGCTCCCTAAACCCTAGGCCCAAACTACCCAAAAGGCCGAAATTACATCATTAACCTAAACACTCCTACTAATCCACTAAGCTACTTATCCATAAACCTTTAAGGGCCTAACAATCCACTTAACCTATAGCATCAATTTCTAGTAGAATGCTTAGTGCTTTGCTCATTTCCTCTTGTTTTTCTGCGTTGTCATGCATGCATTGTTCACTTTCACACTCGTCAGTGAAAGACTATTTCGACTTATCTTTCTTTCCTGAAATATCTTCTTAATCAAACATAATCAATAATAGGTCTGATTTATCGCAATCCTTGTTTTTACCTATGTTAACTTCTCCTCTTCTCTAATTTGTACTTCACAGGTTTCGATTTGGGCACTCATATGCATGATACCCATATTCTTCACATCTTATTGGTCATAGGATGATCCGACACTTCTTACTTTTGAGACTATAGTACTCAATCTTCTAGCAAAGTCAGTAATAGAGTCTCCTTCCTTCATTCACATCGCTTCAAACTCTCGGTCCGTAGAGTTTGGAGTTGTGCTTTTTTTTTTTTAACACAGTCAACAACAATATGCAGGCCCTTGAGGACATCCCATGTTTCTTGGCCATTTGAAGAACAATATCTTCTACTACAACTTGGAAAAGATTACTGATTGCCATCTTACTCTTTCTTGGATCGAAAGTAGCACCTTCGGCGTGTTCAATGGCTTCCTAGATGCTTGCCGAATTGAGGATTGGACATTGGAACAAAATTGTTGCTAGACCCTTACAAGACCAAGAACTGAGTTTGCACCCATTCTCTTGGTCGAAAACCCTTTTATTTTGTGAGTATGTTATTGTTGTTGTTGTACATTAAACCAATCACGCTTGTGCTTCTACATCTTCTCCCTTGAATTGTATACTAACTTGTCAGTTTGCTAGCTCTAAGACCAATTGAAATTGAAGGCACAAATTAGCAAATACGAAGAACACAATAACCTCCTTATGAACCAAACATCAAGTTCGAACTCTTTTATTAAAGTCACAAATCTCGATCTTAAAGAAATAAAACAAACAAGATAATCCAAACTAAAGCAACCGATAAGCATAAGCAATAAAACTAAATAACTATTTAAACTAATTTTCCTTATCACGTTAGGGTTTCTCTTTTCCTTTCATCGAATACAACTTAGGCTAAGAACTTTAACGTGGGCATGGGACTAAGTAGGAGATTGTGAGACACTTTTCCAACCTTACTACATAACTAATTATCTTTAGGAGTGCGCGTTTTTTGGTAATTGACTGATAATGACTTCTGTAATTGATTTTATCCTGACCGTTGGATTTTTGAGCCTTTGGCCTTATATACTAAGTCCAGACATATAGTTGTTTCATATCATGATGACTCCATGAAGAATCATGAGATGGATTCTGTTATCACACTCAATCCAATAAAATTGTACAATTACTTGTAGAAACTAGTACTTGAGAATTTTGTTGAATGATGTGGTGTCAAGAAATGCAACAATCTCTAGTTCTATGGTACACTACACCATCCATAATAAGAAGACATCAAAACATTAAAAAAACGGGTCTTGTCAGTTGCCATGTCTGAGAAAAATACCAATTTCTTTTAAAACGCCCAAAACTTACTAATAAGAAACTAAAAAATACCCAAAAACATTGACACATCATCACCTTTTTATTTGTCAGTTGCCATGTCAAAAAAAAATACTAGTTTCTTTTAAAATGCCCAAAACTCACCAATCAGAAACCTAAAAATACCCAAAATTAAAAAGTACAATGCCCCCACCTTAATCCGTTTTTCTTGTTATTGTCTAAGAACTTCAACTCAAAATTGGGTGAAAAAAAAAAAAAAAAAAAAAACGGGTTCTACAATAGTGACATCACGTCTATGAAGGCTAAAACCAAAAAAAAAAAAAAAAAAACCAAAAAAAACCTTCCTATTGTGTTGCTCTTAGGATTTGTTAATATATTCTTCCTCTTCGGACATGTCATCTTCTTGCTCATTAATTAATCTATTTACGGTTATCTTATATATCAAACTTCAAAAAGTAACAATCGCATCCAGAAAGGGTTGGTAATGTGCGACCTCAACAAAGACCCATAAACAATTGTAAGACGGATTAATGCATGACAAAGAATCAATGAAAATAATGTAATTCACTCGATCGATTAAATATGGGGCTACAACCACCGTCACACTAGACAAATTTTGTTGAATATTTTTTCAGAGTCGAATATATGTAATAGACGGATTAGGGATCATAACAATCCCTACTATGCACAACCTAGAAACCAGGCTTACAATTCCATACGTTCCAAGTCTACCGTTTTAATTTTGCATGCTAGGGTCATCATTGTCAAAGAGAATCATCTTAAAAGTGAGTTGTGGTTTCTATAGCATAGCGAGTTAGCTTACATTAGGTCTATTTTGGAAGAGTTAAATTTCATAAGTTCTACACTCACATCCTAGCATCCTTAGCTGACAAAAGCCTAAGCTAACTGCTAAGGATGGAAATATGCCTGTATTGGGATCCGTCCGGTCTAATATAAAAAATATCTCTTACCTGGTTCCATATGTCAAGCACACCATTACTCAGTTCCTATCATGTTCATGGATATACTTGCATGTTTCGGGTACACCCGTTCATGGTGTTATGAGGTTAAAATGACCCAACATGCATGCCCATCAAGTTCACGTACTTAGCTTATGAAAGCCCAAAGCTAAACCGGTGCCCATGGATTGAAATCCATAGGGTTTTGGTAATTCAATTTAGTTCCATACCTTATTATTTAGTTTTTCCCATTTTTGGTCATAAAACGGTGTACTATATGTTATCGATATGTTTTCTTTTACCAATCACTACTAAACAAAGGAAATCACGGACGTACATCTACACAATTGGTCGCTAATTAGTGATGGAACTTCAACTCGACCCAATTGAATTAAGAAAAAACGTAAAAATGTGTAACTTAGATTTTATGGTTGGTAATCCGTTAGTAAATTGCTCATGGTTAAACGAATAGTTACCGACAAATATCTAGTGGGAAAGTATGTATTTCTTTGATTTTGGAGGGAACAATTTACTAATAGAACCCATGTCAGTAATCCGCCATAAATGAGGATAAGACGTTTTAGTGGATTCCCACCCAACATTTGCGACATATGTTTATGTGTGGTTGCTCCGATGGGGACTCTTCGATAATCCATTAAGCAAAGGATAAGATTTTGATAAGATTCTCGTTCAAACTTTGCTATGGTGATCCATTTACCGATGGATGTCCTTTGATGATTTGTGAGTAAGTTTGTCTATTAATTAACATGTTAAAAATCAATTTTTTTTAAATATTTTTGGAAGTTACACGTAGAAGCCTTTTTAGTAAAAATTTCAAAAACTAAAAACATTAAAACAAAATCTTAAAAAACAGAAAAAGGTAATTTTTTTTTACAAAAAAATCGATTTTTTATTGGAATAGTTCTACACATCTTTATATGTAAAACCTCCGATTTTTTTTTGAAAAAGATAACATTTAGCATTTTATATTGAATTTTAAGATATATTTAACATGTTAAATACATTGGTCCTCAGTTTCCTATTTTTTAGTGCTTCCCATTGAACCTCGCACTATACACACACACAGATATATATATACATAGGATCACGCTAAAATGAGAACCAACTCGAGTTGTAAGAACCGCGAGAACTTTTTGATCCGGGCCTTGGTGGACTAAATTTTTTTTTTCAGAAACGTAGATGCATGTAAAAAAACAACATTTTTTAAAAAAAATTCAAAAAAAAAATGTCGTGGGTGTAGTTTTGAGCAACACAAGTTTGTGTTTACGGGACCCGTAAATTTTCCGACCAGATTTACGGGTCCCGTAAACACAAACTTGTGGCGCTCAAAACTACACACACGACATTTTTTTTGAATTTTTTTTACAAATGGTGTTTTTATACATGCATCTACGTCTATGAAAAAAAATTTGGTCCACCGCGCCCCCTACGGTGTAGTTCTCACGGTTCTTACAACTCGAGGTGGTTCTCATTTTAGCATTCCCCTATATACATATGTATATATATATATATAGAGAGAGAGATGAAGGTTAACGTACATTACGGCTTAACGTACATCACGTACGATAGGTAATTACGCACGTTCATTTTAAAATCACACACGTTATAACTCAAAAATCCAAAATCACGCATGTTGAAACACAGTAATCACGCATATTGAAAACATTAATCACGCATGTTATAGAACTAATCACGCACGTTGTTGTACGTGAAGTATGTTAAGCCGTAATGTACGATATACTTTTTCTATATATATATATATATATATATATATATATATATATATAAAGAGAGAGAGAAAGTGTAAAATACATTACGGCTTAACGTACATCACGTACGACAACGCGCGTGATTATGTTCTATAATATGCGTGATTAATGTTTTCAATATGAGTGATTATTGTTTTCAACATGCATGATTTTGGATTTTAGAGTTATAACTTGCGTGATTTTAAAATGAGTGTGCTGCCGTACGTGATGTACGTTAAGCCGTAATGTACGTTAACCTTCCTCTCTTTCTCTCTCTCTCTCTCTCTCCCTATATATATATATATATATATATATAAGGTGGGGTTCTAGAGTTAACACTAGTGTATTTGTGAACTGAGTGAACAAATTCTAGCCATTAATTTACATCATCAAATCGTAAAATACACTAATGGATTTTCATCATCAAATCATGGCCATTGATTTACATTTGTGTATTGATAATCAAGGGCTAAGCTTTGTTCACTAGTGTTCACTATTAAGGGGGTTGTTCACAAATGAACATAACTCTATATATATAGGGTTAGGTTTATTTGAGAACAACCCCTTTCATTATGAACACTAGTGAACTAATCCTAACCCTTGATTATAAATATACAAGTGTAAATCAATTGTCAGGATTTGTTCACTCAGTTCACAAATACACTAGTATTTACTGTAGAACTCTACCCTTAGGCTATAAGGTGTGGTTATCACCCTCATGATCACCATGACCCTCCACATCAGCGTCATGTCATTTACTTCTAATCCATCATCCAAAACCACTACCCTAAGGCTGTAGTCATGACTCAAACCATTATTATCTTTGATTTGTTTTTGTGAAAAGGAAAGAAAATATTGAATAAGGAAAGGAGGCCCATGGTTGCCATGGTTTAATCCATGGGAATCATGGTGGATAAGACAAGGGGGTGGTGTAGCAGTCTATTAATGGTTCTATGTGGCGATTAACGACCCAACCATGCCCTCACACCCTATAGCCATACATATATATATACATATATTTACAAATAGGGATTCAAACAGGAACCACCCCCAAATTTAAGAACCAATTTTTTAGGTGCCAGTTTAGCTTCAAGCATATATTAGATTTGAGGAAAGGCTGGGATTACCAAGAACACATGGAAACCAAACTTAGAATGAAAGAGAACCTTGATTCAAAGTTACATGAAAACAATTGAATAGAAACCCGTTCGAAGAGAAGAAGCTGAAAAATACCACAAAACAAAAATCAAACAAGAACAATTAAATTAAAATTGTATATTCTGCAAGAACATTGGACACATAAAAACCAAAGGAATACAAAGGGAAAAAAAATACATGGAACAACAGAGGAAGTTAAAACAACACAGGTAACAGTAAGAGAGTGGTGCATGCAACAATACACACACTATAAGATATCATTAGTAACACATGTAATATATGTAGCAATGCGTATAGTATACTAAGACTTCAAAAATAAGACACATTTATCCCATATGAGTTGCATTGATTTGTGCTTCTTAGGAATACATGTGTATGTTATGTACCTAAATAAGCATAAAACTTACTTATATGTAGATAATATAACCTATGTACACATGTTTAGGTTATATAAGAACGTTTTATTTTATTTAATGTTTTTAAAAGGGCTATCGCACATACACTAAATATTAATTAGATTTATAGCATTTGTTTTTTATTTTTAAAATTGCAAAAATGAATTAGCTATCATATTCTACCTAGAAAAAGTTGAAGTAGTTACCACTTAATTAATTAGCAATGAGCAAAAAATGCAATCTAAGATCATAATTTTATTAAATGAAATATCATATTTGTTTTTAGACAACGCAAAAAAATTGTTCTATTCTATTCGCGTGTGATAAGAAAATTAATATCAGTAAGGAAAAGAAAGGAACATGAGGTTTCCACAGATTCTAAGCAAGCAAAGGGAACAATCTCCCAAAAGCATGAATTGCAATATAATTTATTGTTGCACATATAAATGAGATCTGAACAAGATCCAAGTTTCAGTGGCCCAATTATATATAGAATATCTCCATCCATTTTTTTAAAGGCTAACTGCTTTCCACATGTAAACCCATCCTTTCGGAGCTATGTCCAAAGGCCGACTACTCGACAACCGCTAGAAAGCGTAGTACACACCAGATACGCGAAAACCCCGTGGAATAGGTTAAACCGCGCCCCCCTCGGACTCAAACCCGGGTAAAACCCCGGGCCAAGCCCTCACCAAGATGTCCAATACAGGAGACAACCAGCCAACCAACCAACTGAGCTGATATAAGTTTTCATTCTCAGTTGAGGAACTCAAGGTCCATATATGGGTTTCATTTGTTTTTTAAGAATATCATAATCCCATAATTTAAATCAAACACAAGAGGTATTACAAAAAAAAGTATATATGTACGTGCACAGAAAAATACATGTCTTAAATACACAAAAGATTGGGTAATATACTTTAAAATATTTTTGTAGCACCATGTGATTCAGCATTACCAACTAGAAATTTTGAAATAATGAGATTAAAAGGAGAATGAAATTCCTTCAACTGCAAATATTTGTACAGATTACAGAAACAGTTAAATGACTTGACACACATCAACTTCTTAAACTAATCAATCAGAAATGCTAATTAGAAGAAAAAAAAACTTAAAAAAAGAAAAGAAAAAAAAAGACCTTCACTTGCAGTAGTGATAAAATGCATGAACTCCATAAAAAATTACTCCTGATTACTTCATTTACGTCGATTGCTTCCTGCAAAAAAATAAAAATAAATAAATAAATAAATTAAATTACAGGAATCAGTTAAATAGGTCATCTTACAATAAATTAAACTTCTGCATCTCACACTTCCATAAAGAATGTTTTTGTTTGTAACCAGAAATCATGATTCAATTATAGGCTAGAATAGATTTTTTAACAAATTGTTAGAATAGAAATTCATATAAACCGACATATTGTTCTATATATAAGACTAGTTATTAATTAACTTATATTGTTAATTTCGTGAAAATAACATTAAAAGAGGGCGATGGTTAATCTACATCATGTGGTGGTGTTGATAGCCGAAAGACAAGTGGGTACATGCACTAATCGACAGTTGTCTCAATTGCTGAGTGTTATATGCCATATGTCCAAGGCTTGATGCAAAATTACTATTCCTAGGGGTCTCACCGGAAGCAGACTCTCTGTTCCTATGGGGTAGAGGTAAGGTTGTCTACATCTTACCCTCCTCAGACTCTATCTTAGCTTTGTTAGTGGCAGGATTTACTGAGTATGATGATGATGATACATAATTATTTTTAAAATAACTTTAGAAATGCATGCAGACTAACCTGTGGAATTGGGACTGTAAAAAGCCGGTTTGATCTTTGCTTCATCAATGGTTTCTAACCCTCCAAGATTCTTGTTGTCACTTTTCCCATTTTGGCTTTTACGAAGTCCAAACTTCTCTCTCCACCATCCTGTTGAGATCTTATTGTTGATGAACATGTCATCATCATCATTAGCAAGCAGCTCATCTCTGAGTGTCACCACCTTCTCCTTCAATGGTGGAAGTTTTCCTTTGAAGAAGACTTCATCTGCAGAATTTGATGAAAAAGTGGGAATCGAAAACTCGAAATCAGAAGACACAGGAGCTTCTGTGTAAGTGTTGTCATGGTGATTTGAATCAATAAAATCATTTGAGAAAGAGATTCTTGGGTCCATGAAGCCTCCTTGCTTTTCACTGTTTACTTGCGCGTTTAAGCACGCCATTATTTTTTTATTTGTGCTCAGAACACACTGATTTTTTATTTTTTTTTGGTTTGAATGATTTAGAGGTTGTGTGGGTGGCTTAGTATTTATACACATGTTTTCTTCTTCTTTTTTTTATTTCAGTTTTTTAGTTTTTATTTATTAGTTACTTTATCTTATTAAGGACATCATTTTTATATATTAGGTTTAGAGCATTCACACTGGTATGTTTATCCATAAACAAATTTATCCTTAAAAAATTAATCTAAAATATCTCTGATATCTTATTCTCCATATATATCTTTTTCTATATAATTAAATAACACTTCTTCTTTTTTATTACTTTTTTCTTGGTTCTACTCACAGGAATATATGGAGCATAAATATAAGGAACAACTAGTGAATCTGTATATTTAAGGAATCACTATATCGTTTCTTATTTTGGGGCTCTTGATGAAGTGGTAATTTAGGTGATCAATATCTCTATCATTCGCTAAAATTTAGATTTAAGGAATCACTAAATGGTTTCTTATTTTGGGGCTCTTGATGAAGTGGTAATTTAGGAGATATCTCTATCATTCGCTAAAATTTAGAGATGGGGTATAAATGAAGAACCTAATGTGATTACTTTTATGTATTGTATTTAGGCTCCCACAATTTTACTCCCAAACTTTTTATATTTAATTTAGGGTTACATCAAGCTTCAACGTTCTTCGATTCAGATCTTCTCAAATGAGTAAAGAAGAAGCCGTGGCAGCTACATAAACCTACTGGAATGAAGATTCGAGTAGGGGAATAGGACGAAGGATATTAAACATGTTGTGAAGTTTATGGAAATCAAAAGGAAGAAACTAGATAAAATCATAAAACTGGCATAGTTAATCAAAATTCCGATGAATGTTTTATTGTATGTTAATCATCTTTTGAGGAATTTTACCATGTCATAACATTTGTTTCTAGGGTTATTGTTCCTAAATCATACATATTGTCTGTGCGTAAAGAATTTTATCTGCAACCCATTAACCTCACTAGTGTTTGATGCTCACAATGAGATTGTTGGATGGGTTACACATAATAGTGGTGTATGTGTGAGGGGGCCTTCTTATAATGAGGTATTAATTATAGGTGGAATTTTACATCGTCGTTCATTGTTTTGTTGTGCTCTTCAGTTGAACATGGTTTGAAAGTAACAATAGGGTTAGAGTCAACTCAAAACATGGTTTGGTCGACAACTAATTCAAATAAACGCTAAAAACTAATAACACAAATATGTTGACATCTCAAGCGGAACTAAGTGTAGTATACAATGTATCCTTTGGGTACAAAGGATTTAACACATTAGTGGTTGTTGTCAAGACAAAGCCAATAAGGTTGGGTATGATGATAATTTAGATGAGGAGTTATTCTTTCAAATCAATGAAACTAATAGTAACCCATTCAACATTTTACAACAGTGAACGAGGATATCTAATACATTTGTCTTGTCATATGCGAGGTCATTAAAGTCGGTACTGATGATGGTGGGGATGCTAGCGAAGAGTTCATGGAACCAGTGAGGATGCTAGCGACAAAGAAGAACTTAAAGGAATATACAACGATACATACATCGGATATGAATCTATATCGTACATTACATTTACATTGGTGCTCCATATTGTAATTTTATTTTTTCCTTAATTTATGTGTGGTTTTTAACATGTGTGGAGTGGTACATTTCTCCAAATTTGGTTAGCGTAGCGCAATCTTAAAAATTATATATAACTTGCTATTGTGCTTTTATTAGTTGCAGTGTTACTATGGCATGCCATTAAACGTATGCGTATGTTTATATAGCTATATCAATAGATTGGTTGACATTGTTACTCGCATCATACGTCCATAACTATATTTTAAGAACGAGTAATAGAAATATTCAGTTTATAGTTCTTACTATACGCTGCCAAAATCTATACTACTTTATAATACATATAGGAAGGACTTCTTAAAGTCCATAAAAATTCCCTTCAAACACCCCTAAAGCATGGTTTACAACCCTCTAAAGCACAAAATAATTTACACTTCCAATTATGCCCTTCACTAAAAAAAACACACGTGATACAACATCAGATGCATAATGTACAACACTTAAAGCATAAAGAAACACAAAAAATTATCCTTCAACTGGTTCATTTTCAGCCATCCATTTCCCTCACTTTTTCACACGGATCGTGATCTAAGGGCTGATATTCACTTCACACATATCAACCTTTCTATTCCCTCTCAAACACCCATTATCTTCTTTTCTTTTCATTTGCAGATGGAAGAACCGAGAAGAGAGAGAGAGAGAGAGAGACGGGAAGGAGAGTCGAGAGAGAAGGTAGAGGTGGAAAATGGAACTAGGGTTCCGGCGACGACAAGATACAACGAGGTTGAACGGTGGCGGTAATAACTCAAAGTGTTCAGATCTGGAATCCTAGGGTTCGGCTCTTATGATTTTCATTTTGCGTTTTGTTGATTTAGGTATGCTAGGGTTTGTGTTTCTTGGTTGTGGAGTTTTATATTTGGATAAAAATGTTTGCTTTTTTGTATTAAGATCTGCTGTCTCATATGTTATTATTGATCATTTTTGTAGTTGTGAAATGATGGTGATGATTTAATCAGGGTTTGCTAATCTTGAAATCACTTGTTACAGCTTATTTTTCAAGCAGGAAATGGAGCTTTCTTTGATTGGGCTCCAGAATGCTGGCAAAACTTCTATTGTTAATGTTGTTGCTGTAAGTATATTAATGCATTTCATTCGCATCTGAATCCGGTTTCTTGAAAGTTATCGGTAACACAGGTTATAACTGTTTTTCTTTTTGTGTTATTTTGTTTGTAGACGGGTGGATATAGCGAGGACATGATCCCGACTGTGAGTTTTCTTCAAGTTTTACATTATTATTGGCCTTTACAAAGTTTTTAATTATATTAGTGCATCTTATAAAAGAAAAAATGTCGTTTAGGTGGGATTCAATATGCGCAAGGTAACTAAAGGAAATGTGACAATAAAGCTGTGGGATCTTGGAGGTCAACCCCGGTTTCGCAGTATGTGGGAGAGGTATTGCCGTGCAGTTTCTGCTATCGTTTAAGTTACTTTCACTAAAACTCTTTTTTGAGAACATTTGACTTATGATTTGTTAAAAGTAATTAATTTTGTTGATTTCGTTTTGGATGTGTGCAGTTACGTTGTGGATGCTGCAGATCATGATAACCTGAGCATTTCAAAGGGTGAACTCCATGATCTTTTAAGCAAACCAGCATTGAGTGGTATTCCTTTGCTGGTTTTGGGCAACAAAATGGATAAGGCTGGTGCCCTTTCTAAGCAAGCTTTGACAGATCAAATGTAAGGCCTTTTTTTAAGTTTTATCTTTTTTTTTTTGTACATTATCAGATTAAGGATATGAATAATATGGTTATAAGTTGTTACTTAGATAACACATGAATGCTTCTTAGATCATATCATGCAGGGTTTTGATGATGCAAAACAAGTATATTGTTATAATCTTTAAGGGTGGATTCATTCTTTTTGTTGTGATGGTATACAGGGATTTGAAGTCTATCACAGATAGAGAAGTGTGTTGCTTTATGATATCTTGCAAGAATTCAACAAACATCGACTCAGTCATCGATTGGCTTGTGAAGCACTCAAAATCAAAAAGTTGAAGACTTTATCAAAGCAAATTAGAAAGAAAATGGACCGCCATTTTCGTGTGCTTGGTTTGTGTCGAGTTTGCCGGACTTGATGTAGAATAGAGAGATGTTATGAGTGAATTTGAGTATTGGTGTGTCCTATGGTATACCTTATTATTATTTGCTGTCATTCTTTCTTTCCTGATCCTGGTTGTTATGTTGTATATCTATTTCGGCTACTTTGTGTGTTTTTGTTTCGCAAATCTCTATACCCTAAATAAGGTAAGTGTACGGATTAATCAATTTTTTAATCATTCACACATGTGTTGATATCTTTGACTTTATTTCAACTTCGTAATCTTACAATCTGTATCCATAATGTTATGTTTGTTTTCATTTAAAAAAGTTAAAATTTTGTGTTCTTAGTTTATACTGAACTCTGGACTAATTTGTTTCATAATTTTGGTTCAATACATGCAGGTTTCAAACGCTAACAAATGGGCTATCAAGCAATCAGTTGTTTCATGAGGCGCAAGGTTTACTCATAGCTGCTATAATTCCCATGGCATTTTTTACTCCCTATTTTTTATCTGATGATTCCGTTGGGTTTTTACCCGCTTTGTGTATATTTCTAAGTATTGCATTATGATAAACTAATAAGATTATGTTTTATAAAACATAAGGTATTTAAAATTGATTTCAGAAAAAAAAAAAACCGTTTTAAATACGACGACTGTTTTTGACACACCAACTTTTATTTTGATTTTCCATTCACTAATTCTTAAATATACATTTTGGTTTAGGGAACTATTAGAGTATACAGAGGTGGTTCTTAAATATACGACAACTCTTTTTCACCATGAACAAAGATTCTTCTCCACCATAGTCTTGAGACGTATCATCCTCAAATCGAAAATTGTAGAACTTGATACACACAATCAAGCCGTTAAACGACCATAAAGGATGGGTCAAATTCAAACAAAGTCAAAATTTGTAGAACTTGAGGACATGGTCCATACAGTTGATGTATGGAATGGTACTCACTCAACTTCTTTTTTTACCAAATGGGTCAACAACCGAGCTAATTTTATTCTCTAATGGGTTGGTCTTTAAAATTTAAGCTAAATCGGAAATAAGGCCTTTCATGTATGAGTCGAATGTAGCCCAAAAGCTATTTCGGAATGTATAAAACCTCCTAAACCATTTGATTAAAGAAATTATAATATATTATAATTATATAAATTTTTATTCGAACGTCAACAAAGTACACATATGTTTATTACACCGACTAAGAAAAGGGAAAACAAGCACATATGAACCGAATTTAATCATGAAGTTTTTAATAGGAAAGTATCAATTAAAAATGGACTTTCATTTGATTTTCATCAAGTTGAATACAATTAAATATAAACTATTTTAAATACCCCTTTTAGTTTTGACTTAGCATTCTGAAGCATGATCATCTCCAAAAAGATTTTGAACTTTCAAAAGGTTTGCACCAAACCATACATTGCATTCGATGATCATCCAAATTTAAGACATGATTTGATTGTAGATTTAACTAAAATCCAGTGATCATTTAAATTCAAGACACCGATTTGATTGGGACAGTAACTTTTGAAATTATGATATAACTAAGAAATTCAAGAACAGAGGTATATGTATACATTAATACAAATACACAAACATAAACGAACTAAACAAGCGAGGTAACAAACCAATTTTGAACGAGCTTTTTTCAACCGAGATTTGGGCAAGGCACGAGCTCTTTAAACAATTGGCACTGTAGATCATCACCCGGGTTTCCTACAAGCTTTTTTTCAACCGAATGCCAGGCCTAACGCATGGGTAATTTCTATAAACAAAAGTCCGTAAATATCACGAGAGAATTGATAAACTAACGAAAAATGAGTACCACTTTGTATATTGTCGCCGCCGCTGCATCGCGCGGGTCTCTGCTAGTGTATAATAATAGTGTTAATCATCTTCTCTTGTGTTAAACTGCAAGATTGAAAAAGGCTAGTTATTTCAAGAGACATATGCTGAACTGATCCTAACACAACCACTAGTGCGGACTTTCCCGACCCTTCGAGCTAAATAGTTTGTCATTGATATTTGAGTAAATTAATTTTTAAGTTTCGGTGTTTTAGTGATTTTAACCATTTAAGTCTAAAATCAAAACGCTTAATGCCCTGAGTGCCTTGACGCTTTTTTTAACCCTTTAAATCCAATTTTTTAACACTGTTAGATTTTTTTTAATTGTTGTTAAACAATCAAATTACCCCTATAGTTAAATAATAAAAAAAAGCTATATATAAGAGTGGGAAATCTAATAATAAATGACACCCGGGGAAGGATTCACTAAAAAGTAGGTTTTGCTTAAGTAGCTTAAAAAGGATTGTAATGATACCATGTGACACTCCTTATAAGACCACCCGTAGTGAGGCGGTTTTTTTTTTTAAATTCAAAAAAACGCTCAAAAACGCCCCCCCCCCCCCCCTATTACACTAGGCGTTGTTTGGCGTTTTTTTTTTTTTGAAAAAAAAATCAAGTTGGCGTTTTAAATAAAACGCTGAAAATTGCATAGGGGCGAGAGATATGACCGTTGCCAATGGTCAATTGTTTAATATTTTTATTTATTTTTAATTCCAAAATTTACCCACTATATAAATAATACCCACTTCTTCCTATTTTTTATAAAAAATAGTCACACTTTCTCTCCTACTTCTTCTATATTTTATACAAATATGCATCCAGTCCGACCCCCTTTGGTGTCCCCGCAAGACCCATGAACTCGAACACAACCCAACCGCAACACCCGTATAACCTTCAAGACATGGACCCGAGCGTTTTAACGTACGCGGCTTACTTGAGTGGGGCCACTCCGTTCGTGCCTCCTACCTTCGGCTATGGTCAAGCCGGCGGGTCGCAACCTTCACAACAACAAGCCGAACCCGATGTCGATGTCGCGCCGGAGACGCAACCCGAACCGGTGCCAGAGAAATCGAAACGCGGCAGAAGGTTGCATAAGAAGAAGGAAAAGGACGAACCTCGACGTAAAAATACTCACCTTAAATGGACGAAGGATGAGGAATTCACATTGACTCGGGCGTGGCTCGACGTTTCGGAGGACCACGAAATTGGTAACTTTTATATTTTTTTACTTATTTTTTACTTATATTTTTAACATACAACTTATATGTTTACTTTTATTTTTTCAATTTGTAGCAAACTTTCAAACGGGCCCCGTTTTTTGGGATAAGGTTCGTGCACTCTTTTATAGCACGTGGGGTCAAGGCGAGCATCGGGACAAAGATTCCATTTCTAGCAAATGGACCGACATCAACAACAAGTGTCATGCGTTCCAAGAAGTGTACCAACGTAACTACGATAATCGCCCGAGCGGTGAAGGTGACGTAGCGGTTTTAACGAAGACTTTGGACGAGTACGAGAAAACCGAAATGCCCTTTCCCGTACCATAAATGTTGGGATCTACTACAAAAAAGTCCAAAGTGGGCGCTAGTATGTACAATGACGTCTAGTAGTTGACGTCGAGCTAAACCGTCAAAAACATCATCCTCCGTTGACCCTGAAACACCGACATAGGATGCCCGCAATGTCAATCTAAATGAGGTGGTGGACGTTGACGAGGAACTTGAAGAAGAGTTGACCCGACCGCCCGGTAGAAGAAAGGATAAGCGAACCGGGAAAAAACAGTGGAGTCGTCTTCCGATGTCGAGTTGAAGGAAGATTTCGAGGAGATGAACCGTCGTCTCCAAGACATTCACGACCTCGGCCACCAACGTTATGAGATTATGAAAGAACGAGTGGCCGAAACCAAAAAGTTTAACGAGATGCAAGAGGCGAGGCAAATGGAAAAGGATATTGAGTTTTTGTCCAAACCGATCGACCACCTCCAAGGCGACGCGTTGATCCTTGCGCAAATGCATAGCCAAAAAATTCGAGAAAAATATGGACTCTAGATCATCTTCTTTTTTTTTAACTTTATTTTTTTCGGTTTTTTTATTTTCTGTTTTTATTCGGGTTTTTTTTATTTCAAGTAGTGTAATTTTTATTTTAAATTAATGAAGATTTTTATGTTTTAAATTAAAAAAAATAATTGTTAAATGATTGCATGACGTTATTGGTCATTATTCCCACTACGCCACTTTTGCAATAATGCCCCATGCTGACTGAACTGCCACGTGTTGCAAAACGCCCCATGGTGGGGGCATTATTTGGCTTAACCACTACACATGGTCTAAGTAGGAAGGTATGACATTTTGTTACTAAAACATTTTTGTCCTTATAAGTAGGAGTGTGAAGATGACACGTAACACCCCTTTTGTTTTCTAGAAAATAAAACAAAAAAAAAATCCAGTACAAAAAAAATCTAGCAAAAAAAATCCAGTAAAAAATATGGTATAAAAATATAGCACAAAAAAAACGAGTACAAAAAATTTAGCACAAAAAATTTAGCAAAAAAAAATTCAAAACAAAAAATTTAGTACAAAAATACAACACAAAAATGTTAATTGTCATATTTTATATAACAATAGAGTACTCAAACTAAAGATAAAAACCGCTCGATGTTATAGTGATTTTTTTATGAAAAAATAATGTTGTATAAAAAGGTTATGAACGTTTAAAAAATGGGGGTGCAATATGCATGTAGAGAGAAAAAATCATTAAATAGGAATTCCCAAAGATACTCTCACACCCCTCTTTTTTCCAACATTTTCATCTTAAACACAGATTTAAAAAATAAAAGGTAAAGATTCCTTCTCATTCTACTTAGGTAAAATAATTTTTTTATTTGATCTTACCCATAAATATATATATATATACATATATATATATATGTATATGTATATATATGTATGTATATATATATACATACATATACATATATACATATACATATATATATATATATACATAGGGGATGGCTAAAATGAGAACCACCTCCAGTTGTAAGAACCATGAGAACCACTTTCTAACCATTGGATCAAGTAGATGGATGGATGAGATTAAAAGTATTAAAAAACTAATATTAAGTATTTTTTGTCTTATTATGTCTTTTATATTTTAATCCAAAAGGGTATTTAGGTAAAATTACACTATTTTGTCTTTTTACCTTTATTGTTTTTTATTACTTTTTAGTATTATTATATTAGATTCTTATTTTTTAAACTTAGTTTTTTTATTAAACATTTTCATATTCAGATTTATTTACAAATTTTTACGTTTAACGTTTTACGTTTTTACGGCCGGCCTATTCACGCCTCGTTTTTTGACGCGCCGTTTTTTACGCCCGACTTTTTCACGCGTCGGTTTTAAACGTTTTACGCCCCGGTTTTTTACGTTAACGTTTTTTTGCGTTTTACGCGCCGGTTTTTTACGTTAACGTTATTTACGATTTACGCGCCGGTTTTTTGCGTTTTACCGCCCGGTTTTTAACGTTAACGATTTTTTTACGTTTTACGCGCCGGTTTTTTTACGTTAACGTTTTTTACGTTTTTACGCGCCGGTTTTTTACGTTTTACGCCCCGGTTTTTTTACGTTAATGTTTTTTTACGTTTTACGCGCCGCTTTTTTACGTTTTGCGTAAACTTTTTACGTTTTACTAAAAAAAATTTACGTTTTACATAAAAACTTTTTACGTTTTGCGGTAAAACTTTTTACGTTTTACGTAGAACTTTTTACTTTTTACGTTTTACGTTTTGCGTTAAAACTTTTTACGTTTTCCGTTAAAACTTTTTACGTTTTACGATTTACGTAAAACTTTTTACGCTTCACGTTTTTTCGCTTTACGTTAAAAAAGTTTACGGTTTACGTTAAAATAGTTTACGGTTTAATTTATTTTTTTAAATTTTACGTTAAAAAGTTTTACGGTTTACGTTAAAAAAGTTTTACGTTTTACGTTTGACGTAAATCTTTTTACGTTTTACATAAAACTTTTTACGTTTTACGTAAAAAAGTTTACGGTAAACTTTAAAAAAGTTTACGGTTTAAGTTTTTTTTCTTTTACAAAAACTTTTTTACACAAAAACAAACGCACCCAGAAAATCGTTACTCGGTAGGTGTCTCGGATAGTTTGCTATCATCATCGACGCCTCAAAAAAAAATATAAAAACCCCAACAAACAAAAATCAAAAAGAACGCGTGGATTCTGGAAAAAAAATAAGTTTTGGCTCAGATTTTCCGAACATCAGAGGCTGCAAAGTGGGGTTGCGGGTTCAAAAACCTACCCTCCACCGTCCTTGCCGCGCCCTCGTCATCAAAATATGCGAGTTTTTTTTTTTTGCATCATCATCGCCCCAAACCGAAAACGGATCAGAACCCACGTATTCAAACATTCAAAAAACACCTGAAGAACATCATTCAAAACACATTCAACAGATTCACCAGATTCATAAAAAACACCATATTCAACAGATCCAACAGGATCAAGAAAGGACCCAAAAGCATCGTTCAAACCAGATTCAACAAGAACATTCAAACCCAAAATTCAACAGAATCAAACCCAGAAAGTCAAACCCCCCCCAAGATTCAAACCCATATTCAACATAATCAAAACCTGCAGCAAAAACACAAAGATTCAAACCCAGATTCGAAACCCACCACAAGATTCAACACAAAAATAAAACACAAAAAGACTCAAACCTAGATTCGAACACCCACCACCTGCCATCGCAAAAACCACCAGTAAGATTCGAACACCCACCACCTGCCCGTCAAAAACCCACCGCCACCGCAACCCCACACCATCCTCGATGTGAATCTGGTCGGCGACGGCTTCAAGAAGAAGAAGCAGAGAACAACATAACACCACAACTCATCGCAGCGATGATGATGGCGGCGGTGGTGATGTCGCCGGACGGGAAAAAATGGAGAAGATGAAGGGGGCGGCGAATGTCGGCGGTGGTGATGTCCCGAGAGGGATGAGTTTCAAAAGCTTCATCAGTGTGGGGTTCAAAGGTCTGAAAGGTGAGGAAGATGATGGTGGTGAGGTATTTCAAGAGAGAGAGAGAGATATGAGAGATGAAGTGAGGTCTGCAACTATAAAAGGAAGAGAGAGAGAGAGGGTGTGATATAAATGAAGAGAGAAGTTCAGATTTGACATATGGGGTAAAATGACCAAACTAACCTTTTTGTTGGCAAACTCTGATTGGTTGAAGTGGTTCTCATGGTTCTTACAACTGGGAGTGGTTCTCATTTTAACTCAATCCTATATACATATATATATATATATATATATATATATATATATATATATATATATATATATATGGTAGGGTTATAGCGTGAACAACCTCCCAAGAGTGAACTGCGTGAACAGATATGGACCCTTGATTTCCCTTTTAGTTGTTAAGGGTAGGATTGTAATTATATAAAAAATTAGATTTAAATCATTATTTTAATAATTGAATTAAGTTACATCTTTCCTAATTTAAATTTAAATTTTAATTTTTATTTCAGATTTCATTACCAGAATTCAAATTTTGATTTTTAATATCCACGTAACCTTCATATTTCAACGGTATACACATGTGTACTTGGATATAAATAGAACAGTACACATGTGTAATCAGCATCGTACATATGTGTAAAGTAATTCATAGGTGTACATCAACATTCAATAAAAAAAAATTCTGAGATATCACAAAAACAGACGATATACACATGTGTACATCGCATTAAAAAGAGGGCAAAATCAGAATACACATATGTACATCGCATTTAAACAAATAATTATTTTAATAATTGAATTAAGTTACATCTTTCCTAATCCTTGATTTGATTTGATTTGTGAGAGATTTATGCAATCAATTTAAGAGGATAATTGATTACTTGATTTGTGAGAGATTTATGCAATCAATTTAAGATTGAAATTACACATATACCCTTTTTGTATTTAATTAAATGCAAAAAATTAACCAAATAATTACCATCATGCCACTCACTTTAATCTCAAGATCATAAAAATCAAGGGCCCAGATCAGTTCACGCAGTTCACTCTTGGGATTTTGTTCACGTTTGAACCTAATCATATATATATATATATATATATAGCATTAGGTTCAAACGTGAACAAAATCCCAAGAGTGAACTACGTGAACTGAACTGGACCATTGATTATTATGATCTTGATTATTAAATTGAATGGCATGATGGTAATTATTTGATTAATTGTTACTATTTAATTAAATGAATAAGGGTATATGTGTAACTTCCATTTTAAATTGATTGCATTAATCTCATTCTCTCTCAAAAATCAACATATTCAAACCTTATTCAATATCCAACTTTCTCTCTCAAAACAAACCCTCATCTCAGATCTCGCCGACATCAAAACAATCATTCGTCTCAGATCTCGCCGGCATCGAAGACAAAAACAGGGCATTTTGTCGCCAGAATCAAAGAAAAAAACAGGGGAGGTTCAATGTTTTATCATCGGAAAACTCTGTTCCTCGTTTCCTAGTTTTTCTGATCAACAGGTGATGTTCGCTAGATCGTTTTTCAGATCCAAATCAAAGAAAAACGATTCATCGCTGTTTCATCGCCGGCATTGATCTTCACCAGATCGTTTTTCAGATCCAAATCGAAGAAAAATTGATTCATCTCTGTTTGCTCGCCGGCATTGATCTTCGCCGGATCGAAGAAAAAACGATTCTAAATCGCATTTTATTTTGTTTTTCAGATCTGAATCGATCACTGACGTATCGATCATTACTTTGCAATATGATGAAAGGTATATTGTGGTTGAGTAAAATATATATAAGGTTATAATAATTGCATTGATGTAACCGGTGATGGCACCTCCGCAATACGTCGTTGCGCCTCCGCCCAGATGAGAACCTGGCTTCCTTGAAGGCTGGTACTGTCTCTTTTGCTAATTGTATTCATGTCTTCCAATTTATACTTGATGATTAAATTGTTTTTTTTTTTTTTTGAGAAACTTAAATTTTAAATGTTAAATGATAAATTGATTTTGTAAATATGGCGCAGTCTGGATGCTCTGTGTTGCTGCTGCCTTCTTGACGAATGTTGCTGTGACCCAACCATAATTTTCTATTAAAGTATCATCCATATTAATAGAAACTTGTATGTTCTTTTTGTTTTAGATTTTAATTACATGTATTTATTTTAAAATTACTAGAAACTTATATGTTCTTTAAAATTCGTAATTTCTTTTTGTTTTACTGATTTGCAAGACTATTAGGGTTCCGATTTAAGTTTTTTGGAGTTTATTTTTTTATTTTGATCTGTTTTTAATGCGATGTACACATGTGTATTCTTATTTTGCTCTGTTTTTAATGCGATGTACACATGTGTATTCTGATTTTGCTCTATTTTCAGTGTGATGTACACATGTGTATTCTGATTTTGCTATGTTTTAATGCAAAGCACACATGTGTATAGCGTCTATTTTTGTGATATCTCAGAATTTTTTGTGTATTGAATGTGTAAAATTGTTTGATGTACACTTGTGAATTATGCAAAGTATTAGTTGTTGAGTTTTTTATACTATTATAGGAGATGTCGTTAACGAGAAAAGTGAAGATGGAAGGTCGATAAGGATGCTCACGTATGAGAGGTCGATAAGGACGATTCACGTATGTTTGTTTGCTTGATCGATACGGATGATTCAGCATACAACGTGGCGAATAGTTGTAAAAGACTATGTTTTTTTTGTTTTTCCGATTATGTTGGGTCTATTGTTTTTACGAAACTGGAACTTGTAATTGTATGTTTTTTTGCTTGGTTTTGACAAACATTATGGAACTTGTAATTTGTTAAATATAAAATAGTTTTACAGGTATTGTTTCTATGTATGTATTATGTAGCTAATTAGACATATGTACGATGCTGAGTACACATGTGTACTGTTATATTTATATCCAAGTACACATGTGTATACCGTTGAAATATGAAGGTTACGTGGATCTTAAAATTCAAAATTTGAATTCTGGTGATGAAATCTGAAATAAAAATTAAAATTGAAATATGGTGATTTGTTGTTTGTTTTGATAATTATCTTATTAATAAATAAAACATAATGTGGATAATGAATTTAAAATAGGAAAGATGTAACTTAATTCAATTATTAAAATACTGATTTAAATCTAATTTTTATATAATTACAATCCTACCCTTAACAACTAAAAAGGAAATCAAGGGTCCAGATATGTTCACGCAGTTCACTCTTGGGAGGTTGTTCACGCTCGAACCCTACCCTATATATACATATAGAGGGGAAGGTTTAAATGAAAACCACTAGTTAACACGAAAACTCGAAAACTAACAAAAAAATCCTAAAAAACATACCATTTTTTTCATACCAATTTTCGCTATTTTAGGTATATAAAAAAACATTTTTTTCAAAAAAAAAAAATTGTAGTGCACATTTTTGAAAAAAAAAATTTATATATAAAAACTAGCGATTTTTAATAAAAATATTGTAAAAAAATGGTGTGTTTTTAGTCTTTTTTTAGTTAGTTTTCGCGTTAAAAGTGGTTTTCATTTTAACCACCCCTTACACACACACACACACACACACACACACACACATATATATATATATATATGGGAATGTTCAAATAAGAAAAAAATTATTTGTAAGCAAAAAAAATTAATCAATAACAAAAAAAATTAATCAATAAGAATGCTTCATTTTCTTTATTTAATATGATCGTAAGGGTATATTGCAAAACTTACATAGATCATTATAGTTTTCATCTGAAATTACAGAGTACATTAAATTTGTAACTTATTATCAAAAAAAATATATACTTCAAAAATTAATTTAGAGTGTATGATAAATTACTATTTGTGTAGGATAAATTTCGATATGTGTAGGATATATTTTAATATATGACGGATAAATTTCGAAATGTGTAGGATAAATTTTCATTTGTGTAGAAATTTTTTTATAAAGCTTCTAAAAGTAGAAATTTTTTTATAAAAAATATTAAAAAAATTGTCTGTTTTTTAGATATTTTTAGGTATTTTTGGTTGTGTTCACATTGGTTATCGCGGTTCTCGTAATAAAGGGTGGTTCCTAACGGATCATTCTCCTATATATATATACAGGGAAGGTTCAAATGAAAACCCATAGTTAATGCGAAAACTCGAAAACTAACTAAAAAAACCTAAAACACATACCAATTTTTTTTTATCAATTTTCGCTACTTTTTGTATATAAAAAACTTTTTTTTTTTAAAATGTGTAATAGTACATATGTGTATGTGTACTACACATGTCTATGTGTACTATACATGTGCATTACAAATATTTTTTTTCTAAAAAAATTATTTTATACATATAAAATAGCGATTTTTTAAAAAAAAAATGTAAAAAAAATTGTATGTTTTTTAGGCCTATTAGTTAGTTTTCCAGTTTTCGCGTTAAAAGTGGTTTTCATTTGAACTTTCCCCTGTATATATATAAGGGGAGGTTCATTTGTTAATAAAATTAAATTGAGAACAAAAAGAATAAAGGATACAATTGTAAAACATTAATTTAGTTTTTTTGTCATCTCATTTATTATTTTCTTTGACTAATTAATTAGTCATAAAAACTATTATCCTCCACACTAAAATTTTTGACTACACGTATCAAAATTTATCCTACACGTTTTGAAATATATCCAACACACATTGAAATTTATTCTACACACCTCGTAATTCATCTTACATCACTCCTAATTTATCATACACTTTAAATTTATTTTTTTCTTTTTGGAAAAAAATATATTTTTTGAAAATAAGTTATAAATTTAATTTAGTTAGCTATTAAAAAGAAAAACTACCAATTAATGATCTATCTATGTTTACCAATATACCCTTACAATAATATTAAATACAAAAATTAAATAACGTAAAATAAAGCATTCTTATTGGTTGAATTTTTTTTTGTTCTTACAAAAAAATTGTTCTCATTTGAACTCTCCACTATATATATATATATATATATATATAGGGTATGATTCATGCAGGAACCACCTTTATTTCGAGAATCACGAGAAACAATGGGAACAAAATAGACCCACTACACCACCCAAAACCTAAAGAAAACCCCCACCCCCACCCCCACCCCCAAAACCTAAAAAAAACCTTACCCCCACCCCCCCCCCCCCCCCAAAAAAAAAACCTAAATCCCCCCACTCAACCTAAATGTTAAAAACTAAACCATAAAGTTAAACCTCCTAAAATTACAGAGTACATTAAATTTGTAACTTATTTTCAAAAAAAATATATACTTCAAAAATTAATTTAGAGTGTATGATAAATTACTATTTGTGTAGGATATATTTTAATATATGACGGATAAATTTCGAAATGTGTAGGATAAATTTTCATTTGTGTAGAAATTTTTTTATAAAGCTTCTAAAAGTAGAAATTTTTTTATAAAAAATATTAAAAAAATTGTCTGTTTTTTAGATATTTTTAGGTATTTTTGGTTGTGTTCACATTGGTTCTCGCGGTTCTTGTAATAAAGGGTGGTTCCTAATGGATCATTCTCCTATATATATATACAGGGAAGGTTCAAATGAAAACCCATAGTTAATGCGAAAACTCGAAAACTAACTAAAAAAACCTAAAACACATACCAATTTTTTTTTTTTTATCAATTTTCGCTATTTTTTGTATATAAAAAAACTTTTTTTTTTAAATGTGTAATAGTACATATGTGTATGTGTACTACACATGTCTATGTGTACTATACATGTGCATTACAAATATTTTTTTTCTAAAAATATTATTTTATACATATAAAATAGCGATTTTTAAAAAAAATTGTAAAAAAAATTGTATGTTTTTTAGGCCTATTAGTTAGTTTTCCAGTTTTCGCGTTAAAAGTGGTTTTCATTTGAACTTTCCCCTGTATATATATAAGGGGAGGTTCATTTGTTAATAAAATTAAATTGAGAACAAAAAGAATAAAGGATACAATTGTAAAACATTAATTTAGTTTTTTTGTCATCTCATTTATTATTTTCTTTGACTAATTAATTAGTCATAAAAACTATTATCCTCCACACTAAAATTTTTGACTACACGTATCAAAATTTATCCTACACGTTTTGAAATATATCCAACACACATTGAAATTTATTCTACACACCTCGTAATTCATCTTACATCACTCCTAATTTATCATACACTTTAAATTTATTTTTTTCTTTTTGGAAAAAAATATATTTTTTGAAAATAAGTTATAAATTTAATTTAGTTAGCTATTAAAAAGAAAAACTACCAATTAATGATCTATCTATGTTTACCAATATACCCTTACAATAATATTAAATACAAAAATTAAATAACGTAAAATAAAGCATTCTTATTGGTTGAATTTTTTTTTGTTCTTACAAAAAAATTGTTCTCATTTGAACTCTCCACTATATATATATATATATATAGGGTATGATTCATGCAGGAACCACCTTTATTTCGAGAATCACGAGAAACAATGGGAACAAAATAGACCCACTACACCACCCAAAACCTAAAGAAAACCCCCACCCCCACCCCCAAAACCTAAAAAAAACCTTACCCCCACCCCCCCCCCCCCCAAAAAAAAAAAACCTAAATCCCCCCACTCAACCTAAATGTTAAAAACTAAACCATAAATCCCCCCACTCAACCTAAATCCCCCCACTCAACCTAAATGTTAAAAAAACCCAACACCCCCCCCCCCCCCCCACCCCCTAAAAACCTAAACCCCACCCCCACCTAAGCTAAATGCTAAAACTAAATCATAAAGCTAAATCACCCAAAAACCTAAAAAATCACACGAAAATTAGCGATTTTTTTATAAAAATTAATTAATTTTTTTTTGGGTTTTAGGTATTTTTTATTGTGTTCACATTGGTTCTCGCAATAAAGGGTGGTTCCTAACGGATCCTTCTTCTATATATATATATATAGAAAGTATAATGTACAAAACGCCTTAACCTACATTAACGTACGTGACAAAAAATATAACGTGCGTGATTATTTTTTTTACCAGTATAACGTACGTGATTATACTTTCCATGCGTGATTATCAGCCCCCATGCGTGATTATCACCAAAAAATGGATCGCATGCATTATTTTGTGTCTTATGTGTGATTAGTGCCCTGATCCGACGGTTACTGGTGTCGCGTACGTGAAGTACGATAAGGCTTAATGTATGTTAACCTCACTATATATATATATATAGGGGATGGTTCAAATGAAAACCACTTTTGTTGTGAAAACTCGAAAACTAACTAAAAAAGCCTAAAAACACAAAAAAAAAATTCAATTTTTTATAAAAATCGCAGGTTTTTTTATATAAAAAAAACTTTAAAATTTTTTTTTGTAATACACATATGTATTACACATACACATGTGCAGTATTACACATGTGCACTACAAAAAAAAATTTATTTATTTTTTTAAATATTTTTTTATATATAAAAAGTTGCGAAAATTGGTATGCAAAAAAAATTTGGTATGTTTTTTTGGTTTTTTTTTAATTTGTTTTCGAGTTTTCACAAATATATATATATGTATGTATATATATATATATATATGTATGTATATATATATATATATAGGTATGGGATCCGGAGAAAACGCCCTAAAGTGTGAGAACGGTGAGAATGGATCCTGGCCCAACACGTAACAAGGGGCGCTAAATGCGATGCAGGGGTACGATTGTCCTTTTTTACGTTCCCTTCTTATTCGCGTTATAAATCTGTTTCAAAATAAAACTCCAAAGATTTCGTATTAGCTGTTACCTCCTTTACAAGCTTTCTCAGATCTATGGTGTCAAACGTGGATTTCTTCGACAAAGTAATATTAGATGATGTTTCATATTTTTGTTATAGCAAATGATGCAACACATATACAACAGATATGGCGTTTTGTACTTTTATGCTTGTTTCATTTTTTTTCAATTAATATTTCATAATGTGTTGTATGCTTTCAATGGCGTTGTTCATGTATCCAATTTATTTGTATTTTAATTGGTAGTTAAACAATTAGTAAGAACTGATAATTGGAGTTTTCTTTATTAATTTTAATTGTCGTTTCGGATCAAGTATTTTTCTTATGTTTTTACGATCATTGGCGTTTTACACCTGATTAGTTTTGAATATTATTTAGTAGTATTTTTAAACATCAGTTATTACTATTTGTTAATTTGTGTAAACATTAGTTTTGTTAACTATGGCGTTTTCATTATGATGTTATATTTGTTATTTATTCATGTTGTTAACTGTTTTTAATTATTCATCTCATGGCGTTTTCATTATCACGCTGCATTAGTATTGTTAATTCATAATAGTTGTTAATCAATAAAGTTATGGTGTGTGTATTACGGCGTTTTTTTATTATGGTGTTTTTAAATTATGTGTTTATTATGTTTTGTTTATTATTCAATTAATGGTGTTTTCATCGATAATGTTATCAGGAGATATTTCCTATTTTTAATGGTGTTTTTTTTTTTTTTGAAATTTTGTTCCTCACTGTGTTTTCTCAGATGAAGGTGCTTCCTCAAGTGAAAGGTTTTGCCCCAAAACTGGTTTACCATTTATCATTCCTGACGTTAGTGAAGAAATAAAGTCCAGAATGGACATGATATTCACAAGCCTCGATGATTGTTATTCAATGTATGTAACGTATGCCAAGGCTTGTGGTTTTTCAGTCAGGAAAGGGACTGAAAAGATAAACGCCAAATGTGTAAGACATATTAAGTATTACATGTATACGAGAGCTGGGGTATACAAGGACAAGAAGGTTGATACGTTGGACCCCAATCAAAAGGAACAGTTAGTGCGATCCAACTTTTCAAATAGGACTGATTGTGGTGCACTGTCATGTGTAATTTTTTAGGCTAGATCATGGAAGGTCTATAAGTTTGTTGAGGAGCACAACCAAGATCTTGTTGAACGTCCTGATAAGCATTTTCTTCCAACTGAATGACACCTCACTCAGCTCCAGAAGAATGTTATACAAACATGTCTAAGTTGAATTTGGGTCCAGTTAAGGCGTTTAATGTTATGAGGACCTGTTTTGGCGGTTTTCAAGACGCCGGTGCAAGTAAAGTTGAATTTAAAAACTACAAGAGGAAAATTAACTTTTTTATAGGGGAATACGACGCTGAGATGGTTGTGAGACATTTGGATGAAAAAAACAGTCCCAACCTAATTTCTCGTACGATTACTTCACAGATGAAGAAAATCGCTTGAAGGGACTTTTTTGGTGTGATGATCAAGCCAAACGTAATTACCACGTGTTTGGTGATGTGATTTCGTTTGACGCCACGTATCGTTCCAACAAGTAATATTTTATAATTCAAATTTTTATGTTCTTCTAACATTTTCACTAGTTACATGCATTGGCGTTTCCTGAGTTTACATGCAATGGCGTTTTTATTATCGTTTCGTTTCTCATGGCGTTTTCATATGCAGATACGCTATGGTGTTTGTACCGTTTACTGGTATAGACAATCACCACTGCAATGTTACATTTGGTGCTGCATTATTGGCGTCAAAAACTGTTGATACGTATATTTGGTTGTTGAGAGTTTTTCTAAAAGCTGTTGGTTCTTGTCACACCACAAAAACGTCACAGCGGAATATAAAACGTAGTGGTGATGGAAGTTGGTGCCCATTAATATCTTGATGATCGATGCATTAAATTGTTGGACATAATGACTTAATTAAAACATAACTTTTAAACATAATGTTTTAAAACGTTACACAACCATGACATAGTTAAGTTGTTTTGATCCTCACGGATCTTAGTACATTCGTCCCATAAGGTTTTAAAAGTTAGTCCAACATATTAAGTGACAAACATGCATCAACAACCACAAGATATGCCATGATTCCCGAAGCCGAACTTAAGTACCTGAAGAACACGTTTAAAATCAAGTGTCAACACAAAGGAAGGTGAGTTCACATATTCAAATTTAAACAATTTGATCCTAAGGAAAAGCTTTTTAATTATGTGTTTATTATAAAACATCCATATAATTTTAGAAAGTCCATTTATTTCCTTAATAAAATCCATGGGTCATCCGTCGTAAATTGAAAACTCGACATTAGGGCATTTTCCCAAGTTTTGTATATTAAATTTATAGCGTCAACGTTCAGACTCGTATGTTAGCTAGACAATACGAACTATATATTTTACCATGTAGGGGTAATCAAGGCTAGACTATAAACAGAATTTCAATTCGTCGTTTGACTTGACACGGGGCGACCGGTCCCGACGAGGTTGTCAACCTGATAGATCTACCAACAATTCCTCGCGTGCAATACTTAAATCATTAAACGACATCATTGGTGCATGGTCCATATAGAGACCATCTATGATGCCTGCCTCACGTACAATATATATATATGGGTCAGGATCATTTCAGAACCATAAATATTTACAGAACTCGCAGAACTTCTAATAAACAATCTTTTTATTTATATATTTTTATGTTTAGGATAATTTTATCATTTTTATATGTAAATTTATAATTACACATATGTAAACTAGTTTTTTTTACATATATGTTATTAGTTATTACACATATATATATAATTTGGCTATTAGACATATGTAAACTACTTTTAACATGTATGTAATCATAAAAATACAAAAAAATATATATAAAATGATTGTTTATTAGGAGTTCTGAAAGTTATGCAATTATTTAGAGTTCTGAAATGAACCGAACCTATATATATATATATATATATATATATATATATATCCCTCTAATATGACAAATTAAATATAAATCGTTGTACGGAATTTACTGAAATCCCTGGGACCAAGCAAACCCGTCGCAACAACACGGTCGGTCTTTCCTCTGAAATATCGTACCATCCCAGTTTCTCCTCGAAACATATATTCATCAAAAACGTTTTATCTCGAAAACGTATAATTTATCAAAACTCCAAATAATTTTAATGAAAATATATAATTTATATTAAAAGGTATGTTTTAATCCAAAAACATTATTGAACCTTTTTAGGCGTGTTCTACCCCCAAAACATATACAAAACAGTAAAAAAAGGGGTTTAGTGACACTCACCTTTGGGTGCGTATTTTTAAATAGTGCAATCCCACAGATTGATTTCTACACATTCAATTATATGTAGGAACGATTTAAAAATCAATATATCATATAATCCTAAGTTTCTCCGTTTCTTAGAATTTTCACATAACTTTGAGATTTTCTCGAAACGTTATCGTTTTTGATTATGTTGGCACGTTAATATATATATGAGTCCATATATATATATATATATATATATATATATATATATATATATATATATATATATATATATATATATATTTAAGACTTTTACGACTTGAATGATTTTATTGGTGACCGTTATCATATAAATCCATTAACACACCCGTTTATAAGAAATATATCCACGATTTGCGAGTCGGAATATATATACGTAAACGTACACATAAGTTAATACCGTAACACGGGTAATCTCGTTAACTTATCTATTTTGTCATTTTTAAGGCAAGTATACATAAAATATTTTATATGCATCAAATTTCATGCTCGACAAACAAGTTTCACCTTTAACGCGATTTTTACCGTTTCTACCACATAAAACGCACAAGTGTACATGCGTAGTCTAAATTTTCCACTATCATGTTAAAACTTAACATATTTTCACATTCACATGTTTAAATCACATAACACATCATAACACATAAGGTTCACCCAAAAATTTACCCATACTAGTGTTCATTGAAAAACGCGTATTTTAGCGATTTGGTAACGTTTTCGGGCGTCGGAAGTCACGTATGACCAACCAAACACCAAGTAAACTTAAAATTAGTTAAAATACTTGTTTTTAAACTAAAAATATTAGTTTACTTACTGATCTAAATCAGTTTCATAAAAATCATTCGAAAAGTCGATTTTTGACCGTTTTAGCGCATAGTTTTGCGTTAAACGTTACTATAATCATCCCAACTTGGAATGACTTGATATTTTAACACAATACATGTTATTTACTGATTAAAATGATGGTTATAATCAGATTAGTGTAGTTTTTGTGTAAGTCACATAAATCTTGCGATTTCACGTATTTTACAACACATAAAGCACCAAGTACAACATGCAAAGCTAGTAAACTTTATGACATAGTTTAATACCATTTTAACACTTCAAATATTCATATTTTTAGTGTTTAGAATCTGACTAAAAATCATCTTCATCAAACCATACATAAATCATCATTTCATGACCATTCATCTACATGCATGCTTAAGTACAGGCTTCTAATGCACTCAATTCACATCATTATCAACATGCATGAATTAAAACATATCTAACATACATTTATTTCATGTTTAAACCTTCAAGAACATCATCATATGTATATGATCATTATCCCATCATTCACCCATAAATGTAAGACATATACATATATTCTTACACATCTAAAATTATCAATATAAAAAATGTTCACGCATGTGTATATATATACATACATATACGGCTATCTACACATGATTCCAAGATTTACTTTTCACATAACTCATTTCAAATCAAAAAAAGTTTCCATATGACAACTTTTTAAACATGCATGCTTCATCTTCCAAGGATCAATCAAACATGAATCAATCAAAATCAAAACTAAACCTCGTACACACATGTATACATACTCACAGCCACAAGCACACACACATACATCTCCATTTTTATTTTATACAAAAACACATTTGTTATTGTTTTCAAGTTTGTGTTTTATTCCAAGAACAAGAGAAACATTCAACATCATCAAAAAAATCAAGAATCAAGAACAAGGTTTTTAAAGTGAGTTTTATACCTTCAAGATTTTGATGGGTTTTTAGCTAATGTTGATGATATGGAGCTTGGTTGTTGCTTAAAACACCTTAAAATCACCTTTGGATCCTTAAAATTTCTTGAAAACACATTGGAATGAGCTTGGATCTTCATGAACTAGGTTGAAATTTTGAAAATGAATGATGTATTGGGGTGTTCGGCCAAATCTTATTCTAGAGAGAGAGATGATGTTGTTTTGATTGTATATCTTGGTTGTTGTGTGATAATGGAAGATTTAAAAGTACTCATCATTACATACACATTTCTAGGCCTCCAAGTGTAGGAGAGAGGAGAGAGAAGACATGCATGGCTGCCAACTAATGTCTTATGTCTCACATTACACACATATATCGTATATATATATACATATATTTACAATCTAGACCAAAAACTGCTATTTTACTGGATATCGGGTATTTTATCTAGCATTTTAATCCCGTTTTAGTGCGTTTTAAATTATTTTTATCATTGTATAAAATTAATCACACAAAATTATTACTGAAATTATTACCAGCTGCCTTGACTGGCTGCATTGACAGTATTTTGTCTAACACGCATAGTATCGCGCGGTACGCGCACATACTCGAAAAATAGAGTTTCTTAGCGTTTTTATTTATTTTTCCTCACGAATATGATTAAAATTACTATTCTAATCATAACAGACTGTTTTTAGGATTTTAACACTGATCGGGTAGTCACCGACGTTCGTTTCGCATTTTAATTGTTACGCGATAAGCGTTTATTTTATCATTGCCAACATAATTTTATAAATGTTTAGATTTCACCAACACATTAAATATCATATATAAATATCATAATCAGTCACATACAACCTTTTTATCTATTCACTAAACGTGTTACAATTGTACGGTACGGCTTGAAAAGCCGGGTGTCACAGTCTCCCCATGTTTAGGAAATTTCGTCCCCGAAATTTTACTCTACAGGTTTTAGTTTTGCACTTGGTGGAAACAGTAAGAACAGTCTTGTTAAATATGGTCTTGTAGTTTCTGCGAGAAACTTTGATTCTTATGAAGAATCCTCGTAGACCTTTATTAAATAATCTCATTTCCTAATTTCTCGTCTCAATGCTCTCTACCTTTTCCAAGGTTCAACATTTACGAGTACTTAATCAGAAAGGGTTAAGTTAGTGTTCCACCATTTCAGGTTTGACATACGTATATTCAGATATACATTGTCCTATACCTGAGGTAGTCTGAGTCTACATACGATTAATCCAACTCGAGATGGGCTCTCGAAAGTATCTAATCCCATGAGCTTGTTTTCTTCCCTTCTTGCATTTATTTCAAATATCTTCTTTCCACGGATTGCACAATCAATGGATCACATATACCATTAGGTATTTGAAATCGTCTCTCTGGTTATCAACATAACTCTTCTAACCAACCACACTGCTTCTATGGGTACTTCGATAAACTTCCGTTTATCGCCTAAATAAACCTCAACAAAGAATATAATTAGTGTATTATCCATTATACAATTTTTCAGACTGGTCACATGAAACACATCATGTATTCCATTCAATCCCTATGGTAGCTTGAGCCTATAAGCGAGTGATCCAACTCAAGATGGGCTCTCGAAAGGACCTAATCAATGTGGCTCAGCTTTTCTTTCTCTACTAAACCTAATAACACCTTTCCCAGATAACACCTTCAACAAACATAATTCTTGACCTAAAACTGCAATACTTTCCTTCAATTATCCATGTAATTCTTCTGTTGATCAATGGCGACTTTTAACCTTCCCTCGATCTAGGCAAATCATGTCGCTGGTTTCCTGGATAAACTCGGGTCTGGTTAATTGTCTTTTGCCACATCAACATCGACAAAGTGGCGATCGACACTTCCATCCATACAAGGCATCAAACGGAGCGACCTTAATACTAGCGTGATAACTATTATTGTAAGATAACTCTGCCAATGGCATGTGAGCATCCTAACTTCCATCGAAATCAATTGCACATGCTTTCAATATTTCCTCCAATGTTTGAAAAGCTTCCTCATACTTTTCTGTCCATTCAATCCCCTTTTTCCTTCTGGGTCATTAGTGTCGAAGGCTGCGCTAATCTAGAGAAATTCTCAATGAATCTCTAGTAGTACCCAGCAAGTCCTATGAATTGTCGTACTTTCGACGGGGTCTTTAGACCTTCCCAATTCTTGATCGCTCCGATCTTAGACGGATCTACATGTATACCTTCCTCATTTATGATGTGTTCGAGCAAATGAACTTCTCGAATCCAGAGCTCACATTTAGAGAACTTGGCATGCAACTTCTCTTTCTTCAGCAACTCCAATATCAAATTCAAATGATACTCATGATCCCTTTGGTTCGCGAATAAATAAGTATATCGTCGATGAATACTATCACGAATTTATCCAAATAGGGTTTGCATACCCTGTTCATGAGATCCATGAATACAGCTGGCGCATTAGTTAAGTAAAAAAGGCATGACTAAAAACTCGTAATGGCTATATCATGTTCGAAAGGTAGTCTTCAGAATATCTTCGTCAGCAACCTTCAACTGATGATTTCCTGATCGCAGGTCAATCTTCGAGTAGTAGCTCGATCCCTGTAGCTGATCGAACAAATCGTCAATCCTCAGTAAAGGGTACCGATTCTTGATAGTCAACTTATTCAGCTTTCTGTAATCAATACACATTCTGAAGGAACCATCCTTCTTCCTTTCAAACAAAACAGCTGCACCCAAGGCGAAGAACTTAGTCGAATGAAACCTTTATCAAGTAGCTATTAAAGTTGATTCGACATTTCTTTCATTTCTGACGGTGCTAATCTATAAGGAGATTTTGCAATTGGTGTAGCACCGGGTACCGGATCGATTCGGAATTCGATCTATTTCGCAGGGGAGGGGGGCAATCCAGGTTAGTCTTTAGGAAAACTTCTGATAGTTGCAAACAATAGGAATTTCTTCGATCTTCCTATATTCGTCTTTCGTATCCACCACGTTAACTAAGAACGCAGGATAGCCTTTTTGCAACATCTTGAACATCTTCATAACATTGACGTCACTCAGCACTCGACACTCGACTCGGTCGGTCTCTGTGAACAACTGCCGCCTCTCCACCATCAGAACGAGGTATCCTAGCTTGTCCTTGGATGGCCAAATCCATTCCTACAACTACCTCAAAGCTCCCCAGCTCCACTGGAAATAAATCGACACTAAAACTATGATCACCTAACTAAATACTACAACCGCGAACGACCTCGCTAGATTCTATCAACTTACCAATTGCTAGTTTTATCGAGTACTTTTTACTTAGCTTACTTGTTGGAGAACACGAAAATGGTTCAAAGTTTTTCCGAAGCAAAACTCAAGTCAGCTTTGGTATTAAAAGTACGAACATAGATTGGTTATTTGTAAGGACTCTCAAAATTGTCCTAAAAATACCCGTAATTATAAACCCGGACCCCTGAAACCCTAAACCATATTAAAAATCAAGAAAAATAAAAATCTGGGTCTCAGGCGGGCCGCGTAAAAGACAAGACATGTCTTACGCGGGCCGCGTCAACTTAAAATTCAACCGGATAAGTATTCGGGCCACGTATAACCCACCTGGCAAACCTAACCCATGACCCATCAAGCCTACTCGTAGACTAGGCGGCCACGCGGGCCGCGTAAAGGTGAGCCGAAGGCTTACGCGGGCCGCGTGAGGCCTCAATTTTAGCTATAAATAGCTTGTTGCATGCACAGTCTGTTGGTGTCGAAACAAACTTTCAAAAACGAATTCTTGTTAATCTAAAGGCGAAATTACTTTCAATACTAGCGAGGCGCTGCTCCGATACCGGGTATTAACTCGATCGCTGCTACGATTCAATGTCCGATCGATTAAACTATACAATGGATGTTTAAGTGCTGCCCACATTAGGGTTTATGCTTTGTCATTCGTCGTTAATTCGATGGATGTTTAAGTATCACACTTTGTCATTCGTTGTGAAGGTTTAATCTCGTGAGTTATCATAAATGATGTATTAGTTACTAACCGAGTTCCTGTGCATGTTATTAAATTTAGGTTAAAAAGGCTAATCAGTAGGCTAAGCTCTGCTCATATAAATCTGCAATGTGAGTCATTCTCTTTTTATCAAATTTAATTTCAAAAGCATGTTTATTTTCAAAGTTATAATTACAGGGATTAAGTCTTTATAATCACCAAATTACAGCCGGTATGTGGGGTTTTGTATACATTACTTGATAACCTTCACCATTGGACAACGGGGTAGCCAAGGGGTTATATGACCATAGTCACAGACACCATTGGACTCAGAGGTTACCGATGGATGTTCGAGTGACAAATACTGTGGGTAGTTGGTTGATATATAAAAACATTGTAATCACTCTTAATACTGTTAATTATAACAAACGAGTCGTTTTCATAAAAAGAATGATTCACCAGTCTTTCCCGCTGACAAAATTTTTTTCAAACATGTTTCAGGTGATCTGTTGTGATCCAGGAAAAGTGCCGCGAAGCACTACAAAGCTTAAGGAAGTGGCTCAGTACAAAATAAAGAAACATGTTTTTGAAAAATAAAGATTTCTCAGTGAAATCATATGATTGTAAATTACGGGGTTTTATCCCAAGTTGTGAAATAAAATAATCAGGAAATTTTCAGTTCTAAAAAGATCCTGGTAAAATATTCCGCAGTTAAATAAATACCACGGGATTTTCTGTCCCGCGGCTCCTGAAACGGGTAAAACCGGGTCAAGGGCCTTGACAGAAAAAGCTGGTATCAGAGCCACTGATTTAAGCCAATTAAGTATTTAGAAAATACTTAAAAAAATTTCTTCTAATTGCTATTATGTGATTATATGTTTTAGTATTTGAATATTTGTACAGTACGGGTAAACAAAAGCTTTCAAACATCTATCTTAAATTAGATAGGTCATAAAACGAGAAGGGAAGTTCATCCCAAACAAATTCCTCAAAACATTATGCAAATCCTGAAGAAGGGATATTTGTCCGAAAGGCACAATATGAGGAACCACTTTCTCCTAATAAAAGAATTTTGATTATTAGGAAAAGTCAGGAGAAAATAAAGAAATCATAATCAAAAGAACAGAGAGTTAATCCGAAAACCCAAGAACTAGGCAATAACCCACCATGGGAAGACAAGTTAGATGAAAAATGGGCAGATCTCTATATGCTAGCCACTGTAGCAGTAAATGCAAATCTTTAAATACTCTGACTCAAGTTTTAGCAACCTTATCACTTACAAGCCAGAAACCTTATCCAGTAAAATAAATAAGTTACAGTAAACCCTGGTGTGTTTTAATTTTCAGTTGTCCTTGTGTTAAATTAGTCACATGGTATGAAATAATATTTAAAGGTTATTTATGAAATTTTGTTATAAAATTTTAACTTAGCAATTTTTGTGTATTTTGCATATATGCTAAACAGCATGAATGATTTGTCTGAAGCCCTTCAGAATTTAAATCTCTATCCGGTGAAGATAGAGGTTTCGAGAGATTTTAATAGGTATATACCCGATATAGAATAACCTATGGAATTCAACGCTCCACCTCCAGAGAAACCCAAGCCTAAGAAAAGGAGAAGATTCGTGGGATGGAGGCGTGTGCGCAGAAGGAAACCTGCCACTAGGAAGATTCCCAAAATAGAAAATCCCTTAGACAAAGGGAAGGGGATTGAAGTCGGGGAAGATTCTAGGCAGATGGAAATGCAGTTTGGGGGATATTCTAGGCAGATGAAAATGGAGTTTGGGGAAAGTTCTAGACAAACCAAGATAGAAATTGGGGAAAGCTCTAGTCAAATTGAGGAGTTTCCATTTCAGGAGGAATTGGATCGTGCATTGGCGAGCTGTGATGTCGTCAGGCCTATTAATAATAATTTCTACTCTTATCCTGTCGAAACTCAAATTCCAATGAACTTGGAACCAGCTATTCCAGAACCTATAATCCACACCCAACCTCTAGGAATGGACGAGTGGTGGACCAATGATTGGCAATTCCAAAACCTTCTCAACAGTCCTTATTCCTTTCTCCCTCAATTCGACCAAGAACCTATACCAAACCCACCAATGAGTAATGAAAATTTAGCTAAACTCCGCCACTTTGGCGAAGAGCTGGTGGATGCCGGAAATAGGATCAGGGAAGTAGGAGAACAGATCTCCTGGAAATACGACGAGAGGGAACGTCGTTATTAAAATATCAACTGACAAGGGATAGTGGGATTGTGAGACCGTGGTTGTATAATAATAGTAAAATATATTCTTGTAAAATAACTACAAATAAAACTTTGTGAGATAAATGGTGTGTATGGACGCATATTATAAAATATATAAATGGGAATCGAGAAATCGATAGTTTTGGCTATATGTGTATTTGAAATTTGTATGATTGTTTTGTGTATCATTGTTATTTATTTGATACTAATAAATTATAGAGTAAATTACAAGTTTTGTCCTTTATGTTTGTCCCAAATTTCAGGCGCTGTTCTTTACCTTTAAAATTGATGAGTTTTGTCCTTAATGTTTCCAAATCCTGCACGTTATGTCTTTTAGGTCAAACCCAGTTAGATTTTTTGGTTAAATCTGGTCACCCAGGTGTATTTTAGTCTTTTTACCCTGTTTACTTAGTATTATTAAAAAATAAAACAAAATGATTTTAAAAAAAATATTATTATTATTATTATTATAAGTATATATATATATATACCATATCTCTTTAGCAATTACCACAACCCGTCACCGCCATCTCCACCACCCTCCACCGTCACCGTCACCATCACCACCACCCTCCATCGCCACCATCACTATGGCCACCATCACCACCACCCTCCACCCTTCACCGACATCATCACCACCTTCCACCAAACACCCACAAAGCCCCCTCCAATCCTCTGCCTTCTCTTTCCCTAAATTCCCACTCTCTCTCTTCTCTCCCGTTCTCTGCAGACCCACCACCACCATCGATTAACCCACCGCCACCATCGATTCTTTGTCTCTTTCCTTCACCCACCTCCTCCATCAACACACCTCCTCCATCAACACACCACCTCCTCCATCAACACACCCCACCGGAACCCTAACCCCAACCCCAACCTGCAACAACCAAAATCAGCAACCAACACCATTAAACCCACCACCCCCACTGGAACCCTAACCCCAAGAACCTGCAAACCACCATTGCGATAGTCGATTGACTGTGGTAAGGTCTCCGATTGAGGGAAGAGCACACCATCACCACACACAGCGCCACCGCATTCTTCCCCTCTTTTGAATCCAACCACCGTTTACCCCCTCTCACCACCGCCGGAGTCAACCAATTTCTCACCGGACCACCACTCAACCACCGCAACTGTTCAAACAATATCAAATCCGATGAGTTAACAATACCAATTGCTCACCAGACCACCTCTCAATGCATCATGTGTCTCTAATCGCGGCTCTAATCGCGTCCACTTCGTCGGAAGACTGTTGTGCTGAAGATTTAGGTATTCCTTTGGATTCATGGGATAATAGTAAGATCCGGTATAGTTGTGATGAAATTGTTGAAAATCGATCTGATGATGATATAGTTAGGGTTTGTTCTGGTGATGTTGTTAGAGAGAATGAGTGTGTTGCAGAGATCTGGTGATGATGATATAGTTAGTGTTTTATTATTTACCTAATGGTCCCTTAATATAAGTTGTTTTACAGGATAGTTCTTGGGAAGTTGAAATGACAATAATACCCTCATGTGCCTTGCACATGACCAAATTTAACCAAAAAATCTAACTGGGTTTGGCCTAAAGGACATAACGTGCAGGATTTGGAAACATTAAGGACAAAACTCATCAATTTTAAAGGCAAAGGACAACGCCTGAAATTTGGGACAAACATAAAGGACAAAACTTGTAATTTACTCTAAATTATATATATTAATTATCAGATGGAAAACGTTAATAATGAACCAGTTAATGAGGTTAATCAATCTGAGCAACATCCAGAGGATCAATTTATGACTAGGCAGGATATAGAAAATACTGTTGCTCAAGGAATAGCCAATGCTATTCCAGCAATACTGGCTGCTGCCCAAAAACCTACGGAACCTCAACAAATCATTCCTAGCAAACGTATTTCTGAAGATAACTTCAGTAATAGTGTAAACGGAGGCGGTAATCATACCAATCACAATAATGATTCACGGCAAGCTCCGCTCCCTAAGAAAATGAAAGTTGCAACGCCTGGTTGCACTTACAAAGAATTTCTTGCTTGTAAACCCGCTGAATTTGCAGGCAATGAAGGAGCAACTGCGGCACTGCGATGGTTTGAGAAAACCGAGGCAGTGATTACAATAAGTAAATGTGCCAAGGACGACAAGGTTATGTACGCATCAAATCTTTTCAAAGAAGGAGCGCTAGAATGGTGGAATACAGTACTTCAAGCCAAAGGAAGAAGTATCGCCTATTCCATGAAATGGGAAGAATTTAAGAGTCTTGTAGAAAGAAAATTATGTCCCGAATATAAAAAAGATCAAATGGCGAATAAGTTCCTAAATCATCGAATGATGGGGGTAGATTGTCGTGGTTATACTTCGACATTCTTTGAATATGTTAGAGTAGTACCAACACTGGCTTCGCCAGAACCGGTACTCATTTCTCGTTATATTTGGGGATTGATTAGCGAAATCCGTAATATCGTTAAAGCTGCGAGACCTCGTACTATTGACGATGCGGTAGAATTAGCTAACACCCTAACTGACGAGCTGGTACACACAAGAGATGAAAACAGGAAAAAGGAACTGGCTCAGAAAATTACCCAAGGAAGTAGTACGGGTAATAATAGCAGCTTCAAGAAAAGAGGAACAGGGCAATCTTCAACTCCGCCGTTCTGCAGGAATTACAAAAAGAAACATTATGGAAGATGTAATGTAACCTGCAACTTTTGCAAATTCATAGGACATCGCGAAGAAGACTGTAGAAAGAAAACAAGGATCTGCTTTAACTGTGGCGAAGCAGGACATTTCAAAACAGAATGTCCTAAATTGGTCAAACCAGCAGACAACAAAGCCAAGACGGCCGACGGAGCTACTAAAAAGAATGTCAGAGCATTCCAACTAACCACTCAAGAAGCAGAACTCATTCCAGATGTGATAGCTGGTACGTTCTTAGTTCACAACGTGTATGCAAAAGTATTATTTGACTCTGGTGCAAACCAAAGTTTTATCAATACTTCATTCTGCCAAGCTCTTAAGTTACCTTTGACCAACCTTAGGCAAATTTTTACAGTCGAAACGGCAGATGGGAATTCAGTTAAAATAGATAAGGTTTTGCAAAAAGAAAATATAGAACTTTCAGGTCATAAATTTCATGCAAACCTATTACCAATGAATTTAGCTGGATTAGATGTTGTGTTAGGAATGGATTGGTTAGTATCCAACCATGCTCGAATCCTTTGTGATAAGAATTCCATAGAAATTCGTTCACCCACCGGAGAAGTACTTATGATTACAGGAGATAAGCCATGTAAACCCATGAAGTTCATTTCAGTAATGAAAGTTGCTAGTTTTGAACGAAAACAAGGAATAGTGTATATGATTTCGGTAGTCATTAGCACTAAGGGTAAAGAACTTAAGGAAATTCCTGTAGTCTCAGAATACCCAGATGTATTCCCAGAAGAACTCCCGGGATTACCACCAGATTGGGAAGTAGAATTTAGAATTCATCTAATTCCAGGAACTACACCGATAGCCAAGGCACCTTATCGGTTAGCACCCACAGAAATGTTAGAACTGAAAAAGTAATTAGATGAATTATTAAGTAAAGGTTTCATACAACCTAGTTCATCCCCTTGGGGAGCACCAGTGTTGTTTGTAAAGAAAAAGGATGGTTCGATGAGAATGTGTATTGATTATAGAGAATTGAATAAGATTACAATTAAGAATCGATACCCATTACCTAGGATTGATGATCTATTCGATCAACTTCAAGGAGCTAGATACTTTTCTAAGATCGACTTACGCTCCGGATACCATCAATTAAAGGTACAAGAAGAAGACATACCTAAAACTGCTTTCAAAACTAGGTATGGTCATTACGAGTTTACAGTCATGCCCTTCGGATTAACGAATGCACCTACAACATTCATGGACATGATGAATAGGATCTGTAAACCGTACTTGGATAAATTTGTAATTGTTTTTATCGACGATATACTTATTTATTCCAAAATTCAGGACGAACATTGTCAGCACTTGCATGCACTCTTAACTTTGTTAAGAAAAGAAAAGCTATATGCCAAATTCTCTAAGTGTGAATTTTGGCTACAAGAAGTGCAATTTCTAGGTCACATGGTGAATCATGAAGGCATTCATGTAGATCCTGCTAAGATAGAGGCAATTACCAAATGCAAGGTTCCGCAATCCGCAATGGAAATTAGAAGTTTTATAGGTTTAGCCGGATACTATAGACGGTTTATTAAGGATTTTTCCAAGATAGTTGTACCATTTACTAAGCTAACCTGTAAAGCAGTTAAGTTTGAATGGGGACCTAAACAAGAAGAAGCCTTTAGGATCTTGAAGCAGAAATTAACAAATGCTCCAATCCTAGCCTTACCAGAAGGAACAGAAGATTTTGAAGTTTACTGTGATGCTTCAAAGCTAGGATTAGGATGTGTGCTTATGCAACGCAAAAAGGTAATTGCGTATGCATTAAGGCAATTGAAAAAGCACGAGGAGAACTATACGACTCATGATTTAGAATTAGGAGCCGTAATTTTGCCCTTAAGATCTGGAGACATTATCTATACGGAAGTAAATTTACCGTCTATACGGATCACAAAAGTTTAAGATACATATTTGGGCAAAAAGAATTGAACATGAGGCAAAGAAGATGGATGGAAATCCTAAGTGACTACGACTGTGATATTCAGTATCACGAAGGAAAGGCAAATGTAGTTGCAGATGCCTTAAGTCGTAAGTATCAGGAAAAGCAAAAGAAAGTTCGTGCTCTCAGATTAAATCTACAATTAGATTTAATGGAACATTTGAAGAATGTTCAAGCTACAGCAATCAAGGATTATACTGAAGGAATGAAAGGACGAATAAAAGAATTAGAGCAAGGAGCTGATGGAATTTGGAGATTCCACAAAAGCAGAATTTGGGTACCTAAGTAGGGAGAATTAAGAAATAAGATATTAGAAGAAGCTCATAAATCTAGGTATACCATGAACCCTGGTAACAATAAAATGTACCAAGATTTAAGAAATAATTTCTGGTGGATAGGAATGAAAAAGGATATAGCTAGATACGTTTCTAAGTGTCTTACTTGTTCACAAGTTAAGGCAGAACACCAGAAACCTTCAGGTCTACTACAGCAATTAGAAATGCCTGTATGGAAATGGGAACTCATAACAATGGATTTTGTTACTAAGTTACCCAAAACCAGAAAAGGTAATGATGTGATTTGGGTAATTGTGGATCGATTAACCAAATCAGCTCACTTTCTACCTTTGAAAGAAACCTTTAGCATGGAAAAGTTGGCAAAGTTATATGTAGATGAAGTAGTATCCTTACATGGAGTTCCACTCTCCATTGTTTCAGATAGGGATAGTCGTTTTACTTCTCATTTCTGGACTAGTTTCCAAGAAGCAATGGGAACACGATTAAATTTAAGCACTGCATATCATCCTCAAACAGACGGACAAAGTCAACGAATAATCCAAACTCTAGAAGACATGCTTAGGTCATGTGTGATAGATTTTAGTGGAAATTGGGACGATTACTTACCTTTAATTGAATTCTCCTATAACAATAGTTATCATTCAAGCATCGAAACTGCCCCATTAGAAGCACTGTATGGACGAAAGTGCAGAACTCCAATTTTTTGGGCAGAAATAGGAGAAAGTCAATTGTCAGGTCCTGAAATAGTGCAAGAGACGACCGACAAAATTTCTCAAATCAAGGAAAGACTAAAGACTGCTCGAGATCGTCAAAAGAGTTATGCAGACAATAGACGAAAGCCGTTGGAATTCCAAGTAGGAGACAAAGTACTATTAAAAGTTTCACCTTGGAAAGGAGTAGTTCGATTCGGTAAGAAAGGAAAGTTAAGTCCAAGATACGTAGGACCATTTTCAGTGATCCAACGTATAGGACCAGTTGCTTATCGTTTACAACTACCAGAAGAGTTAGCTGGAGTACATGATGTATTTCATGTATCCAACCTCAAGAAATGCTTATCAGACGAATCTCTGGTAGTACCTCTCCAAGATATAGAGGTAAACGAAAAATTAAAATTTGTTGAGAAACCTCTTCAAATAGAAGACAAAAAGGTGATGTTTCTCAAACACAAACGGTTAGTACTTGTCAAGGTCAAGTGGGATTCAAAGAGAGGACCTGAATACACTTGGGAGCTGGAATCAGAGATGAAGCGAAAGTATCCTAATTTATTCCAATAAATCTCGAGGACGAGATTTTAAATAAGGTGGGTAGAATGTAAGGACTCACAAAATTGTCCTAAAAATACCCGTAATTATAAACCCGGACCCCTGAAACCCTAAACCATATTAAAAATCAAGAAAAATAAAAATCTGGGTCTCAGGCGGGCCGCGTAAAAGACAAGACATGTCTTACGCGGGCCGCGTCAACTTAAAATTCAACCGGATAAGTATTCGGGCCACGTATAACTCACCTGGCAAACCTAACCCATGACCCATCAAGCCTACTCGTAGACTAGGCGGCCACGCGGGCCGCGTAAAGGTAAGCCGAAGGCTTACGCGGGCCGCGCGAGGCCTCAATTTTAGCTATAAATAGCTTGTTGCATGCACAGTCTGTTGGTGTCGAAACAAACTTTCAAAAAAGAATTCTTGTTACTCTAAAGTCGAAATTACTTTCAATACTAGCGAGGCGCTGCTCTGATACCGGGTATTAACTCGATCGCTGCTACGATTCAATGTCCGATTGATTAAACTATCCAATGGATGTTTAAGTGCTGCCCACATTAGGGTTTATGCTTTGTCATTCGTCGTTAATTCGATGGATGTTTAAGTATCGCACTTTGTCATTCTTTGTGAAGGTTTAATCTCGTGAGTTATCGTAAATGCTGTATTAGTTACTAACCGAGTTCGTGTGCATGTTATTAAATTTAGATTAAAAAGGCTAATCAGTAGGCTAAGCTCTGCTCATATAAATCTGCAATGTGAGTCATTCTCTTTTTATCAAATTTAATTTCAAAAGCATGTTTATTTTCAAAGTTATAATTACAGGGATTAAGTCTTTGTAATCACCAAATTACAGCCGGTATGTGGGGTTTTGTATACATTACTTGATAACCTTCACCATTGGACAACGGGGTAGCCAAGGGGTGCTATGACCATAGTCACAGACACCATTGGACTCAGAGGTTACCGATGGATGTTCGAGTGACAAATACTGTGGGTAGTTGGTTGATATATAGAAACATTGTAATCGCTCTTAATACTGTAAATTATAACAACCGAGTCATTTTCATAAAAAGAATGATTCACCAGTATTTCCCGCTGACAAAAATTTTTTCAAACATGTTTCAGGTGATCTGTTGTAATCCAGGAAAAGTTTCGCGAAGCACTACAAAGCTTAAGGAAGTGGCTCAGTATAAAATAAAGAAACATGTTTTTGAAAAATAAAGATTTCTCAGTGAAATCATATGATTGTAAATTACGGGGTTTTATCCCAAGTTGTGAAATAAAATAATCAGGAAATTTTCAGTTCTAAAAAGATCCTGGTAAAATATTCCGCTGTTAAATAAATACCACGGGATTTTCTGTCCCGTGGCTCCTGAAACGGGTCAAACCGGGTCAAGGGCCGTGACATTATTGATCAGAATCATACCAGTAACAGTAGTAGGATCGGCACGTGCCTTCCCAGTACTCATCTCAAAAACTTTGCCCTAGGCATTCTGACTCTTCTGTTTCGGGCAGTCTCTTTTGTAGTGTCCTTGCTCACCACACTCGAAGCATCCCTCAAGTGCAACTCCCTCCGATGTACTCCTAGCATAACACTTGCGGGTCGCATGTCCAGTTCGGCCACATCTGGCGCACAGCTCTTGCTCATCATCGTGAGTCTTCTTCTCTGGACCACTTCTGCCATCCCTGACACACGCTTTCTCCAAGTTACGTTTCTTCTCACATTCCTCTTTGAGATTCTTCTTTGAGCTCTCCAGCTTGCGCTTCTTCGAATCTCCAGTTCTAGGTTCGGAACGCTGAACTAATCGAATGATTGTCTCGTTCTGACAGCCCAATATCACGCATATCATTGCCACGTCATTGCATAGGGCACCAGCAAATGATCTTGGGCTACAACCCTGGATTGTTTGTGTATACATCTATGTACTGTTCACAAGGTTAATGAAAAATCAGGATTACGCTCCGATTATATCATAACACAGGAACTACTAAAACTTTCCTATCATTATATTACCTTGAGGGTTTCCGATCTGTGTCCCACCAAAACCATGCCCATGAGCACCATGTCCACGTTCCTGGCCATTATTCTGGTTAGCATCGCGCAGTTCCATGGCAGTATTAACGTGTTGGGCTATGAGTTGTGCCAACTCCTCTGCAGTAGTAGGTAGTCCAGAACCCTGTCTAGCTTTTAGCGGCATTTCGTCATTTCTATTATTACAACATAATATCAACATATAACGATATCCGAAAATAATTCAATCATTAAATGCTAGTGGACCAAACAATTGTGCATGTATAATATCCACATATTAATGAGAATAATTTTTAAACCAAAAGAAACCCGTTTTATATTTATACCATAAATTACAAAGCTTGTTTTTAGTACAAAGACTAATCAAAATTTGGCGTGTCTACATCAACACCCGCAACAAGTCTATATGAAATTTCCTCCTAAATATCTAAAAATTTGGCATGCAAGCCATAAATAAGGTTCATCAAATGAGACATACAAAACAAACAAGAGAAACAACTAACAACTAATGCTTCAATCCCAGGAAGTCCAATATCTTCCTAACAAGCTCTTCCAGCTCAACTATTCTCCAGTGCATCTGATCCATCGCACTGTTATCTAAATCGTTCAACTCATCGTACCAATCCATCTGCCCCTCGAGGTCCTACATCTTACCCTTGGCTGAATCCAGGTCTCCGCGTAGAGTGGCAAACTGTCGATAACAATGGCAACATCGGTCTACCCAAACCCCTTTCTGCTTCTTGGAAGCAGATGCCGTCTCAGCGTGTGACGTAGATGTGATCTCCCCAGTAGGCCTAGTCCTCTTCCTACGACGATAATAGACTAATAGAGGCGTAGTAGGAGCGTGTGACTCAATTAGCGGAATAGTTAACTTTGTAACGATGGGCGGAGCAATCTCAAGTATAGGCTCGACAGTATTAGTAAACAAGACTACTAATGGCTCTATAGGCCGAGACGTGACATATCGTAACCGTACAAAGTAAGTGTGTGTTCAAATGAAGAATAACACATAAGACCCAAATAAACAGATAATTACGTATGCACATAAACATGCAATGGTTTTCATAAATGATAAAATCTCCATGTTTATTTAAAAATTTTGGCTTCACGAATTTTGGACTTAAATCTCAAAATTCTTCGATTGAAGTCTAAAGTTTTCCCCCGAAAACATCTAGTTCGCTAACAACCATTGGCTCTGATATAAACTTCTGTCACACCCCAGAAACGTCACAGCGGAATATAAAACGTAGTGGTGACGGAAGTTGGTGCCCATTAATAAATTGATGATCGATGCATTAAATTGTTGGACATAATGACTTAATTAAAACATAAGTTTTAAACATAATGTTTTAAAATGTTACACAACCATGACATAGTTAAGTTGTTTTAATCCTCATGGGTCTTATTACATTCGTCCTAGAAGGTTTTAAAAGTTAGTCCAACATATTAAGTGATAAACACGCATCAACAACCACAAGATACGCCATGATTCCCGAAGCCGAACTCAAGTACATGAAGAACACGTTTAAAATCAAGTGTCAACACAAAGGAAGGTGAGTTCACATATTCAAATTTAAACAATTTGATCCTAAGGAAAAGATTTCTAATTATGTGTTTATTATAAAACATCCATATAATTTTAGAAAGTCCATTTATTTCCTTAATAAAATACAAGGGTCATCCGTTGTAAATTGAAAACTCGACATCAGGGCATTTTCCCAAGTTTTGTATATTAAATGTATAGCGTCAACATTCAGACTCGTATGTTAGCTAGACAATACGAACTATATATTTTACCATGTAGGGATAATCAAGGCTAGACTATAAACAGAATTTCAATTCGTCGTTTGACTTGACAAGGGGCGGCTGGTCATGACGGGGTTGTCAACCCGATAGATCTACCAACAATTCCTCCCGTGCAATACTTAAATCATTAAACGACATCATTGGCGCATGGTCCATATCGAGACCATCTATGATGCCTGCCTCACGTACACTATATATATATATATATATATCCTACTAATATGACAAATTTAATATAAATGGTTGTACGGAATTTACTGAAATCCCTGGGACCAAGCAAACCCGTCCCAACAACACGGTCGGTCTTTCCTCTGAAATACCGTACCATCCCAGTTTCTCCTCGAAACATATATTCATCAAAAACGTTTTATCTCGAAAACATATAATTTATCAAAACTTCATATATTTTCAATGAAAATATATAATTTATATTAAAAGGTATATTTTAATCCAAAAACATTATTAAACCCTTTTAGGCGTGTTTTACCCCCAAAACATATACAAAATAGTAAAAAGAGAGGTTTAGTGACACTCACCTTTGGGTGCGTATTTTTAAATAGCGCAATCCCACAGATTGATTTCTACACGTCCTATTATATGTAGGAATGATTTATAAAGCAATATATCACATAATCCCAAGTTTCTTCGTTTCTTAGAATTTTCACATAACTTTGAGATTTTCTCGAAAAGTTATCGTTTTTTATTATGTTGGCACGTTAATATATATATGAGTCCATATATATATATATATATATATTTAATATTTTTGCAACTTGAACGATTTTATTGGTGACCGTTATCATGTAAATCCATTAACACACCCGTTTATAAGTAATATATCCACGATTTGCGCGTCGTAATATATATACATAAAGGTACACATAAGTTAATACCGTAACACGCATAACCTCGTTAACTTATCTATTTGTCATTTTTAAGGCAAGCATACATAAAATATTTTATATGCATCAAATTTCATGCTCGACAAACAAGTTTCACGTTTAACGCGATTTTTACCTTTTCTACCACATAAAACGCACAAGTGTACATGCATAGTCTAAATTTCCCACTATCATGTTAAAACTTAACATATTTTCACATTAACATGTTTAAATCACATAACACATCTTAACACATAAGGTTTACCCAAAAATTTACCCATACTAGTGTTCATTGAAAAACGCGTATTTTAGCGATTTGATAATGTTTTCGGGCGTCGGAAGTCACGTATGACCAACCAAACACCAAGTAAACTTAAGATTAGTTAAAATACTTGTTGTTAAACTAAAAATATTAGTTTACTTACTGATCTAAATCAGTTTCATAAAAATCATTCGAAAAGTCGATTTTTGACCGTTTTAACGCATAGTTTTGCGTTAAACGTTACTATAATCATCCCAACTTGGAATGGCTTGATATTTTAAAACAATACATGTTATTTACTGATTAAAATGATGGTTATAATCAGATTAGTGCAGTTTTTGTGTAAGTCACATAAGTCTTGCGATTTCACGTATTTTACAACACATAAAGCACCAAGTACAACATGCAAAGCTAGTAAACTTTATGAAATAGTTTAATACCATTTTAACACTTCAAATATTCATATTTTTAGTGTTAAGAATCTGATTAAAAATCATCTTCATCAAACCATACATAAATCATCATTTCATGACCATTCATCTACATTCATGCTTAAGTACAGGCATCTAATGCACTCAATTCACATCATTATCAACATGCATGAATTAAAACATATCCAACATACATTTATTTCATGTTTAAACCTTCAAGAACATCATCATCTTTATATGATCAATTTCCCATCCTTCACCCATAAATATAAGACATATACATATATTCTTACACATCTAAAATTATCAATATAAAAAATGTTCACGCATTCGTATATATATACATACATATACGGCTATCTACACATATACACATGATTCCAAGATTTACTTTTCACATAACTCATTTCAAATAAAAAAAAGTTTCCATATGACAACTTTTTAAACATGCATGCTTCATCTTCCAAGAATCAATCAAAATCAAAACTAAACCTCATACACACATGTATACATACTCACAGCCACATGCACACACACATACATCTCCATTTTTATTTTATACAAAAACCCATTTGTTATTGTTTTCAAGTTTTTGTTTTATTCTAAGAAAAAGAGAAACTTTCATCATCATCATCATCAAAATCATCAAGAATCAAGAACAAGGTTTTTAAAGTGAGTTTTATACCTTCAAGATTTTGATGGGTTTTTAGCTAAGGTTGATGATATGGAGCTTGGTTGTTGCTTAAAACACCTTAAAATCACCTTTGGATCCTTAAAATTACTTGAAAACACATTGGAATGAGCTTGGATCTTCATGAACTAGGTTGAAATTTTGAAAATGTGTGATGTATAGGGGTGTTCGGCCGAAGCTTATTGTAGAGAGAGAGAGATGATGTTCTGTTGATTGTATATCTTGATTATTGTGTGATAATGGAAGATTTAAAAGTACTCGTCATTACATACACATTTCTAGGCCTCCAAGTGTAGGAGAGATGAGAGAGAAGACATGCATGGCTGCCAAATAATGTCTTATGTCTCACATTACACACATATATCGTATATATATACATATATACAATCTAGTCCAAAAACTGGTATTTTACAAGATACCGGGTATTTTATCTAGTATTTTAAACCCCTTTTAGTGCGTTTTAAATTATTTTTATCATTCTATAAAAATAATCACACAAAATTATTACTGAAATATTTACCAGTTGCCTTGACTGGCTGCGTTGACAGTATTTTGTCTAACACGCGCAGTATCGCGCGGTACGCGCACATACTCGAAAAATAGAGTTTCTTAGCGTTTTTATTTATTTTTCCTCACGAATATGATTAAAATTACTATTCTAATCATAACAGACTTTTTTAGGATTTTAACACTGATCGGGTGGTCACCGACGTTCGTTTCGCATTTTAATCGTTATGCGATAAGCGTTTATTTTATCGTTGCCAACATAATTTTATAAATGTTTAGATTTCACCAACACATTAAATATCATATATAAATATCATAATCAGTCACATACAGCCTTTTTATCTATTCACAACACGTGTTACAATTGTACGGTATGGCCTGAAAAGCCGGGGGTCATAGTTCTTAACCAAAAGTTGTTGTCACTAACCAAGATCCAGCAATAAAGAAGGCTATTTCTGTTGTCTTTGTTGACACGAGGCATCGGTTATGCATGTGGCATGTGATGCATAAATTTTCTTTGAAGGTTGATTTCCTTATTTTGATGTTTGGCGTTTTAAAATATATGGCGTTCCACTAATTTCAAAGAACATATTTGTGGTGTTGTGTGGACGGATATTCTTACACCTGAAGAGTTTGAATCAGAACGGGAAGTGGTTATCAGAGAGTTCTATTTAGCAGATAATGACTGGCTCTCTGATATTTTTGCACTCAAGGAATCTTGGATCCCTGCATACTATAGAATGGAGGAGCTCTGGGCCTTATGCGAACGACATCGAGGTCGAATAGTGAGAATCATTTTTTTTGGTCAAGTGTGCAATTCAAAAGCTACTCCGGTTGAGTTCATGACTCATTATGAAACTGCGATAGAAGCACAACGTCACACGCACCGGAAAAATAATCATGAATCTCGATACAAACGCCCCTCAGTTGAAGAGTAATTAACAAGTGTTGGAGGGCCAAGCTCCTGACATATACAGGAAAAATATTTTTTGTGACATTCAAGCTGAGCTAATCGGAATTTCGGATTGCATAAATCAACGTTATGAAGATCAGCCCGACGGGTTTGTTAAGTTTTACATAAATGATTTCCAGTAGCCTTGTACATCCTTATTTGAGGTAAACAATGGCGTTTTTGTTTTTATATGGCGTTTTCTGTATATGGTGTTTATCATATTCTATTATAACATTTAATTTGTTTTTTTATCCAGTTGTGTTTTTTTTACAAACATTCTCTGCATGGCATTATAGAGATATTGTTTTTGGCCTTTTTTAGGTAATGTACCGTAAGTCTGATTGCACATGCAGTTGCTCATGCGGGCTTTTTGAGCAGTTTGGTTTGCTATGTAGACATATATTCTATGTTTTGAGAAGTTTGGACATTAGGGATTTTCCAAAACAATACATTTTGAATAGATCGCGTAAAGAGCGTTCCCCAAACTGCTCTTCCGAATACTCAGTTAGTCGTGAATTTATAACCGAGCTTGATCACGATGTGCAAAGTATGATACGAGATATTTTTTTTTTCAACGGAGTATACTTTGAACCGTTTATCTGGAAATAAAGAGGAGCTATCCTTATAGAAGGATCATGTTCAATCGTATATGAAGAAGGTTCAAGATATGCAGATTGTTGCTCCTCCTGTTAGTACTAGGGATAGATTTGCTGAGATAACCGATCAATATAAAAACGACAAGAATCCGATAAGAGTCCCTGTGGGGTATACGTCCAAAGGTTCTGGATCTCGGAAGCGCCTGAAATCTAAACAAGAGATAGCAACTGAGAAAACGAAATCAAAGTCGAAAGCCGGGGCTAAAGAAAAACAGTGTCAGAATTGCAAAGGCTACGGATACTACGCATCGACATGCAAAAAGGCCGTAATTAAAAGAAAATCCACACGGTCTTCGAGAGCAAGTAAAGAGTAGTTTGGCGTTTTTGTATTTTCATTGTTACAGAACACACACAGATTGGAATTTGACGTTTTATATCTCTTTTATAGCATTTTTTCCATCTTTTTTTCTACTTATTGTTCATAACATGTTACTTCGAAGTTACATAACAAACAATATAAGATCGGACACGCAAACCAAACGCCTAAAAAACCTCTAATTTTGGTCATGCTAAACTCAATAATGTTTTGCTGAATGAGATGGAGAACATTGTTAATCCTCAGTTAAGAAAGATGTCTAATAATGTTGTCCACCCCAGTCAGCGAAACTTTATTGAGAACAAAACTGAATCTCCAAGAAATGACGTTTTGCAATTTTGTGATTTTTGTTTGTTTTGGCTTTTATATTGAGGATAGACTCAATAAGATTTTGCTCAATGAGATGGAAAATATCCCCACATAAGGATTTTTTCCATCACATTGAGTGAAAGTTTACTAATAAAATAGTATATCTCAATGAAACGTCAATTGGAATCTTTGATGTTTGGGTTATTTTGGCATTTCTAAGATAAATGGTATATAGTAAACTATGGCATTTTGGGTTTGGTGTGTTTAATTGAAGGTCTGAGATGTTGTTTATATAGGGTGTTTTTGGCGCATATTTTAGGCGGGATTTTATTATAATAAATGCTAGTAATTAAGTTACGTCGTTTCAGTTACTGTTTGTTCAGCTTTATCGTTTGAAAACAAAGTTTGGCGTTTTTTATTTAATGGCGTTTAGATTAGGATGATGTGTGCTTTGTATTTTAAGGCGGGAGTTTAATGGCGTTTTATTTATGAGTTTGGTGTTTTATGTAGAGAAGTCTAAACACTCTTTTACCCTTAATGAAGCGCGTCCACGTAATAAAATTGATGTTATTTACGAAAATGCCACCGCGCCAATCTAGTCCATAGATTGTTTTGATCTAACGATCCATAACCGTTCTCACTGTTCTCACAGTTTTCACCGTTTTCCCTAAATCCTGACCATATATATATATATATATATATATATATATATAGAGAGAGAGAGAGAGAGGGAGAGAGTTAAATGCTTGGTTTGTCCCTGTGGTTTGCGAAAATTGCAGACTTGGTCCCAATGGTTCACTAATTACAAAGTTGGTCCTAATAGTTGTAATTTTTGCACTCGGGTGGTCCTTATCACTAACCTCTGTTAAATTTATCAGTTAAGTTGATGTTAAATGACCAAATTGCCCTCAACAATTAAAAAAATAAAATCAAAAATAAGAAACAAAAGGAAATGGGCCCACCCCATCATCTTCTTCTTCATCCCCTCTCTCCCTGAAACACCAGCCATCATATTTGGGCCACCTCCGAACACCATTGTGAACCACCACCTGAAACCAACACCACGAACCAATACCATCATCTTTGGGCCAGTAACCATCATCTTGTCGTTCATCTTGTAGAACAAACGAGAAATTCCGGATTGATTTACCTTAACTATTGAAAATCATACCAAATTCGTTTCAACTATATTCGAGTATATATATCAAACCCAGAACATTGGTCAGACCTTTAACCACACGATTTCACTTTCAATTCTTTTCTACAAACGCACCATGTGTTCATAGATCATTGTCGGATATGGTGAAGCTCCGGCCAAGTCAAATCTTTTCCATCTTAGCCTGGGTGTGCCGATCGGAGTGGTGGCGGCGTGCATCAGTGGCGTCGATGTTGAGCAGTGGTGGTGGCGTTGAGTAGTTGTAGCGGTACTGTAGGGGATGGGTGGGTTACCTAGTGGTGACTATGGTTTTTGTGGTGAATGAGGGTAATTAAAGGGTGGTTGCTAAAAGGGAAGAAGGGGGGATGTGGTGGTTGCTGAAAGGGAAGATAGGGTTGTGGTTGTAATTAAAGGGTGGGTAGTAATTGATATTTTGTTTTGTTTTAAATGTTTCTTTAAGGATTTTTTTAATTGTTTATTAAATGGACAAGGGTATTTTGGACATTTCACACACACTTAACTGAATATTTTAATAGCCATCCATGGTAAGGACCACCCGAGTAAAAAAATTACAACTATTAGGACCAACTTTGGAACTAGGGAACCATTGGGAACAAGTTTGTAATTTTCACAAACCACAGGGACCAACCAAGCATTTAACTCTCTCTCTCTCTCTCTCTTTATATATATATATATACATAGGAGATGGATCCGTTAGGAACCACCCTTTATTGGGAGAACCGCAAAAACCAATTGGAACATAACCAAAAATACTTAAAAAAATTACAATACACAAAACAAATTTTATTTTTTTTTATAAAAAAATGCTACATTTCGTCACTAAAAAAAGTGAACAATAGTACCGATGCACATGTGCAGCGGTACTGTTTTTTTTAATGATGAAATTTAGCGTTTTTTATATAAAAATTTGAACTAAAAGTATTGTTGCACATATGCATGCGTATGCATATGCACATGTGCATCGGTGTTGTTGTTCAGTTTTTTTATTTTATTTTATGTGACGAAATTTAACGCTTTTTAGAAAAATATATATAAAAAACTTCTTTAGTATTTAGTTGTGTGGTTTAGCTTTATAGTTTACTTTTTAACATTTAGCTTGGGGGGTTAGGTTTTTAGGGGGTGGAGGGTTAGGTTATTTTAGGTTTTTGATAGGTGGGAGGCGGGGGTATGTTTTTTTAGGTTTTTGGGTGCTGGGGTGGGGGTTAGGTTTTTTTTTGGTTTTTTTTGGTGAGATATAGTTTTTTTAATGGGTTGTGGTGGGGTGGGTGGAGGTGTTTAGGTTTTTGGGTTGTGGTGGGTGTTTAGGTTTTGGGTGGTTGTGGAATTATTTTGTTGTGTTCACATTAGTTCTTGTGGTTCTTGCAATAAGAGTGGTTCTCAAATGAACCTTACCATATATATGTATGTATGTATGTATGTACGTACGTACGTACGTACGTACGTATGTATGTATGCATGTACATCAAAAAGCAAAGTTTTGATTACGTTCAAGTGCAAAAGCAGTTTGTTTATTACTCAATCTCTGGTTTTTTCTTAAACTCTTATTTGCTTGTTTTGTTCAATAATTTGGAAGAGATCCTGAAGGTCCATGTCCTTGGGAAATCCACAATCCTACAAATTTGATTTGACATTCATGTTTTGCTTTGATTCGAGATGATCTGAACTAAGCGAACAATCACCCCTAATTTTAATTTGGATCCACTTGACCTATAACATCAATTTCTAGTAGAACCCTTAGTGCTTTGCTCATTTCCTCTCACTTGTCTTCGTTGTCGTGCATGCATTGTTTACTTTCAGATGCGTCATTGAAAGACTATTTCGACCTATCTTTCTTTCCTGAAATATCTTCTTAATCAAACACAATCAAAAATAGGACTGGTCTATCGCAATCCTTGTTTTTACCCATGTTAACTTCTCCTCTTCTCTGATTTGCACCTCCGAAGTTTCATTTTTGGAACTCATATGCATGATACCCATATTCTTCACATCTAAAGCACCTGATTTTGTCATGTCTTGTTTTTATGTTGTTCCATCTTACTGGTCATAGGATGATCCAAGACTTCTTGCATTTGGGACCATAGCACTCAATCTTCTAGCAAAGTCAGTAATAAAGTCCTTTTCCTTCATTCACATCGCTTCAAACCCGGTCCATAGAAGTTTGGAGTCGTGCTTTCTGTAACACCCCGACCACGTGGAACTTGTGGCGGAAACGTTGGAAGTCACGTTACAAATTTTTCACAACACATGGTATTAAAGTTTCATTATATTAAACAATTGTATTCCATTATTTTCAACCACAAAGGATTACAAGTAAGTGTTTTTTTAGATTAAAGCAAACTAAAGCCCAAGTCCGCTCCTATGTGAATCATACCTGCATAGCATGAATCATTAGCACCTGAAACATATATGAAAAATAGAAGGTCAACAAAAATTTGGTGAATAACATAGGTTTTGTAGCCAAATACATGGCAAAATGTTAAATATCGCAATACATTGGTCAACCACAAGAGTTGGTGTATAAAATATTTTTTGTAGCCAAATTCGTCTTGAGAATGATTAGTATTGCAATACTTTGGGTTTGGATAACAAAACTTGTAGCATTTGTTGTACATTTGGATTGGGAAAACTAAACGATTTGTATTATCAAGAAACATTTTGTATGGCTTATTTGAAAAACTTTGAATATACAAGTGTGGTACAATTTGAAAAAAAAATTCGGAGTGGAATATATGTAATAGTCGAATTAGGGATCATAATAGTTCCTAATTTGCACAACCTAGAAACCAGGTTTACAATTCCATACATTCCAAGTCTACCATTCTAATTTTGCATGTCATGGTCATCATCGTCAAAGAGAACCATCTTGAAAGTGAGTCGTTGTTTCTTTAGCATAGTGAGTTACATAAAGTCTATTATGGAAGACTTAAATATCATAAGTTCTACACTCATATCGTAGCATCCTTATTTGACAAGTGCCTAAGCTAACTGCTAAGGATGGAAATTGGCCTGTATTGAGATGCGTCCAGTCTCATATAAAATATCTCTCTTACCCGATTCCAGATGTTAGGTACATCGGTACTCATTTCCTATCATGTTCATGGATATACTTTCATGTGTCAGGTATACCCGTTCATGGTGTTATGAGGTTAAAAATGACCCAACATGCATACCATCAAGTTCACGTCCTTAGCTTATGAAAGCCTAAAGCTAACCGATGCCATGGATTGAAATCCATAGGTTTTTAGTAATTCACTTTAGCTCCAATCCTTATTATTTAGTTTTTACCATTCTTGGTCATAAAACGGTGTACCATATCTTATCCATACGTTTTTTTACCTATCACTACTAAACAAAGGAAATCACGGACGTACATCTATCGACAAACACAATTGGTAGCTAATTAGCGATGGAACTTCGACGCGACCCAATTGAATTAAGAAAAAACATAAAAATGTGTAACTTGGATTTAATGGTTGGTAATCCGTTAGTTAGTAAATTGTTCATGGTTAAACGAATAGCTACCGACAATATCTGGCGGGAAAGTCCGGATTTCTTTTATTTTGGAGGGAACAATTTACTAATAGAACATGTGTCAGTAATCCGTCATATATGAGGATAAGACGTTTGAGGGGATTCCCACCCAGCTTTTGAACCATATGTTTGTGTGGGGTTATTTCCGACGGGGACTCTTCAATATTTATTAGGCAAAGGATAGAATTTTGATAGGATTCTCCTTCAAACTTTACAAAAGTTGTTGAACTATGGTGGTCCATTTACTTATGGATGTCCTTCGATGATTTGTAAGTAAATTTGTCTATAAATTAGCATGTTAAAAATCATTTTTTAAAACTTTTTTGGGAGTTTTTGAATATAAATAAATGTAGAAGTCTTTTTAATAAAAAAAGTTCAAAAACTAAAACAATAAAACGAAATCTTAAAAACAGTAAAAAAGGTAATTTTTTTTACAATAATGATTTTTTATTGGAAAAGCTTCTACACATTTTTATATGCAAAAGCTCCGAAATTTTTTTTGAAAAGAAAATAATTTTTATCTTCAAAATTTTGAAGTTTAATGAAATGAAATAGTAAGTCTTCTAGAAATACATCTTCAAATTCTTGCACCACGGGCACATCTCCAGTTTTTGGAGACTCCTTTTCTGAGTCATACATATAGGTCAAGTAAGCCTTGCACCCATATTGAATGAGTTTATTCGCTTCCATCATCGAGCATATTATAGGGTTGTAATTCTTTTCCCCATATATAGTGACATGGTTCTCGCTCGGCGACATCAATTTTATCACCTTGCGATAGTATATTGCATTTGTGTGGTGGTAGGACAACCAATCCATTCCCACTTCTACCTGAAATTCTCCCATTGCCATGGGTATCAAATCGATTGGATATTCATCACATTTAATATTAATTTTGCAATCTCGACATACATCACAACCAATGAAACTCTTGTTATCTCCTACCTCTACTTCTAAAGGCATGGGTAGTTTTGTCAAAATAAATGAAGGGTGTAGAATAAATCCATGTTAAACAAAAGATTTATTTGCACCCGTATCAAATACACGTATAGGAATTTTACCGGTAAATGTACCTGTAACCACATCAGGTTTGACCTTTGCCTCTTCCTCAATGATCTGGAAAGATATTCCTCGCTTCAACTTTGGTGTCGGTTCTTCCCCTGCTCTTAACAAGTTCAGGCACTCGGCCTTTTTGTGACCTGCTTTATAGCAATTGCAGTATACCAACATCTTGTTGGGGCAATTTGCAACCTCGTGACCCGTTTTCTCGCAATTTACACTTTGTTGGTTTTTAAAGTAGCACTCGCCTCGGTGACCATGGCCACATGTTTTACAACTTTGCGATCCGCCCTTCAACTTTCCCTTTTAGGTGATTCTATCACCTTCGGTTTTTGGAAGGACTTGGGTTTGCTTCCTTTACCCTCTTTTTCTCCCCTCTCAACCTATTTCTTCAATTCTATTTCGCGTTCTTGCGAGGCATTGATTATTTTCGTGAGATCTTCAAAATCCGAAGGAGTCATGAACTCTTTATATTTGGCACAGAGCATATTACGATAATAGTAAATTTTCTATTCCTCCGTTAGTACCAATTCACCACAAAACTGTAACTCATCGAGAAAGATCCTTGTGATCTTATTGATGGTTTCACCTTTGTGCCTCAACTGCATAAACTCTTCCTTTATCTTTTTATCACCACGTTAGGACTATGGTATGTAGGACCAGTTTTGACTCCGAAACGATTGCGAACCGAACGTGTGACGTGCGGAATCCGTACACGAACGTGACCTAAACACAAGAACATACAAATAATGTGATTCTATTGAAAGATATGACGAGTACAAGAACCTTGAATCACTTTCTCTCTCTAGAATCTCTCTCTAGAATCTCTCTCTAAAACTCCAAATGAGCAAAAGTTCTAATTCTAAACCAAAAGTATCTATTTATAGGCACAAGGTTATAAGGGATTTCCCCATATTTACAAGATTGCCACCTTGCCCTTTTAACTACATATTACATCATAAAGTCTAGAATTCTTCATTTTCTGCTACGGTTCTGATTGACGGAGGTGATAGACACATACTGCACTAACATGGTATTTGAGGAAGGGCGTTTTAAACTCCCCCCAAGTCATAGCCCGTGCGACTTCAATCCCTTTTTCACCTTTGATATTGTCCCACCAATCCTTTGCTTAGGCTCTAAGTTGACAGATCCCGTAAACCACGAATCACTTGGATCACAATGGCTTCTTTCAAAGATGCTTTCAATATTACTCATCCATCGTTGGAAAGAAATTGGACCTACCTCCCCGTTGTAAGACGGAGGTTTGCACGCCATAAATTGTCGTATGGACAAGTTTGCTTTTCTTTGGCCTTATCCTTTTCTTAGGTAAGGCTCTCCTTCAATTTACTCATTCTTTCTTCAACAACCGTTAGTATTATCATTTGTAGCCTATCCATAAATCCGGGTAGGCTAGCTTCTAAGGCCTTTCTGACCCCTTTAGAAATCCTTTCACGTATCTCCTCATTAATGAGGGGTGCCATGTCATCATCACGTTCTCACGACATTATTTTCTCTAAAAAAATTCACAATAGATTATTTAACATTTCACATAATTATTCCCGTATCATCATATGGAAATTTACCCACATCATTTATTGATACAAATGATGTATCCTTTTTATTTGGTTTGGCCAAGTCTGTAACTTGCCTTAACCGATTATACTTAATGCATTTCCTGGTTTAGGTGCATCAGTGCACCCCCTCCCATGCATTTCTAATCACAATCACTTTAAAAAAATTCCTTAGTAATTGTTTTATGATAGTTTCTTACTGAATTTCGCGATAAAACCTCGAACCGAACACATTTTATACGAACGAGTATAAAAAAAGTTACATGTTTTAAAACTCAACTACACAGGATAGCAATAATTTGATTTAAAACAAAAAACCACATGTTTAACCTTTCAAAAACACATTCTCAAAGCAGAAGCTAACGAGAATTCGGGAAGTGTTCGGTCTTTGGCGTTGCTTAATCATCATCTGGGGTCTTAACTTCATATTTTCTTCTCATACGCTTTCACCCAAACGATTAGTAACCTAAACATTTAAGAAAAAAAACGTTAAAAAAACATGAAACAAACAGCATTTTTGAAACAGGTCGTGCGTGTTGCACCAGGGCAGGGTCTTCCCACCATGTGGTACGGGGGGGGGGGTTAAATTGGCCGGCCTGTGGACTGGGCGTCCCCGCCCGTCGCTCCGGGGATTCTTGTTCCCTTGTGTGGCGCAAACGAGACACTTTTCTAGAAAGTTTCCCATACATGGGAGTTTTTACCCTTAGCCATTTTTTGCCAAATTTTCACCAATTTTCATCCAAACTCGACCAAACTTCAATTTCACTTTCTGTAAAACTTTCCTTTATGTTTATAAGCCCGAATCCATTCTCCGGACTTGGATCCTATAAGCTATCACTTCCTTTATTTGGTTTGGTATTTATTACCTAAACCGACCCATTAGGAAGCATTACGTGTCTTAATTTATGCTTCCTATTCTCTTATAAAGGTTTCTCCTATTTCTCTTAACCATAACCTCCAATATAAGTTATTTAACTTAAGTCTCCCATTCTTTAACATAGTTTCTCATTTATTTTCCTAACCATAATCATAATCATGGTTGGTAAATAAAGGACAATACCTAGGCTTCCATGACCTCGTGGGTCGCTTATACCTTGGTTTTACATGCCTGATATTTAGTTTATGGACTTATAGACCACAAAAGGCCTATTTGGTTAGCCACTCATGAATCTCATCAAACATGGGTGACAGCCATCCTTTTATCCATTTTCTTCATGGTTCATGACCAAGTTTATTACCGTTAGGCAACACCCCTACTTCTATGACTCCACGGGTCATTTGTACTACAGTTTTACATGCCACTTGTTACGATGTTGTTTTAAAACACTTCTCTTCCATTTAATCCCAATAGGGATCCTCAAATCAGTTTCAATTAGTGTATCATTTATCATTTTCAACAACAATTTAGTATAATAATAAAGTAACAATATAGCTACATTACATGTCACGGCCCCCGACCCACCCTGGACGGAATCGGGATTCGTGAACAGCCCAGTGGTACCGGTGATTATTTTGAAGACGTTGCAGCGGAAATTTCATCAGGACCGTGAGTTAGGAAAAATATCAGAGTTTATAAAACACCGGATTTTATTTATTAAATAGATGGGATAAACCCATGTCTTACAATGGTAGCTTTAATAAAGATTAATTACATAAAACAATATTTCTTAATTTGATTTGATTTAATAAAATAAGCCACTTCTTGATGCCTTTCAGTGTCGGATTCATCTCTTTACTCCAATCTATTGTAATTACCTGAAACGCGTTTTAAAAAGGTTTTGTTAGCGGGAAATACTGAATGAGTTCATTCGGTTTTATAAAACATATTTGTTATACTTTACAGCATTAAGAGTTTTTACATTTGCTTCTTAAAGATTGGCAAAGACTTAATCACTGCAAAGTATAACTAGAAAACATTGTTATAATTTACAGCATAAGAGCGATTACAATGGCTTCTATCTTATTTTTATCTGGCTTCCTGTCACAATGGTGACATGTCACAATGGTGACGATGGTCATACCACTATTAGATCAATGAACCTAAATAGTGATGATTATCCCTAGTAGGTGAATGAACCTAACTGGGAGAAAATTAGTAATGTGCACAATACCCCACTAGCCAGTGATTCAAGATATCCACGACTTAGTCCCTATAATTATAACTTTTGAAAATAATTTGAGGTATTGTAAAATAGTTGATAAAAAGAGAATGACTCACATATAATCATGCAGATTTATACGACCACAATTTAGTCTATAGATAAGCCTTGATATATTGCAGATTTATACAGGCAGAGCTTAGCCTATTGATTTAGCCTTGTAACCTCGTGCACACGAACTAGGTAGGTAACTTAATACAACATTTACGATAACTCACGAGATTAAAACCCTCACAACGAATGACAAAGTGCAATCACTTAAACATCCATCGGATTCACAAAGAAGGACAGAGTTTTCCCCCAATTAGGGTGGTACTCAAACATCCTGTCGGAATCACAACTAATGACAAAGGATAGCGCTTAAACATCCATTGGATAGTTTAGATCGATCGGACATTGAATCGTAGCAGCGATCGAGTTAATACCATGTATCGTAGCAGCACCCCCTCTACTAATTAGTGATTTTGAGATTCTTTCGACTATAACTCAACGTACAAAGTGAATTTGATCGTCGAACGAACAACAGAATGCAAGTGCCAGGCCCTTCTATTTATACCCAAAATTTGCACCTCCCGCTAGTCGCGGAAGAATCCGTGTCACGTGCCGCGTGTCGCCTGGGATGTCAAAATAGGGTAGGCCTGCTTCGTCACCTGGGTAGCCCTGCTGAGTCGACGGAATCGAGAAATTCAATTTTGACAGCGTTTTGTGAGGATAATCGTTGAGTAGAGAATACCCCCCCCCCCCTGAGTTTTAGGGGCCCTGATCCTAATTCTGATTGTTTTGAAATTTTTTTAGGGTTTGTGCAGAATTACTTGGGTGTCTCAATTAGGGTTTCCTATTGGATAAAATAATAAAATAAATAGGACTTTTAATGAGGGTTGTTACATTCTCCCCACCTTATTAAAAATCTCGTCCTCGAGATTTAGGTTACGATATTTCTTTTAGGTTTATGTCATATTTTAATCAACAAAATGACACCGAATTAAATATCAAATTTTGTGAATACGAGTTGTATAATAAGTAGAATTAATGATTCAACTGAATTAGTTCAAGAAATTGATGACAAACGAATGAGATGAAATGATATAGTTTTCTAAGGTGACTAGTTTTAAGCCAAAAGATATATGATGAATAGATTTTTAAAATGAATGAGAAGGATTTTTTTTTTAGAATCAATAAAATTCTTTGTCAAAAGAACGCTTACTTTGATTGGCAACTGAGAGAGACTTAGAATTGACAGGTTCCAAATAAAAATAAAAGCATGAAAAATGATTTGTCAAATATTAAATTAAGATATGAGAAAATCAATGTGCTGAGATGAGTGAATTGCAAAGATACACCTAAAGAAAATAGAGTTAGTGTATCATTGTTTAGTGTTCCAATTTGTTTTAATTGTGAAAACAATGTGATAGTATACTATTAGTAATCATATTTTTTACACTATGTCCTAGAGATCGAAATATAATAAGAACAAGTTGTTTTGGCATGACCAACTATTATATTATATTTGTATAACAAATGTAATATATATTATTTTGTGTTCCTGTCTGAACCGTATCTTAAATATAAATACTATGTAATATATATTATTTGTTACGCATTTTTATGTAAATGGTCACCACTTTTCAATAAATATTATTTTAGTATTTTACTATACTATGTAAAATAACTTAATTTTTTTTACTATGTAATATATATTTCAAAATACTGCAATAAATTTATTACATTACAAAATATTTTAGTATTATTATTTTGTAAAAGAAATCACTATTATTTATAACGTTAAATGAAAGTTAAAGATGTAAAAATATTTATTGTACAAAAATATTTGTAAAATATTTTGTAAATATATAACACTTAATGGGTTGATTCTATTTGATTACTTATTTTCATTTTGAAATCATATAACGTTGTGAATGTATTTACAAATGTTGTAAATAAGTGAAAACGAGTCTATTCTTATATAATATAATGTTCCCCTAACCCAACGTAGTTGATGACTACCATATTATTCTTATATGGTCATTTTCTTGCCAGAGAGTTACTGTAAATAGTTATCATAAAATATGTGATATATAATTATTTATATAATTTTATTTGTCCCTCAAATTCTTTTATTATTTTATGAAAATATGTCTTCTCTTTATAGTACAAAATATTTTCATATATAATTAAAATTTATTAAATAAGTATGATGACTTAATTTATATATATTAACTAGTCATTATCATGGTTGGATATTGATTAGTGCTGCCTTGTTTAATCATAGGTGGCCAATCCATGCCTAACTAAGGCTAGGCTATTCAATACCTGCCCTTGACAACAACCCTAGTATTTAAAATAATATTAACACTAATATATTATTACAAATAATAAAACTAATATTAACTTAAACATAAATTTTAATGAGAATATACCTCAAACAAAATTTTTATATGTAAAAATATAAATTCTTCACCTTTAATGATTTTAACAAGAATTTTTAAATATAGTAATACTATATTATAAATTAGGTAATTACTTATGTAAGTTTCCGTAATCAATTAAATTTATATAATGTTTTTCGATTGAAAATGATAAAGCAATAATTATCACGAAAGGCTCAATTGATGCTATAATAATTGTTAAAAGATATATTGAAATATGACATGAATTTGTGTAACATTATCTTAGCACATGATTTGTTTTAAGATGGCTTTTATAAGATAAATCAACAAAGCAATTTAATATATAATTAAATCCGTATATGATATATATAAACGAGAGTAGTGCAAGCTTTAAATTTTGTGAAAATGTTAGTACAAGGTGATCATGATCAAAGAAATGATTTAATGAAGTCGAAGACTAAATAAGCCTATTATGGTTTAAAACAAATCAAGTGCTTGTTGGGACTATTTTGAATATGATAGCTTCCATCTATCATATGGGATTTTAAAATGAATATGTAATATGAGCAACTCAAATAATTTGAATTTAAACAAAACAAGTTTTAATAAGAAAGTTCGGACATGGTTACTACAGAAACTATGTATGTCAAAGAAAATTAAAATTTTCAAGAATTTTATTGACTCGATATCAAGGAGTTATTGTTTTGCAATAATGAAGTTCATAGTACAAAAAGCGGAATGATATTTGAGTTTTGATAAAATAATAGATCGGAATGAAGCCCTCTAGTGGTCTTTATAAATCAAACGAACCACATGCGCAACAAACAGTGCATGTGTAACGGGTGAATTTACCAGGAGATGAAACATATCAATATTCGTTACTATGAAAGAAATCCTCATGGTATGATGACTATTAGGGGAAGTAGAAATACGAAAGTCAACTTATTATATACAGAAGTCAGAATTTCAACGAAAGAAATATAAGAACTTTATCTGGAATTTCGTGTGATAACCGTTGTTAAGTGACATTACCAGGGAATGTCAAATGAAATAGGGGATTTGCAAAAGTATATGACTCCTTTTTCAGTGATAATAATTATGACTCTGATTAGACTGTGCACCAATAGTTGTGAAATCTTGTTACAACGTATCTTAGTGAAATTTATGTCGTTTGTAGGATTACGTGGCAAAAATGCTTCTTTTTTATTAGTAGTTCTTCTACTGAAGGAATTAACATTGGTGTTATCGTGCCTAATTTATATTTTCCAAAGGTCTTGCCTTGAAAATTGTGTGTGATATACTTCAACTTCTGTGGACTTATGATTAAATTTACATGATTCTTACTTACGTTAAATGCGTTAGAAATTCTTTACACTTTTGATGGTATCCCAACTTAATGGGTTTCCATTGTTTACACGAGCTACGAGACAGATGATTAAACGAAATAATGGTTGATATTGGAAAAGAAATTCCTGATAAAGAAATCTAGACACAGATGCTTGTGCTTTATTCCTATTTAACTTTTGGAATTCTTTATAGATATATATATATCTATATAATCATATATTTCACATGCTGAAATAAACATACCATTTATCAGGTCAATGTATTTAACAGATTCATATTTCGAAAAACTAGTCAAATATCTGGTCATGATACTATTTAGGGAAATCTTGTCACTTGTTTGACATATTATCTATCCCGTCTTATCCGATTCGCGCCGGAGAGGTAATCTCAGTATATCTGGACAAACTGGAGAGTATACTACACCATACCCAGTCTTGCCAGAGAAAATTTTCTATTTCCCATAAATAGTATCTTTTCAAAAGTGCCTCTTTTATTAGGCTAGAATTAGGGAAATTTGTATTCCCGTAACATATTTTATTCTAGACCAATAATTATCACTAAGCAATAATTACTATTAATTCTTGCTTATTTATCATATCTTGCAATATTCTAATTACCATTCTTATGGTATACAAAAACTCATCATAATTTACTCACATAAGTACTTAGCTTATCTTGAAGTTTATACTAAGGCATATTTTCTTAAGTTCAAGTCTAAATACTATCATGTGTGCTACCAGTTAACAGCAATCTCCTAACTCTTTTATATAAACTTAGGTATTATTATTACAACACTTATTGGCTTCAAGCAGTGGCTCTGATACCACCTTCTGTCACGGCCCCCGACCCACCCTGGACGGAATCGGGAGTCGTGAACAGCCCAGTGGTACCGGTGATTATTTTGAAGACGTTGCAGCGGAAATTTCATCAGGACCGTGAGTTAGGAAAAATATCAGAGTTTATAAAACACCGGATTTTATTTATTAAACAGATGGGATAAACCCATGTCTTACAATGGTAGCTTTAATAAAGATTAATTACATAAAACAATATTTCTTAATTTGATTTGATTTAATAAAATAAGCCACTTCTTGATGCTTTTCAGTGCCGGATTCATCTCTTTACTCCAATCTATTGTAATTACCTGAAACGCGTTTTAAAAAGGTTTTGTCAGCGGGAAATACTGAATGAGTTCATTCGGTTTTATAAAACATATTTGTTATACTTTACAGCATTAAGAGTTTTTACATTTGCTTCTTAAAGATTGGCAAAGACTTAATCACTGCAAAGTATAACTAGAAAACATTGTTATAATTTACAGCATAAGAGCGATTACAATGGCTTCTATCTTATTTTTATCTGGCTTCCTATCACAATGGTGACATGTCACAATGGTGACGATGGTCATACCACTATTAGATCAATGAACCTAAATAGTGATGATTATCCCTAGTAGGTGAATGAACCTAACTGGGAGAAAATTAGTAATGTGCACAATACCCCACTAGCCAGTGATTCAAGATATCCACGACTTAGTCCCTGTAATTATAACTTTTGAAATTAATTTGAGGTATTGTAAAATAGTTGATAAAAAGAGAATGACTCACATATAATCATGCAGATTTATACGACCACAATTTAGTCTATAGATAAGCCTTGATATATTGCAGATTTATACAGGCAGAGCTTAGCCTATTGATTTAGCCTTGTAACCTCGTGCACACGAACTAGGTAGGTAACTTAATACAACATTTACGATAACTCATGAGATTAAAACCCTCACAACGAATGACAAAGTGCAATCACTTAAACATCCATCGGATTCACAACGAAGGACAGAGTTTTCCCCCAATTAGGGTGGTACTCAAACATCCTGTCGGAATCACAACTAATTACAAAGGATAGCGCTTAAACATCCATTGGATAGTTTAGATCGATCGGACATTGAATCGTAGCAGCGATCGAGTTAATACCCTGTATCGTAGCAGCACCCCCTCTACTAATTAGTGATTTTGAGATTCTTTCGACTATAACTCAACGTACAAAGTGAATTTGATCGTCGAACGAACAACAGAATGCAAGTGCCAGGCCCTTCTATTTATACCCAAAATTTGCACCTCCCGCTAGTCGCGGAAGAATCCGTGTCACGTGCCGCGTGTCGCCTGGGATGTCAAAATAGGGTAGGCCTGCTTCGTCACCTGGGTAGCCCTGCTGAGTCGACGGAATCGAGAAATTCAATTTTGACAGCGTTTTGTGAGGATAATCGTTGAGTAGAGAATACCCCCCCCCCCCTGAGTTTTAGGGGCCCTGATCCTAATTTTGATTTTTTGAAATTTTTTTAGGGTTTGTGCAGAATCACTTGGGTGTCTCAATTAGGGTTTCCTATTGGATAAAATAATAAAATAAATAGGACTTTTAATGAGGGTTGTTACACTACATACCTTAAAGCATCCCCTTGAGATGAGCGTCTTTTTCGGCTTGGGCCTGTGGAGTTTCACTTGAGTTTCCTATAGTTTACTGCCCGTCTTATCAATACTTGCTAACAATCATTCAGGAGGTTTTCACCAAGGTTTTTCATGAATTATTAGAAACTACTTTTCACTTAGGCATTTTATCAAATACTTTTGGACATTATTCTTAAGCTATTCTATTAGCTTAATTTGTCAACCTCTTACCATCTTATTTCAACCCAACAAGTTCATACTTTCTTTAAAAATCAATTAACATGAAAATCTCAGTTTATCAAAGCTTTTATATTTAATTATTGCACATGAATTTGGAACACACTTAGGTTAAAACCCACTTACTTTATACTTGAATAATCATCTAAACACGTCATAGATCAAATACTTTACATAATCAACGAATATGATAATCATAAACAGTTCTACAATCATCAAAACACATGTTTATGGTGATAAAGTCACTAGACCTTCTCATCTCTGTAACGTCCTAAACTGATTTAAGAGAAAAACATGTAGCGGAAAATACAAACGTAAAAATTCTTTCTTTATAACATTCTTTAATACTGAAAACCCTTTTTTTAAGAATTCATTATGAATACTACATCCTTCACTCATACTCAACATGTATATAATAAGACTCTTATTTAGGGAACTACGTAACCACACTCTCATACAATCCATGTACGGACTCAAACTTCAACCATTCTACACTTCATATGGAAGACCTATATAACCTCTAGTCACCATACATCCACATCATTAGAAAAACAAATGATTTTATACAATACATAAACAACATATAAATAACTTTCATCGAAACCGAATGACCATATCAACTTCCCTCTTCAAGTGTGGATCCAACTGGTTACAAACTCGAATCCGCTCTTTGGATTCTAATGTTTAACTTTCAAGAGTCTAATCTTAATATACCTGCACTCGCATTCCATTCTCATGACAATACGGTTAACAACATTAAAATGCATTCGTACATGCACTTGTTAGCTTTCCCCGACATATCCAAGGTTTATATTAACATACATATATCAAGCTTGCACCTATTACAAACATAGCATGTTTATTGGGTTTGACTTGCTTAGTTCATGACCCATTTAATTACCTATAATGGGTTTAATCCAAGTTATCATGTTGGTCATATACCCTCAAGGGTTTAGTATAATCGATACAAGTGAGCAATAACCCTTACAAGTGCTTAAACTCTCAACCTTGTTCACATATATAAATTTGGGATAAAACAACGAAACGGTCGTGTCAAAATTCCACAGGGCCATGTAGCATCTGGGCATCTTTATTACTTTACACATTTTGTAGACTTGGGCATCCTTTTTCCCACAACTAATACTTGATCCCCTAATAAGTTAATCGGTACATAAAAACCATTATTATACTTACAACTACTACTTAACCAAGCTACATGTAAGCTAGACGAAGTCACTCACCTCAAATCCTCCATGTGAATACAAGCATAGTTAAACTACATCTAATTCAGTACTACATTCTATACCTTGGCGCCACCATTAACTAACCATCTTTTCATGATTCTCATTTTTTATACACACATATGAATTCATTTACATAAATAATGTAAGTTGGGCTTGGGAATCACTTACCTCGAGCTGCCTTATTTAAGCTTGCTTCATTGCCTCTTCTTGACTCGTTAGCCTTACGTGCTTGAGTTAATTTTGACATGATTCCTATCCTTACATGTCAATACATTCATATCATTGTTAGCGTACATGAACATACATATTGTTAATCATATCCAACATCTATGTCACATTGAATTTCATAGTCAAATACTAACATGCATAAGACGTACATTGACAATTACATTGTTTCAACTTCAAGCAACTCAACTCATCATCATGTATACCTCATAATAAGCTAACATGTATCATATGATTTTCCCCAATCCTACAATTGTGTTAGGACGCCTAACCATGTCATTTCCACATGCGTTGACTTTTCAACAAGTCAATTATCAAGCATATAAGCTTTCTACTTTATGACATACATTTATATTGACATACTTGATCCTATCAATTATACCATATACACTAGATTAAACATTCTTTATGATACATATAACCTTATGATTACTTAGGTTCTCACATACACACATATAATCCCTTCCATACATATTACTTTCATGATCTACATTTTGACATCACTATCCAAGATAGCCAATACAACGTAACTTCTACCTTAATACTTACTAGTAATTTCATATGCTCTACAATTAACATGACTCACTTCCTTAATCTAAATTACGTAATAAATCAAACACATAGTGTGCACCATACCATTCAAACATAGAGTATAAGCCACTATTGCATACTTTTTACCAAATCATACAATCAACTAAATTCTCACATGTATTCCATTTAAAACACATTCCTCATGTTAGTTCACTATCAATCACATCATTACCATATTCTATACATGTTTGTTAAGTTCTTTCATACAGATCCACTCATTTTCATCATCTAGACATTTCATCAAACACTTGGTATGCGTACACCATTCAAAGCACAATGTACAAGTGATTCATGCCTATTCTTCCAAGTTCATAGCATTAGTCATCAAGTTTGTTACTAAGCTCAAATATCATGGGTTATACCCAAAATCAACACCCACTTCCAATTCTATGAAACTTCCATCAATTTACTCCATTACAACAAAATTAACATCCATTCAAGTTAAATCAACAAATTCCCCAAATTAAGAAGAACTCTAATCATTTCATTAAAGAACCATCACTTACAAAATTCACCATCAAAAGAAAAGTTATAACTTGCCTTGTAGTTGTCATCAATAGATGATCAGAATCGCTTCTTCATGCACTCATTTTGGCTTCCCTCTTGCCTTTAATTTCTGGATTTTGTGTGACTTGAGTGATGGGATTTTAACATGTTTATCAAAGCAATTTCATCCATATGAAATAAAAACGCAGCGGAAATAATGTTTAAAACATGTTACTTTTATAAGATATAAAACCATTTATATGCAAAATCCCAAAACCCGGATCCATATATGAGATGTATACTATCAAACACAACCATAGGATGTTTAGAAAACTACCTTCTTGAAGTACAAGGATGATGAAACGGATGATGCTTCTTGAAATGGTTGTCTTCAAGAGTAGAAGACCTCAAGCTTGTATACCCCAAGCTTCCAACAAACACCACGAGTTTAGCTAGGATTTAACACTTGAAACGAAACCGAAAAACTCCTTGGAACCCTTCTATGGCCGAAATTTTTTAGAGAAAAAATTCAGCTCTTCACCTTTTAGATTATCTCTATCCTCTTTATATTTTTGTCATACAAAAATATATAAATGATGAGAGAAGAGCCACCTCCTTTTTTCCCAATCAAGAGGCTTCTTCCACATGCAAAATGCATGAAAAGATATTGGACCAATTTCTTTGGTTAGAGAGAAAGGGGGGCCGGCCCTAGGTGGGTGTTTTTAAAAAAAAAATCAATTTTATTTTATTAAATAAAGTCTTGTTTATTTTTATAACTTTTATAAAATAAACACTATATGTTTTCAAGACTTTATGCACCTCTTTTAAAATTGTTATTTAACTTATTAAATAACAAAATAAAAATATTCTCTCATAATAAATTATCCACATAATTTATTGGTTTCTCAAGTGTAATTATTCAGAAAACCAATTTCTAAATATTGTAAGTGTTAATATTTATTTGTTTGATCACATCACAAATAAATAATATAAGTGTTTGTCTAGCTTGTTATTGGGTATGACTCGACTTGGATCATAACGTACTAGCCACATCAATTTATTATGTGTCTTGGGCATACAGAGTCCAACAATCTCCCACTTGCATAAGATACATAGAAGATTGATGCAAGCAGTAAATGACGCCTAACTACGGTTTACTACCCCCAATACGTATGACTATATTTGCCATTCAATAACATCATCCCTTTCAAGTCCCTTACTTGAACATGATTTAGGTGAATTTATCATTTATCCTTTCGTTACAGATGTCATGTTAAATCCAGAGACACAGAGTGATCACTCTCTGTTGATTTAACTTTAGCAGGCCTTAGACATCTTACTCTCAACGAATAAGAGGAACAATTCCCATCTTGACTACATACGTCTCTCACAATCACCTTGTACCACACCTGAGCTTAGCCTTATGTACTGTCATATTACTGACAGCGAAGGAATAAGTCAAGGTACAATATTTGGTGATTATCAAGACCCAATATGTATCTCAGGTCAGAGGATACTATGATATTATCCTTTACTCAAATTTACTTATGATCAATCACAGATGATTCCATAAAAGAGTTAAAATACCATAAAAGAGTTAAAATAACAATTGTTTCAATATCCAAATACAAAATAGATCAAATCCAATCACTAGAATATCGAAGTCCTAAGGAACATGTATGACCCTCATGTTTTCCCCTGTCAAGGAGCTTCGTGAGTGGATCCGCAATGTTTTGATCGGTGTGAACTTGGCGGATACATATCTTTCCTTTTTCAACTTCATCCCTTATGTAGTTGAATCTCCGCTCGATATGTCTAGTCTTTTGGTGCGCACGAGGTTCCTTGATTTGAGCAATCGCACCCTCGTTGTCACAAAAGATCTCTAGGGGGTCTTGAATGGTAGGGACCACCCCTAGGTCGGCTATAAATTTCTTCAGCCATGCAGCTTCCTGGGCTGCCAATGAAGCGGCGATGTATTCTGATTCTCTAGTGGACAATGCTACCACGTCTTGTTTTGAGCTCTTCCAAGAGACTGCTCCACCATTTAAAATGAAGACATACCCCGATTGCGATCGAGAATCACTTCGATCGGTTTGGAAACTCGCGTCCGTGTAACCCTTTACAACGAGTTCCTCCTCACCAGATCCATATATTAAGAACATATCCTTAGTCCTCCTAAGATATTTCAATATACTTTTAACAGCCATCCAATGACTGTTACCTGGATTCTGCTGGTATCTACTCGTCATGCTCAAGGCGCATGACACGTCCGGTCTGGTGCATATCATTGCATACATGATGGATCCTATAGCTGACGCATATGGGATTCTTTTCATTTTCTCTTGCTCATCCTTTGAGCTTGGACATTGAGATGTGTTCAATATTGTCCCTTTTTGAATAGGTACAAAACCTCTCTTAGAGTTCTCCATTTGGAACCTATTCAAGACTTTGTCAATGTATGCACTTTGGTTTAAACCTATCAAGCGCCTTGATCTATCCCTATAGACCTTTATTCCCAGAATGTAGGCGACTTCACCAAGATCCTTAATGGAAAAACAACTTCCAAGCCAAGCTTTTACACTTTCCATGGTTGGAATGTCATTCCCAAATAGTAGAATGTCATCGACATACAGTACTAAGAAAGTGATGATGCTCCCACTAGCTTTCTTATACACACAAGCTTCATCACCGTTCTTGATGAATCCAAAATTCTTAATTTCTTCATCAAAACGATGATTCCAACTTCTAGATGCTTGTTTCAATCCATATATTGATTTCTTTAACTTGCATACTTTGTCAGGATGTTTTGGATCGACAAAACCTTCAGGCTGAACCATATAGACATCTTCATCAAGATATCCATTAAGAAAAGCCGTTTTGACATCCAATTGCCAGATCTCATAGTCATAATATGCAGCTATGGCAAATAATATCCTGATTGACTTTAGCATCGCCACAGGCGAGAAGGTCTCATCATAATCAATCCCTTGAGTTTGAGTGAAACCTTTTGCTACAAGTCTTTCTTTGTAAGTATCCAAGTTACCATGCATATCTGTTTTCTTCTTGAAGACCCACTTACTTCCAACTACTTTGGAGTTGAGTGGTGGTACAACCAATTCCCAAACTTGGTTGTCATACATGGATTGCATCTCTATGTTCATGGCTTCAAGCCATTTGTCACAATCGGATTTTGACATTGCATCATGGTATTTGGTTGGTTCATCTGAATCTACCACGTAGCATCCATCCATGAAAAATCCATATCTTTCAGGTGGATTACTAATTCTACCAGATCTGCGAACATTTTGTGTATTCTGATCAACCTCTTGTTGAGTGCTAGTATCAACCAAACGTGTATCGTCTTGTGGTTCTTGATCCTCTTCAAGTTCCACTGTTCTACTACTAGTTCCTTCCATAAGGAATTTAGCTTCTAAGAACTTACCCTTTCGAGCAACAAATACCTTTTGCTCAGTTGGATTGTAGAAATAATATCCTATATCATCTTTAGGATATCCTACAAAGATACACTTAGTAGATCGGACTTCCAATTTATTTGGAGTGTATTGCTTAACATAAGCTTCACAACCCCAAACCCTTAAGAATGATAATGATGGAGGGTTTCCATGCCATATTTCAAAAGGTGTCCTTTCTACTTTCTTGGTTGGGGCCATATTTAGTATACGGACTGCGGAGAGCAAAGCGTAACCCCAAAATGATAGAGGTAATGTGCTTCTAGCCATCATAGATCGAACCATAACTAATAGAGTTCGATTTCTCCTTTCGGACACACCATTGTGTTGTGGTGTTCCAGGTGGAGTAAGTTGTGAAATGATTCCACAACTTCTAAGATGATCTTGAAAAGCACCACTTAGGTATTCACCTTCTCTATCGGTACGAAGGACTTTAATTGTTTTCTTGAGTTGATTTTCAACTTCACTTTTGAAGTCTTTGAACATTTCAAATGCTTCATCCTTGTGCTTAGTAAGTACACATATCCATAACGACTATAGTCGTCGGTAAAGGTAACGAAGTATCTTTCACCATTCCTAGTCATCGGTTTAAAAGGACCACATACATCTGAATGTATGATGCCTAGTAAGTCTTTTGCCCTTTCAAAAGTTCCACTAAAGGGTGTCTTGGTCATTTTGCCTTGTAAACAAGATTCGCATACACCAAATGAATTATCTTCATTTGTATTCAGAAGACCATTTTTCTGAAGTGTATGCATGCGATTCTTGCTTATATGTCCAAGGCGACAATGCCAAAGATAGGAATCACCCAAATCCATTTTGAGTTTCTTGTTGGTTACTTGGTACATTGAGCTATCATATGATGCGTTATCATGATCTAATTCATAAATACCATTTAAAGACATAGCTTTAAAATAAAACACATCATTCATAGAAACATAAATGTCTTGGTTAACAAAATCAAATTTAAAACCACATTGTCTCAAAAGGGAAACTGAAATTAAGTTCCTAGTCAAACTAGGAGCATATAAAACATTCTTCAAAATCACTTCCAAACCACTTGGAAGCTTTAAAACGTAGTCTCCTTGAGCTTCGACTTCAACTTTCGCTCCGTTGCCCATAAAGACACTATTGTCTCCCTTCTTGTAATGTCTACTTCTTCTGAACCCCTGCAACGAATTGCAAATATGAGTTCCACATCCGGTATCTAGTACCCATGTGTTAGAAGAAATAACATTAAGCTCAACATGTATCATAAAGATAGTACCTGAGGTTTGCCCTGCATCCCTCTTGTTTTTCAACTCCTTGAGATAGGTTGGACAATTTCTCTTCCAATGTCCTATCTCACCACATTCAAAACATGGGTCGTTCGTAGCAACCTTTTGCTTCTTCTCCTTCGGTTTGGTGGGTTCTGCTTTAGCTTTTCCCTTTCCCTTGACGTGTCCCTTTCTTTTAGCATAGGTTGCTTTAGAGTCGGGGTGGGGCCTCTTTTTGTTGCCCCATTCATTGATCGCTAGGACGGGTAAAGCCTTTTTGCCCATTCCTGCTTTGGCCGTTTTGAGCATTGCATGAAGCTCACCAATGCTCTTGTCCCATCCATTCATGTTGTAATTCATTACAAAACTCTCAAATTTCTTTGTTAAAGAGTTGAGGATCAAATCCGTAGCCAACTCTTTAGAGACGGGACAATTTAGCCGTTCGAGGCGATCAATGAGGCTTTTCATCTTGAGAACATAAGATGATACCGATTGGGTTTCCTCCATTCGACATGCATGAAGCGCTCGAACAGTTTCGAAGCGTTCTACCCTTGCTTGTTGTAGGAACATTTCCTTTAACTGGGTAATCATGTCGTATGCCCCGTGATGTTCAAAATCCTTTTGAATTTCAGGAATCATAGTTCCCAACATGAGGCATGAGGCTTGCATGGAGTCCTCGGTATACTTAACCCAATCGTTGTAGGCTTCCACATCTTCCACGTTAGGTTCATCGGGAATAGGATCGTCCAACACATAGGATATCTTCTCTTGCTTGAGAACGATTCTCAAGTTTCGAAACCAATCCATGAAGTTGTTATGGTTGAGACGATCCTTTTCAAGGATGGTTCTTAATGACAGGTTTCGGAGGGTTTGGTTAATCGGGTTTGCATTGTTAGCGGCCATCTACAAAATTTAACAAGTTCAATTTTAGTATTTTCGATATTATTATATTTTAATCATTAATACCCTTTTGTGTCTTAAAGACAATTAATAATTAAAATCTAGAATCCAACGTTACATTTAAATATTGGTTAGGTGACCTTTATCCCTCTATTTAAATTAACAAGGTAGTCAACGGTTGACAATTGCAACCCTTTGCAATTTCTAGTCATATGGGATCGGTTAAACATCTTTATGTTTAGTTGGCATGTTTAATCCCATCAACACCTTTGTTCCCCATGCTTTGGTGACCCTAAGTTCATGGTTTCTAAATCAAGTCGTCCAACTTACACACACGTGTGAGTTTATTCACATAAGTGGTTAGGTGACCTTTATCCCACAAACTGGTAAACCCACCTCGAACATACAAGTTCCCTCAAATGTGGTTAGGTGACCTTTATCCCACAATAAGAGTTCCCAAGTGTTTCGAGTGTTGTATAAAAGGATGGTGTTTGACTTGTTTTATAAAAGGGTTTTTTTTAATATTTGAAAATTCTAGTTTAGAAAATATTATGTACCATACATTTGCATGCATTCAAATCAATGGTACTTTGGTGAAAACAAATTTTCAAGGTTCTTTTAATAAAACCCATTTTATTATAAAACCATTAATTTTTAATAAAACCTTTATTAAACATTTTAATGATTTTGTCAAGAACCAATTTTACGCTTGTTGTTGATTATTAGTTTGTTAAGTCATGCATATCTACATATCATCTAATCAACAAAATAAACAACCACACAAGCATAACATACAACAATAGGTGCATAACCATAGCCAACTATTTTGACAACACTTGTTAGCCGAAACAAGTGTGCCAAAAGGTCCTTCCTAAAGAGTGAAAAATGACACAAGCAATGTGTCGTTGAACTCCCACTTGATCCCGCATCCAAATGCTTCAAGTCTCCTTCTTGTGTTGTGATTTATCCACCTTCTTTGAGCTTCCAAAAGTCTTTTATATTCAGCTCCAAACTCTTTTGGACTTCAAAAATGTGTTTTGGTTATCGGGTTAAAATCCCGTTGAGAACGATGAAGTTCTTTGGACCGAGTATTATGGTCCAAACCAAAACCGCATTTTTGTGTGCATCTTCTTTTACAAAATATATCCTAATACATTTTTCTAGTAAAATAAAATGCACCTAATCTATTTATTTTACATACCAAATGAAAATAAATAAATTACACATCTTCTAATGGAAGAACAAAATAATAATTATTACAACCCATGGAAATAATAAATCACAACACAATCATTCAACACAAGGTCATGGCTAGGTCATATGCACCAAAATATATATCCAAATATATATATATATATATATATATATATTAATTTCAAGAAGCATAAATAAAATGGTTCCCTTTTATAAACATTTTCGGCTATTTTCAAAAAAAACGAAAAGTTAAGTTTTGTCCAAACAAACAAATCATCCATATGAAATAAATTTTTCAAGATTCTCTTATGCATGTAAGAAAATAATCTTGAAAAACAAAGGGTTAACCATGTTAAAATTTTCGGCCATAGGGTTTTATTCAAACCCGAAACCCGAAATTTTTAATCTATTGAAGTATGCACTCATATAAGCGGCTCTGATACCATTGATGGGATTTTAACATGTTTATCAAAGCAATTTCATCCATATGAAATAAAAACGCAGCGGAAATAATGTTTAAAACATGTTACTTTTATAAGATATAAAACCATTTATATGCAAAATCCCAAAACCCAGATCTATATATGAGATGTATACTATCAAACACAACCATAGGATGTTTAGAAAACTATCTTCTTGAAGTACAAGGATGATGAAACGGATGATGCTTCTTGAAATGGTTGTCTTCAAGAGTAGAAGACCTCAAGCTTGTATACCCCAAGCTTCCAACAAACACCACGAGTTTAGCTAGGATTTAACACTTGAAACGAAACCGAAAAACTCCTTGGAACCCTTCTATGGCCTAAATTTTTAGAGAAAAAATTCAGCTCTTCACCTTTTAGATTATCTCTATCCTCTTTATATTTTTGTCATACAAAAATATATAAATGATGAGAGAAGAGCCACCTCCTTTTTGCCCAATCAAGAAGCTTCTTCCACATGCAAAATGCATGAAAAGATATTGGACCAATTTCTTTGGTTAGAGAGAAAGGGGGGCCGGCCCTAGGTGGGTGTTTTTAAAAAAAAAATCAATTTTATTTTATTAAATAAAGTCTTGTTTATTTTTATAACTTTTATAAAATAAACACTATATGTTTTCAAGACTTTATGCACCTCTTTTAAAATTGTTATTTAATTTATTAAATAACAAAATAAAAATATTCTCTCATAATAAATTATCCACATAATTTATTGGTTTCTCAAGTGTAATTATTCAGAAAACCAATTTCTAAATATTGTAAGTGTTAATATTTATTTGTTTGATCATGTCACAAATAAATAATATAAGTGTTTGTCTAGCTTGTTATTGGGTATGACTCGACTTGGATCATAACGTACTAGCCACATCAATTTATTATGTGTCTTGGGCATACAGAGTCCAACATTGAGTGAACCCTCTTTCTCCCCCTTATATATCTCGACATCCACGCACACATATCCAGGGATTTGTCATGAACTCCACCCCTTTCTAATTAACTTATACCCTAACTAAGTTAAATAACATAGTTATTTTTATTTCATGCTCCAACACAAGAAAACATACCAGTGAATTTAAAATTCGGTTTTTGGGGCGTTACTCCTAACTAGAGAATCCCACAAAAAGTGAAATTATGACATACCTTAGATTTAGATGATATAGTGTAATCTAAATCTTTAATCATGCATCGAAACCGCTTTGATTCTTGTTCCCGATTTGTAGAATTGTGTTCATGAGTGTGAGAGGGTTTCTCCCTCTTTCCCCTCTATACCTCGACACACACACACACTAGTGAGTGTGTTCTCTTTTTTCCACTTTAAATACTAACTACTTTCATTCATGTTCCATTTCTGTCCCTATGGTTCGGTTTTACTATAATATGCCATCATCTACTCATTTTATTAACAAACAACATATTTTAACTTGGTTAAGTATTCCTAGTTACTACACTTACGATAATTATCACAAAATATAAATATTGAATATTTTTGGGGTGTTACAAACAAAAATCAGAAGTAGCAAATTCCCCTGAGTGATTTAAGTCACTCATTGCACCCCCTATAGAGCTTGGGCTATTATTGAGATCCAACCTTTTTATCCCCTATTGAATTAAAGTTATTTCCAATCGCCCCATTAGGTTCATCTTCCCCAACTGGTTGTTGTCGCCTTAAACATTCAATCCTATTAAGTGAGAAAGAGTCATCTTGTGTCCTGTCTAGGCTTTTCTGGACCTAGGAGACACAACATCAACATTGGACAACAAGTGCAGAGGAACTCCGTGAATCTGTAACCATGCAACCCGTTTAAATGCCAACGGCTGTCCAACCCACATATTGACGTGCGAGAACGAATCATTACAAACATTCTGGCTATGGATGAAATCTCTAGCTAGCTCTTCATGACCCAAAGGAAACTCCGATTAAACCCTCCCACATACTGGATCTCCACCCCTTTAACACGGGCTTCCACCAGTTTTTAATTTAGAGAGATGAGCGTTTTGAAGTCCCGAGTTCTGACTATCAAAGTCGCCCGACCATAGCAGAAAAGCGAGGGTCCACACTAGTCACCTTCACCTTCAAAAACTGCATTGCTATAGGAGAACCCTTGTCGAGTAAACCTATTGGTTGTCGGCGGTGGCCGATTTTCATGTGAGGGTTCAACATAAATATTCTCTTTATCTTTTAACCCTACCCAGTGATATCGTTTTCCACTGCGAGTCGCTCCGACCGTAATATCCTTCAACTTGCTTTCAATATCTTTCCAATGTTTAACACCTTTAAAACTCACAAAACCAAACTTCAAACCTTTTTTATTCCTTTTCCTAGAAATATATACACCGCCAATCTCCCCATATTCGTGCAACGAGGTAGCTAGATCCCATGGTCGACACCCATCCGGGATATTAGGGACAAAAAACTTGACGACAGAACTTCCCCATCATATTCATGCTATATGCCCCTTCCTTCCGATAACGTCTCCCCATTTCTCTTCGTGAGCGTCTCCCATGTCGGCGGCTAGGGTTTTTATTAATATATCCTATTTTCTAATGTTTGTATTATTACCTTTTAAGTTTTTAATAATCTGTTAAGCACGACATTAGAGCATTCACATCCAACTCCCTAGAAATATACATACATTCCACTAAAAAACAACTCCTATATCAATATATTTCCACTAAAAACAAATACTTTTTCTCTCTCCTTTTCAATTAAATAATATTTTTATATCTTTATCATTACATTTTTCTCCCTCCTTCACTCACAACCACTTTCAATATATATTAAAAAATTATAGTGAGTGAACATTGTCCCCCCAAATATACAGATGAACAGTAACATTTTCTCTCTCTCCACTCACAACCACTTTTTATACTCTTTATATTTTAAAAATGAGGGCAAAACTAGCAAGAGAAAGTCGAGTTCTCTAAGTTCTCATAACTCAGAAGAGTTTTCCGTTGATCTTAATCCTATCTATATATATGCATATAATGGTTTATAGGAGTGGTTATGTTTAATGTTTTAACCCGTAGGTCATTGGTTTAAATATTACAAAGCTTTTGTTTTGTTTTGTTTTTCTTTTTTTTTTATTGCTAATTTTGTTTTTAAATTTTACATGTTTGTTTGTTTTTTTTTTTTTCTTAAAAAGGAAACATACACAATAATTATAAACATTTTTCAAGATTTAATATCTTGATTTATTAAATTATGACACAACTTAATCATCTTTACGTTTCAATGTTTACAGGCCGACTCACCCCCACAACACATGTAGATATCAATTTGATTAATATTCTGACTTTATATTTTGGGTTTTCTTTTTTGGTCATCATAACGTATGCGAGTACCATAATAAACTAAGCCAATACTGATCAAATTATCATCGCGTCGCCACCACCACTTACAAACTTAACATTACTTGTTGATACATTAAAACTTAAAGGTATTGAAGATTTTGTTGTAGGAATAAAAATAGTGTTACCGACTTAAGGTATTATTTACCATTCAATATAAAGAATATATAAAGATTAAATAAGGCTCCACATTCATTTAACTCAAGTTCATTGATGAGTCACGGTCATTGGAAATTAAATGTTAAATTATCACTCTTTTTTATGTTTTTAAAAGTGATGTGCAAATTATTGATTAGAAGACAAGAAAAGAAAAGGTCTACCTTATTATATACCGGTGAGTTCAAATAAGAGTAAAAAACAACTTCAATTTCTAAGGAAATGATAGACGATTAATCTTTGTATTGATATGTGCACGCAAATTTCATTATGTTTAGGATAAGTTCCATATGTATATGATAACCTAGATATGTGTATGATAAATTTAAATATCTAGAAGCCTCTAATAAGAATATTCTATTTTATTGATGTATTTAATTTTGAGTAAATTTCAAAGTTCGTCCTTTATGTATGTCTAATATATTAAAGTATGTCATTTATCTTTAATAAGCTCAGAAAACATCCTTAATGTTTGAAAAACCAATCAGGTTATGTCCTTTACCCTAAACCTAGTTTGTTTTCCCAGTTAAATCAGGTCACATGAGAAGCATATGAGGGTATATTAGTCTTTATTTATATAGAATATCTCTTATAATTAAAACAAAAAAAAAATTAAAAAAAAAAAGACAAAATATTAAAAAGCAACAAATCAGATTTCTCTTATTCTCTCTCTCTAACTATCACTCTAACACCACCATAAACAACCTTCCCTCTTCTCACTCACCACCACTCTAGCCACTGCCACCGCCACCCAACCACAACCACCACCAGGCTGCAACCAATTCAAACTCTAACCAAACAAAAACCTTAATTCCTGCTCTAGCCTAATTGACTAAAAACCAGATCCAGATACGAACACTCTAATTCAACAAACTGAAAATTATGTTAGTTTATAGAGGGATGGGTGGTGGGTGGCGGGTCAACTACCCAAAAGTGAAGCTTTTCTCCTGAAAAAAAAAAATTAATTCATCTATATTTCTCTAACATCACCACACACTTGGTGTTCCTCATCAGTCTTCAAGCATAGCTGACCAAAACACTGCAAGCTAATCCCGATCTGGAATATGAGCAAGCTAATCCCGATCTACAAATAGGCCAGTACCCGATCTGGAATCCCGATCTGCAAATCGGTCAGTTCCGTCGGTTCAGAGCAAGCTAGTCTAAACCTTTGATTTCTCGATCTGCAAAAACCAAGTCTAAACCATGGATTTCTCGCAGTACGAACCGGAGAATTGAGTCAAAATCGCCCAATTCGGAGCCATTAAACTGATGATTTCGCGTTCAGATGCATATTATGTTGCGTATGATCTCAAAGTATCAATCTTTTTGTTGAAGTAATTGTAAAATTTTTGTGGGTTTGTTTTGTAAAATTGTGTGGGTTTACAGAGTAACAGATGTAAGATGGGTGGTGGGCGGCGGATGGTGGTTGTGGTTGGGTGGCGGTGGCCGGGTGGTGGTTGTGGCCGGGTGGCAGTGGCTAAAGTGGTGGTGAGTGAGAAGAGGGAAGGTTGTTTATGGTGGTGATGGTGTTGTTAGAGTGGTGTTTAGAGAGAGAATAGTGAATGAGAGAGATCTGTACCTTTTTATGCCCAGAATTTAATACGGTGGTGATGGTGTTGTTAGAGTGGTGATGGTGGTGTTAGAGTGATGGTTAGAGAGAGAGAGAATAAGAGAAATCTGATTTGTTGCTTTTTAATATTTTGTCTTTTTTTTTAAATTTTTTTTTATTTTAATTATTAGAGATATTCTATATAAATAAAGACTAATATACCCTCATGTGCTTCTCATGTGACCTGATTTAACTGGGAAAACAAACTAGGTTTAGGGTAAAGGACATAACCTGATTGGTTTTTCAAACATTAAGGATGTTTTCTGAGCTTATTAAAGATAAAGGACATACTTTGATATATTAGACATGCATAAAGGACGAACTTTGAAATTTGCTCTTTAATTTTACTTTAAGGGTTTTTTTTTTTTTTGCATTTAATTTTACTTTAAGGGTTTTTTTTAATGTAAACTTTATTAGAAACAAACCAACTCACGAAACGGAGCAGCAAAAACAAAGACAATACATAATTACAAAATTACATCACTCGGGCCAAGACACGGACCTAACTTTCAATCTACTTCTAACCCAAAGAAATCCAACCGATTTAATTTCACTAATAATGTCTTCCACCCGAACTTGAATGTTAGAGAATTTCACTCCATTCCACGTGCGCCAAATACTCACACAACTGATTATAACAATCCCATAGAAAATTGCTTTAGCTAAACCTCTCTAACTGACGTGATTTTGAAGCTCTGATATCTCCCTGAACAAGTGAACAACAAAAGACGCCGCTTTGCACAATGTCGAAATGTGAAGCCAAACCCTACCCGCCATCATACATAAAGCAAGAAGCGAATTTGTGATTACTCGTCTTGTCATTGGATCCGCATAAAGTACAAGACACATTATCGATGTCAATATTTTTGCCTCTATGAGCCATTCCTGTAGGGATTCTTCCCATTTTAGCTCTCCATGCAAAGACGTTGCACTTAATAGGGATTCATTTGTATCATTTCATCACGTAGGTTCCGTTGTGGTCCACTCCATTGTTTAAGACTCTTCTAACCGCACCGACCGAGAAATCTTCCGGATCCGCTCCAATCTATCTCCATTTATCTTCCCGGTCTTCTAGTTTGACAGCATCCAAGTCTCTAATAAGCCAGTTTAATTCCGAAATCACCAAAAAGCTTCCCGGCCCAATCCTCCGGCTCTAGTTCCAATTTGATTCGAACGTTCCATCTCCGTTGCTAATTAACATGCCATCAACATTACATTTTTTGTTAGTCTCTAATTTAAAAATATTAGGATATATGTCCTTTAGTGCTTTGTTAAAAAGCCAGGGTCCAACCAAAATGAAGTATATCATTACCGACCATACGTTTAAAAAAATTACACAAAGGGATTCCATCAATAATTGTTCTAACAAAAGCTTTAGAAACTTTGTTCCAAACACCATTGAAGGGTATTGGGTTAATATCAATAAATTGATTAATATGTTGAGATTCTATAATCTAGCTACAGAGTTTGTATGTGAAATGTGGTTTGTATTTGATCCTACTCCAATAAATTATTGTAAGTTACATTTGATTAAATTTTCTTGAGAAAAAATTGACGATTAATGTTTGTTCCGATATTGGAAAAAATCATAAGAAAACTTAAAAGTGGCTAAAAACTTCGAGAAACCACTTAGAAAAACATAATTTTTTTTTTCATTCTATTTGTATGTTACTAAATTTTTGCGGTAATTAAAAAAATATCACAAAAATATATGTTTTTTTTTCAGTTTTAAATATTTATTGTATGTGTGTCTTGTCAATCTATATAGCAAGTGTTTTATTGAATAAGGTTTTTGACGGATCGTTCCTAAAGTTGAAAATGATTGTTCGAGAACATTTAGGCACCACATGTATCTCTTTTTATGGTGAAATATCACAAAATCTATAAAAGTGTTGTATCAATTAGTTCCTTAATAAAACACATTCTATACGTTTTCCTGAATTTTCAAGATATTTCCATGATTAGATGAAGGGGTTATTAGGGCCAATGGGGTGGTTGCGGCAAGGCACTTCGGCAATGTCTTTGCCGATAGGCTACACCGCCGCCTCTCCTTTTGCCACGTCGAAGATGGCCAAAATCGGTGAACAATTGCCGTTTTGGAGAAAGATGTTGGAATGTTGGAAAGGGATATGTGGCACGATTTTTGGAAGGTTTTAAATGTTTTGAACGGTAATATTACAGTTATGTTTAAAAAAAAAATAAGTAAACACCCTATAAATGTCATTCCATTCAATAAAATTCTCATCTCATTCTAAAAAATTCTCACCCAGTTTAAAAAGTTCTCAAGCACATCATGGATAGACAAAACAAGAGCGATGGCAAGAAAAAAGTATCGGGTTCGGGTTCGAGTACGAGAGGGTGTGGCTCGTAAAGTAGACTAGGCGGATCAAGTGTGTACCAACCCAACTTCCCACCGCAATTTTTTCCGCAAATGGGTTTTTACAACACACAACCCCAGCCCAACTATCCACCACAATTTTATTCATTACCGCAAGGTCCCACAATGGTTGCACCGGGTGTATACGAGTATGCTACAGAAACCCAAAACGCTTTTGACCCCTCACCAACATGGAAAAAAAGAAAGATAAAGGACCCGCAACATCAAGCGAAAAGTCAATTGGTATGTCCAACAAGCTTCAAGAATACAAAAATATGAAACAAGAGTTAGTGGCAACTAAAAAGAAACGAGAGGAAAAATATATCGAGTTAGCCGATGAACAACGAGAGGCGTTGAAATCGGTTCGGTTTGATAAAGATCTCGAGATGTTTAACATGTCACACGACAATGTTCCACCGGAGATGTTGAAAATCACACTAGCTCAAAAACGCGAGATCGCCAAAAAATATGGATGGCCACGTAGTTTTTAAATTTAATGTAAATGTCATTTTTTTTAATTTAGTTAATGTTATTTTACTTACTTTATTTAATATAATGTTTTTCATTTAAAAAGGAAAAATTCCTTTGCCTAATCTCAATTTAGGCATGTACCCCTTGTATTTTTGGGTAATAGGCAAAAACTTTAGACAAATTACATGACACAATTCAATTGGGTGGGGGAAAACTTTGTCTAAAGGGGTTAGACATGCACCTTCTTCACCCTTATTGTTCGTGTGAAGGAATATATCCTACACATATGTCAAAGGTATTAGTTGAAATGAAGTGGAAGTTTTCTTCTATGATCGATCCATATACACATCAACAACTCTGAATTGGGTTAGTTTTTCCCCAACAAATAAGTACTTGGTCCAAAAAGCTCCCCCTAATAGCGAGATTGTTGGAGAAGTGACAAAACCTTATACCTTTCATAACAAAACCAATAAACCAGAAAATTATGGACTATTTTGTGAAAGAATTTTTGGGCTTACCAAAAGTAGAATTTGTGCTTGTCGAAATTATCGAGTAATCGAAGATGAAAAGGAAGACCCACAATTTTGTGAACAATGTGCAGTCGAGTTTGTTGATTCTCGGCTACGAAGATATCAAATGGGCTACATCAAACTCGCATACCCGGTAATGCATGTGTGGTATTTGAAACGTCTTCCTGATTATATTGTGTATCTTTTAGATAAACCTCCCAATGGATTAGAAGACATGGTATACTACGGTGTGTGATTTGGTCGATATTCTGATTTTACAGATTCGAAATAAGAAACTGTCATCCCATTTAACCCAACTGGAATGCCCTTACCTGATATGTTTCTTGATAGGAGTAACATGAAGCTCAGAGTTAGGGTTGTATTCAAGACACTCCCTATAAAGGGAATTGATCTATGGTCGATTTCTTATATATTTGCTAAACCTGACTCCCTAGGCTCTCTTTGGAACATGAACTATATATCACTATGAAATTTAAAGAAAATGATGCACCAAATCAAGCTTGAAAAACGAAAAACATAATGCCCCAATGACATGTAAATATGGTATTTCTGGACCAATATCTACTTGTCATCATTCAAAAGGAGAAAAGAGCATTTTAACGATCAAATGACCGTACGTTCATATAATTCACAATGAATGTGACGTATCCATATAAAGTATGTTTATCGCTTTGATCATATGGCTTTTAGGTGTACATGTATTATATTGTACGTCTCAAAATATCTCATATGACGAGACTTCAATTTTTTCTTAAGTTGTGTGCATCCTTTGTAATGCCAAAAAAACTAAAACTTTAATAATTTACGAGCTGATAAAATATGAATGTGGATTATTAAGAAACTCACAATATCACAATTAGTGTACGATTTGTGAATGTTTAAAATTACGTAGTAAATATATCAACCAAAAAAGGATTGAAATACCTATGAGATAACAGTGATGGTCCGATGGTTGTCCCCACTTACAAAAGTGACGTGTGTTGAAATATATCAAGTTCAATGTTTTTGATATTTAGGTCTTATAAAAATTTGTTAAAAGAAACATGATAAAGATGAAGAAATGAAACCCCCCGAAACCTAGAGTCTCTTACGTTGGATTTACTTATCGAGACATAGTTCTTAAACTAGAAAATTTCATTCAAATATAGCAGCGGAAAACATGACCCTACATTCATTACAATGATATATTCCCAGTCGTTAACTAAAATGTAATGTTTCTAAAGAAACTTTTTGAAATGGGATGCAATCTTCGAATCCAGATAAACTTCATAGTCATGTTGCCCAAGCCTTGACAACTAACCTGTAATAACCTGATTCTCTTATGAAAAGTCAGCTACACTTAGTAAACTCTATGTTTGAAAGTAATAAAAAAGACATTAACATGCATCATTATATACCTAACACACATAGTAATATCTTTATGGCTTCTACAATAATAGTAGTCATTCAATGGTTATCTATAGTAACCATTCATAGTTGACTATAGTATTCATTCAATAGTTATCTATAGTGTTAACATCAACAAGGTTCAGTGACCTTCCCTACGTTCACTTTCTTAATGTAGTGAACTCTATGTTTGAAAGCAATAAAAAAGACTTTAACATGCATCATTATACACCTGACACACATAGTAATATCTTTATGGCTTCTAAAATACTAGCAGTCATACAATGGTTATCTATAGTAAGCATTCACAGTTGACTATAGTATTCATTCAATAGTTATCTATAGTTTTAACATCTACAAGGTTTAGTGACCTTCCCTATGTTCACTTTCTTAACGTGTAAACACGTATAACACCACAAATTATAAGGAAAATAGGTAGGTGTAAAATGGTAATTAAAAGCAAAAAAAAAAAAAAGAAGAAGGAAAGGGGGCTACATATGGACAATGTTGTATAAGACCTAATTGGGTAACAAACTTGGCAATATCCATGAGAGGCATGTTTTTAATTATTCACTTAAACCTTTTTTTAGTTAGGAATAAGGGTGAACCTCCTGATTTACAACTTGGTCATTTGAAGTTAGAGTGAGAAAGTAGTAAGAGAGTCGAGCAAAGATCAAAGGGGGAATAACACGGTTCTGGTTCATCATCATCATCATCACGAGTTTTTGGTGGTGAAAGGAGCAGGTTCTAAGTGAGTTTCGAAGGTTTTGAGAGCTTGGAACTCGGTTTCACGATTTCAAGGTGAGTTTCACTAAAAACCTTATGTTTTCTTGGATGATTATGCATAGGAACCTTATATACATATACTTAGAAGCATTTGGAATCATAAATGTAGTTTCTTGAAGTGAAAACATATCTACTATTGTCAACCTCCATCGGCCATCATCAGATTTGTTAAGGTATTTTGAGGATGAACAAGTATGATTATGCGTCACTCTGTGTGTGTGTGTGTGTAAGGGACTTTGCGTGCGTAGTGTCCTTTATGTGTGCGTAAAGGACTTATTGCATCGTTAGTTTACACTTGTTAAAGATTTCTCTTAATAGTAATTTGTTCTCTACCCCAGGTTAGTACAAGATAGCCGTGGTGGTTTGGATGGCATGGCTCTAATGGCCATCCAGATTCAATACTAGCAACTCTATGAAAGAAGTTCCTTGTGAACATCTAATGAATGTGTCATCCTGATCATTCAAAAACCCAATTAACCTAGGTAGCTAGGGTAAGTCGGGTATCGTATCCACGAAGAGCATGTCGTCAATATTAGACGAGTTGTTTGATTATCTAAATTATTTATGAAACAAATGTACATAACAACCATGAAGTTTGCTACGATCTTTGATTGATTAAATTAAAAACGTTGTTTGATATTAACGAAAAACATAACCAATGATTAATCAATTCATGAAATTTGAACCAAATATTACGACTATGTTGATGCATAATGTCTGCAGCATACGTCATTGTATCGAGTCATTGATGTAATAGGTTTGTATGTTAGTAAATTTGGTTTTGTAATGTTTAGTTCCCTTCGCACGGATGAGTCATTCGTACGAAGGTACACATGGTCAGTTCGCACGAATGGGAATGTCCATTCGTCCGAAGCCTCACTCGCACGAATTTGTGTGCCTATATATAGGAGTGTGGGTGAGAGCTGAGTATGAGTTTATGCTTTCAGACGGCGAAGTGCTGTCGAACTGTTTCCAGGCATTGTATACGTTCAGTTTATCAATGAAACAGTAAACTTTGAAATTCTTGTGTTTGTCAACTACTCAAACGGATTTCGCATGTTATGATTAGCTACATTGAGTTGGCCTGAGCGTAATCGACGATGAAACTGTCCTCACCAGTGGTATCAGAGCTTGGAAGCCAATTTCAGAGACTACACACAAGATTTCAGCCTTAGAAGACTTCTCGTTCTAGTCTCTTTCATCTTTCCTAATCGATTTCATGGACAAAATGGACTGAAGTTGTCACATATTGTTTAAAACACATTTTTAACAAACCCTTGAAAAAATCAGCTCAAATCTCAATCAGAATCACCTAAAAATTGTCAAAAAATGGAAAAATACATAACTGTTTAACTCGTACGAAAGAACCCTATTCGCACGAATAGAGTCCATTCGCACGAAGAGAATTTTCATTCGTTTGAGAAAAATTCATTCGCACGAAGAGACTATTGTCTATTCAAATTGTTTCATTCGCACAAATTGAATATTGTTGTTTGTTTATGATTTCAGGTTCGCACGAATTGATCTTTTTCCGCACGAAATTCAAGGAGTTTTACAACGCTTTTGCGACATCTTCTACTTCAATTGTTCAGAATTTAAACTTGGATAACAAACTTGGTACATCGACATCTTCTATCGATGTTTGGTTTATTGGATTAATTTTTATTTCTTGAGATTGAGGAGATTGGACTATACAAGATGTGAATATATATATATATATATATATATATATATATATATATATATATATATATATATATAGGATTGAGTTCATTTCAGAACTCTAAATAACTACAGAACTTTCAGAACTCCTAATAAGCAATTATTTTATATATATTTTTTTGTATTTAGGATCTTTTTATCATCTATTATATGTATTTCTTTGATTACATACATGTTAAAAGTAGTTTACATATGTTTAATTGCAAAATTATATATATGTGTCATAACTAATTACACATATGTAAAAAAACTAGTTTACATATGTGTAATTATAAAATTACGTATAAAAAATGATAAAATTACTCTTAACATGTATGTAATCGTAAAAATACATATAATAAATGATAAAATTATCCTAAACATAAAAATATATAAATAAAAAGATTGTTTATTAGGAGTTCTGCGAGTTCTGTAAATATTTATGGTTCTGAAATGATCCTGACCCTATATATATATAGGATTCGGTTCAATTAAAAACCATCGCGAGTTGTGAGAACCATCAGAACTCCAACTTTCCGCACAAGTTGGGCCACCAATTTTTGCACAAACGTAGATGAAAATGTTATAAACACATCTATAAAAACGAAAAAAACAAAAAAAAAATTGTCGAGTCGGTAGTTACGCCTAATGTAAAATTTGTTTACAGTGATTTAAATTTTTTTACATCACCGATAACTTTTTTTACACCTGATGTAAATTTTTGTATGCAACATTTTTTTTTATTTTTTCGTTGGAACAAGTGTTTTTCTTTAAGTTTATTGAGAATAAAGAAATGGATAGAAGGCTTTTATAGAGCATGAAAGACTAAAGAGATTAGGCTCAAGAATATGTGAATTACAAGCCCTAGATTCTTCTTGCCCTGAATATGTGAATTACGAGCCCTAATCATTCAAAGCATCCCACAATTCTTTGGCATTCTCACATTGGAGCAATCCAGCATAGATCTCATTGGGTAAGGCCATGACTAGTATCCCGAATTCCTTAGCATCGAGCTCCAATTTTTTGCAAAACCTTCTCAGAATAGAATAGAATAGCCTGTAGGATTCTTTGTGACATTTAGGTTAGGTTTTTCAGAATTCAGCACAGAAGGAACATAAGGAACATAAACCACAGACCTCCATCAACCTGTGTTCTTCTAGGATAAGTGGTGACATATCCTTTGTTGCCTGATTTTAGATTCATGGCGAACGAGCATCGGGGGCTTGTTTGCTAATCTGGTATTATAAGGATCAAGAGTGATTGACATATCTGAATTCTATTGAGTTTTTCACAGAAAACAGAATGTCTGGTCAAACTGGTTGTTCTGATTGTCTAATTCTTCTCACATCCTGATCTCTTTAACCAATTATCAATTTGAGCTTTGGTTTGCCTTCTGAATCAATGATGAAGTCAATTTAGTATAACCTTGCTCTAATACCAATTGTTGGATCGGAGAATGTGTGTTTGTGTTTGATTTTGATAAAAAAAAAATGTTTAACAATTCATAAAATCATTAAGACAAACAATTAATAAACACATTAATCAATACCGAGACTTGATTTATAAGGAATGAATGTCAAATGATTTCTATTACTGATTTAAGCAACTATCAAAGTACAAATTACACTCCCCCTCACCAGGTGCGCTCTGTCTCTCTCTTACTATTTATGTTTTTTTCTCTCTAGGTTCTTTAATTAGAGGATATTCAGTTGTAAGAGTTTTCAAATTACATTATCTACTATTTTATATATAGCAGAAGAGAGAATTATTGATGACGTCACCATTAAAGCGAACCCAAAACAACTAATAAAGGTGTAACTGCCAGTAGTTTGCAAAACTATTGGAAACTAGACTAAAACAACGGAAAGACTAAAAGTACTAGAAATTACAAGGAAACTAATAGGAAACCAACATTACTTTGGTTCCTAGTACTTTAGTCTTCAGTCTTTAACTTGTTAACCAGCACTTGTCTCCAACTTTGAGTTGTTAACCCAACACTTTGTCTTTGTAGGATCGTTTTTAGACCCGAACGAGTCGATCAGAAGAGTTTTACTCAGTTTGAAAGGCGGAAACAGACAAACTGAGATCAATTCAGCTAGTATATCACTTAAAACTGTCGTAGTATTGATTCTATAACGTTTTACACTAAGACGACACTTCGGCAGCACTTCGTGGCTCAACCGGAAAACTGTTACAAATGATTCAGCTTGAAGGATATATATAGTGTCCAGATTTCGCTTGAATGTGACAAGATGTCAGTTCAAACGAAATCACTTAAGTTGATTTCGCTTGAAACTGTCCAAGTCACTTTCAAGCTAAATCATCAACTTCAAGCGAAATCACCTATATCAAATCCTAAAAACTGATATTTTCTCGTATAAAGCACCCTGATCTATCTAACAACATACAAGACTCGATACAAGACGAAGTCGACAAACGCATGCACCAACAGACTCCCCCTCGAATGTTGACGAGTCTTAAAGTGTCGAGTCTTCGCATCTTCAGTCTTTATCAGTCCTCTTGAAATCTCTGAAGTATCTTAACATTGTAAAGCATCCTCAAATATTTCTTCTCTTTATCAGATCTCTTGATTCTTTAAGTTCATCAGCATCAGCAGTTTGCATGAAATCCAGAATTGAAACTTGGCTCTACAATCTTCAGACTCCCCCTTTCAATAAGCTGGGATCACAGCCTGGATTGCTAAAAACACAGAGTCCTCAAGTATCGAAACCTGTCTTTCTAACACTCAGATATCCTGCACATTCTTTACCCAACAATAAATTTTCTGATGACCAATTGTAAAAACAATCTCACCATCTAATGAACACTTGTGGATAAGAAATTTAAACAGTAATTTTACAATGTTAGACTCTGATGAACCATTTGCAGAAATAACGTTCTTTCTTTTCAAAAACTTTTCCCATTTCATTTCAAAACATTTCAAACAATTTTTACCCAAATCATTTGCTCATCATGTTTAGCACTTGGAATTTTGAAAATCAGCTCTCCAACACCAGTTGTCGAAAATCTTTTTGTATTTTACAAAATTTATGCTAAAACACACCGAAAATATTTTTGGAATTTGTAATGAAATGAAATGCAATAATGAAATATTTACAAACAATATTTTTGTGAGTTTGTGTAAGAGGATCATATCAGTTTCTGAGACACATCACAAACACCGTTAAGCTTTAAACATTTTAAGCTATAAACGATTCACTTAGATTGTCAGTATACTGGTCCACTTAAATTTTCACACAAAATTCAACTGCTTCGAGATACGATGTTAATGTCTTAAGATACTTAAACTCAATCGCGTGTCCCACCTCAGAATATACTCCCGAATCCAGATCTCAATATTCAGTCTTATTGGTGAGTATACCACAAATGATATCTGTAAGAGGTTAAATTGCGAAACCGTGAGAGCTCAGGTCAGAACTTCCGTTCAGCAGAGAGATGACGGATCGACTTTAAGTGGGTCCCCTTTAGAGGATCTTTTTTACAACAGCATTGATTAGCAATTTTATTGTCTATCATTTTATGCTGAGGGCGGCGCTATATTTCAAGCAAGCAGAAAGTATTCTCCGGGGACTTGGCCATTGCTTCCGCAAAATCAGAAGTCCCGGGATAATACCCCAGATATCACTGAGTATAAAGACCTAGTATCTCAGAAAGAGGGACCTTTCAAACAAGATTTCGGGGGTTACCCATATATCCGAGAGATGTTTCCCCACGATATAAGCAAGTTTGAATTTAGGTTTATATCTCGTCACAATCTACTAAATGTGCAAAAACCTACTGGCACATCATCAGTGAGACCGTTTATCACTTTTTAACTTTCCATTTCTTTAGCATGTTGTGATAGTCTACTGATGTACTATCATTTCCTCTTCTTAGACACAAAAACTCAATTTTTCATTTTATCATGTTTTTGGCTTTTTCAAATTTTCAAATGTTTTTGGATTTTCTAAAATTTCTTACTCCCCCTAAAATGCAAACACATTTTAGGAAATTTGAAAACAAACTGTACAATAAAATGACAACCGATATCGAATCACTTCAATTCGCCATCTACTTGGCATAAACAATCAGAACTCCCCCTCACAACAAACTATTTTCCCACTGATTTCAAAACACTTAAGTTTGTTTTAATCAAATGGTTTTTCCGGAAAATAAGTTTTGTTGATTGATTTTACCATTTGTAGGTTAAGGGTTTGGTTCATCACATTGTCTTACAAATATCACTTGTAAGTATGATCCAATCAAGTTCAACCTAATGACCTTGATTAACCACTTGATGAAAAAAAAAAGTACAACTTAATGTCCTTGATTTACCACTTGTAAGTGAAAATCTTCATCAAATATTTCAACCTCATGGCTTACCAACCAATCCTCATGTAGGTTGAATTCTCAAGATGCCGATACCTACTCCCCATTTACCAACCTGGGAGTTTCGGCAAGTCACACTTTTTCACAAACAATTTTACCAGAATGATGCCGATTCATGCTCCACGATTACCAACTTGGGAGCTCCGGCAAGTCCAGAGACTTACTGTTCATAATATGTACCATCCCAGTCACAAACCAGGGATGGTTCAACTTTTTCTTTCTTCGTCTTCTTCTCGTAAAACTCCTTCACTCCTTTGACCTTCCTGTCAACCATTTTACCAAAAATTTTATGGACTTTGGAGTTAAAAGCTTTTTCAATATCAAATTCTTTCTTTTCAGAAAAAAATTGATTTGAAATCTCAACTTTTCCAACTTTCTTTTTAAAATTTTCAGCCCGAAGTGGTGGAAAATTCTCATCATCCACATTCGGCACTGATGTTTCACTTTTAATTGATGTTTCACTTTTAATTTCAACCTGTGGCTCCTCTGACTTTGTGGAATCAGATTCATCGCCAGAAGATAGCTCCTCTGATTTTGATGAATCAAAATCATTGCTAGAACTATCATCCGATTTCTTAACAACCCATTTCTGGTTGTCAAGATTTCCCTTTTTCTTGTAAAATCTGTTTGAACATTCACCAATTTCAAAAGTTGAATTTTTTAAAAGTTTTGTTCTGTCAATTAGTGGTTCAAACATGACATCTTTATCTTTCAGTTTACGAGAAACTCCCTGTTTTGATTTAATTGCCTTTGAACAGTTTTTAGCAATATGACCAACATTGTTGCATTGGTAACAGGTTCTCGTTTCTTTCATTTGATCACCAAACTTCATTTCTTCTTGTTTCTTCGCAAGGAACTCTTTGTTAGATTGCTTCCAGAATGGACTTTTTTGTTCCTCTTCAGCAGACATACCTGCAACAAAAATCATTTTTGATTTAAAATTTCGAAAATATTTTTCATTTTTCTGCTTTTCTGATGGAATAAATCCCAAACCTTTCTTTTTGAAATTACCGTTATGGTTTGGTTTATTTTGAAAACCAGAACCAGAACCGTAACCCTTTTTGTTGTTTTCTCTTTGTTTAACTCTTGAGGTGTAAGGTCTAGGTTTTTCAGAAAGATTTATATCTTTTATTTCAAAAATATTAATTTCCGTTAGTTTGAAAACCTTTTTGATCATGTCAGTTTTGACACCTCTTATTGGAAATTTCTCATCAAAATATAATTTGTCAGAATCATTCAAAGTATATGCAACTTTAAACGTTTCATCATTCAAATTAGACTTTGATAACAGGAATTCTTTATTGTAAACTCTTTTGACTGAAGACTTTGGACTGTTGACTGTCGAACTCGAACTTTCAGAACCAGACTTTGACTCTGACTCTGACTTTGACTCTGAGTTTAACTCCAATTTTGACTCCTCAGTTTCATCTTTATCCAACACCTGATCGACCACTTTCTTTATTAACTCGGATTCATGATCAGTGTCAGACGACGTAAACGTGACATCAATATTTTCTGGTAGGTTAACTGAAGACTCCGACTCCCACTGTAAATTTGTTGACTTTTCGACTCTTTCTGAATTTGGATTTCTTGGAGAATATCCATTTTCAAGCGGAGGTGGACACTTGTTGTAATTTGCACCTTGTTTCTTACCAGATGTCTTTTCTTTAGTATCCTTCTTCTTTTCTTTCTTCACTGGAGTCTTTTCTTCAGAAAATTTTTGTTCTTCAGTTACTTCATCCTCTTCGAATGCCTTCATTCCTTCGACAGTTGGATAAATTATGTCAATGACATAAGAAGTACATGAGTAACTTTTCAACAAACGATTAACTCTCTCAGTTTCAATCCTTTGTGTTTCAAGTTTTTGTTCAAGCACAACACACTTCTCAATGTAATTGTTCACAACTTTCTGCTTTATCATGAAAGCTCCTTGAAGTGTCTTCATTGTTGTTGCCTGTTCTTCACTTGTTTGATTGTATTGATTCATAGCTTTGTTCAGGACATCATAAGATTCCTTCAAGCTGTTCAAGTTATAAATCAATGTGCTGTTCTGCTTCTTTATAGCTTCACAAGTGTCACACTTCACATGAATCTTTTTAGCATCAACTTCTTCATCAACTTTGAACTTTGGAACATCTTTTACCTTTTGCCTTATCACTGGAACTTCATCGTCATCACTGCTGACCGGTGTTTTGATCTTTTTCTTTTTCTTTTTGGCTTTTTCATCTTCACTATCACTTTCTGCCATCATTTTGAAATGAGCTGCCAGACTTCTTGCATGATACTCACGATCATCATCACTATCTTCTTCAACTCGAGCAACATACGCTTTGTGATTTGAATCTTTGTTTGGATCATAATTACCCCAGTTGAAATTTGCCCAGCTAAAACCTTCAGGCAACTTTTCATCATCTTGGTTTATCAGGCATGCTTTGTTATCAGCTGAAATATATTTGTCCCAACTGAAACCTTTTGTTGGCTCTGTGTCATCCTGATTCACCATACAAGCTCTCTTTGAAGATTCTTCAATCACTTTTCTACCATGTGCCACTTGTGGTTCTTGTTGTTGTTGAGCAACTTGATGATAGATAGCCTTCCGATAGTAATCATTGTTGTTGTTGAACGGATTTTGAGCTCCACTTGCTTCACGATTTTTGCACTCCCTCTTGAAGTGTCCTTTTTCCCTGCAACGAAAACAAGTGACTTTAGATTTATCAAAACCTAAAGTAGAAATATTAGCTTCACGTAAATCATCTCTTCCTGTGATCTGCTTAAATTTCTCAGCTCGTCTCAACACACTAGCCAAACACCATTTAATATCCATCAATTCCATTTCCTCAGCATCGATTTGATCGTAATCCTCTTTTGTCAACATAGGATTTCCGATCCGACCTTCAACAAAACTACCATAAGATTCCAACACTGTTCCCAACAAAGACATGTGACTTTTAGCAATTTCTACTGAATAATCTTCATCATTTTCCTGATTCAAAACAATGTTGCACTGCAGCTTTTTGCCATTCTTTGTTGCTGACATGTTCGAATCAAATGTCGGATATGATGAAAAACTTGTGTTGCTGTTTGATCCTTTAGTAGAACTTTCAGATGAACTCTTTGTATTGAATGCAGTTTGAATTTTTGGTGAAAGATTTGTGGTTTTATCACTGACACCACCTTTGTAATACAATCCGATGTCTTGTTCACCGTCAAAATCTTTCATTCTCAAAGCCTTTATCTGTTCCATTTCCTGAGCCTCAATCTTTTCAATGAACTTGCTTATTGTCAGATTGTTAAAACCTTTCTTGTTCCTCAACATCATGAGATATGTGCCCCAATTCTCATATGGCAACGCATCAGCTAGTTTTTCGATCAACTCTTCATTAGTTTTCTCGATGCTCAATCTCTTCATGTTGGCTAACAAATTGCAGTATCGTTCAATGATTTGCTTTGTACTTTCATTTTTCAATCCACGAAACAGATCAAATTCCTTTTTCAAAAGTGATTTCTTGTTTTTAACCATTTCTTCGCTTCCATGAAACTTTGATATTAATGCTTTCCAGATTGAATAAGAAGTTCCATTATGTTGCAATAGAACCAAAATATCTTCCTTCACAGCTTGTTGTAAAAGACTTAGCATCATTTTCTCATCTTTGTATTCCTTTCTAGCATCGGCAGTTAGATCTTTAATAGCAATCTTTTCCTCATCATCATTCATTGGTCGAACGTATTTCGTCTCAACACATTCCTAAGCATCTAAATAGTTAGCTTGTACCCAGTTTTCAAACTGACCTTCCCAACCCTTATACTCTTCGATGTTCATAAGTTTAGGCGGTTTTTGCATAGTCCACGTTTCGTTTTCCAACATTGTGTTCTATGCAAGAGTAATCGGGGTAACCGGGGTAGCGAACGCGTTGTAAAAATCCTCGTCCATGTTTTGGATTTTCAAAAAAAATTTGTCAAACAGTTGATTCAAGCGAAATCACAAAGTCAAGCTAAAGTCCCTGTTCAAGCGAGACCCAGTTCAAGCGAAAACCTTTCAAGCGAAATATCTTATTTCGCTTGAACTACACTCTTTTCAAGCGGAATGAAGTCTTTGAAGAGATATCAGTGATTCAAGCTGAATCACTCAAGCGAAATAACCAACTGAAGCAAAACGGCAGATTTGAAGCGAAATCAAATCAAAATCTCAAGCGAAATCCCGGTTTTCAAGCGGAATGCAAGACTGATTTCGCTTGAAGAGCTGCTGATGTCATCATCTCATGCATGTATTTCAAGCGAAAACTCAATTTTAGTCTGATTTAGATCGATTTTAGGCCTGAATCTTTCAAAGCTTTGTTAAAACAAAGTTGCGCACAATCTGTGAGGATTTTAGCTGATTTTAACCGTGAAAATTTTTGAATTTTGAAAAAGAAGATGTAGAAATCAGAATTTGTGGCTGAATTGATACGAACTCTTCCTCCTGAGCTTTGATACCACTTATAGGATCGTTTTTAGACCCGAACGAGTCGATCAGAAGAGTTTTGCTCAGTTTGAAAGGCGGAAACAGACAAACTGAGATCAATTCAGCTAGTATATCACTTAAAACTGTCGTAGTATTGATTCTATAACGTTTTACACTGAGACAACACTTCGGCAGCACTTCGTGGCTCAACCGGAAAACTGTTACAAATGATTCAGCTTGAAGGATATATATAGTGTCCAGATTTCGCTTGAATGTGACAAGATGTCAGTTCAAGCGAAATCACTTAAGTTGATTTCGCTTGAAACTGTCCAAGTCCCTTTCAAGCTAAATCATCAACTTCAAGCGAAATCACCTATATCAAATCCTAAAAACTGATATTTTCTCGTATAAAGCACCCTGATCTATCTAAACAACATACAAGACTCGATACAAGACGAAGTCGACAGACGTATGCACCAACAGTCTTCAGTTGTTGACTTGTTGACCAATACTTTCACAATACAACACTTTAGACTTGGTTTCCAACACTTTTATCACATTAGTTATTTTCCAACTGTTTTGGGTGGTTGTTTGTGAAGCATTTAAGGGAGGAACTTATGGTACTTTGTCAATTGCTTAAACCTTATTGATCAGGCAAGGAAGATGTATCATTTGTGTTTTGGCTTTCATCCAACAGATCTTACATAACCTAACATAATGTCAATCTTGTACCCGATGGTAAAACCATGTATCATAATGCATGTCAGGTTTTTGTCGAGTAATTACCCGTCAGGTATCGAGTATACCTCAGGTATACATTTGGGTATGGGGTCCACTTGTGCTTATCAGGTATACCAATTAGTTTTTTAAGACTCTTTTTCAAATACTCTTTGGGATTTTCAAATATAGTTTCTCTTTACATTATAGTTATTATAAACTTTTATGTTTTTAAATCGATAGTTAAAATATATTAAATTACATACATATTATAGTCACTAATTTTTTTTTTCAAAATATCCAACTAATGAAGTATTACTAAACAAACCCTAATGAAAAATAAAATTAAAATTTTACAAGTGTAAGATTCGGGTAATCAGGTATATAATTTTGGATTATTGAATAAGGAATCACTTAATTCCATACTTGTCTAATACCCGTGGAATATTGTTTTTTCAATCCCTTAACCCATCCCAATACCCATTTCATATCTTTCAGGTTTCGAAATCACTAGGGCTCATTATTATTATTATTATTGTTATTGTTATTGTTATTGTTGTTGTTAAATAAACCTAGACTTTCAAACTTTTAATTAGATTTTCATTTATTAAACTCTTAACTTATTACCCCTTCAGCTTTCTTTTTCTTTTAAACCCAACTAGTTTCAAGATTAATATCTAACAATCCGATTGAACTTTAAGTTTCTGGATTAACGTCTAACAATCTGATTGAACTTTAAAAGGTACCACTAAAGTAATTAAATTTAGGGTGTACCTATTGGCACACCAATGTGCCTATTGGCACACCAAACCTGGGGTTTACCTACGCTGCGTATAGGTCTATACGCAGCGTAAATGGGTAACTCTATACGTTACGTATAGACCTATACGCAGCGTAGGTAAATCCTAAGTGTGTAGATAGCCAATCAAGGTGTGAAGCTAGTTTGGCCCTTAAATTTAATATGAAAATGGTGTCTTATCATGATTTATAGACATTAAGGCCCTACGAATTACGAAACCTACATTTCAACAACTCAACCAAGAGACAATTTGGGGTCAAATTATAAGAATAACCTACGTCTATGAGAGGCCCTCCCACCCCTTCAGTTTCTTCCATGTGAATGAACCAGTTTAGATTTTATTTGTATACTTGAATATAGGTTTTTTATTTAATTGTATTTCATAGAAAAAAGTTAATCCAGCAGTAACATCTTTTGATAAATTAATCCAACCCAATCCTTACTCTAGCTTTTTTATGATGGTCATTTGACATGATGAATAGACAAAACTAAAAGCAATGAATTTGCATATTTCAAAGACCTTATCTTGTATTGAATATGGCAGTGAATGAGCTGTAGAAGATGCTCCCACCGGCCACCTGTTTAAAGTTTGACCACGCAACTAGTGGGTCAAAGTTCATACCAAATCTCTCACTTCACTTTGTTACCTACCCACTCTTTACTATTTTTTTATATCTCATTCAATCTAACTTTAACACACAAAAGTAAGCATAAAATGATAGAAATCATTGATGCATGCATACCCATGCATAACCTTATTTGCCCAAACTTGTACCCTACAACCGGAAAAGGTCATTCTTGGTCAAGGGAAAAAGGATAAAAACACACCCGTCAGATCTTTCAATACATGATGAAAGATTTCGTATCTGAACAAACCATTGTATATTGTTTTGTAAGACAAAAACAGCTAAAAGACATAATTAGTGCAGAAACATGTAGAGCTAAACCTACACAGTCATCAATTTGAAATTTGAATTCACAAGACAACAAACACCTTCTACAACACAAGAATATCATGTCATCTTACATATCTAGAGCAAGCAACAAATTTCATTTCGGTTTATACAAAATTTGGGTAATTTATACGTCAAAATCCATTTATCCGTCTAATAAGGAGTTGATCAAAGAACTGATGGACTCTTACTTGAACTTGTTAGATTAAGAGAAACAACTATCAGCCAGACTTAAAAAAAAACATAACTTTGGCTACGAATTTAGTTAAGAGGCCATAGGAGGTTTGGCTCAAACGTCAGATCCGTATTCTAGCAATTAGGGTTCCTATTTTGTCACCCAAGATTTTTTCCGATATTAGAATTTTCGTATTCTTTTTTAGTCTAAAACCGGAAATCAATTATGGCCTTCATTTATATGTTTATTTATGTCTTAAATTTAAACATTTATATAGACTTTGTAAATTCGAAATCAATTATGGCCTTCATTTATATGTTTATTTATGTCTTTAATTTCAACATTTATATAGACTTTGTAAATTCGAAAAGTTGGCGATATTTGCCGATTTAAAATTAGAGTAAATTACTTTTTGAGTTCTTTTATTTTAGTGGTTTTAACCATTGGAGTCAAAAATTAAAATGTTTAACGTCCATCCCTAGACGCTTTTTTATAACCATTTGAGTCCTTTTAAGTCCAAATTTTAACCTTTTGAGTCAAATTTTTTTTAACAAAATTGGACTCAAAACGTTATAAAATGAAAAAAAAAATGGACTCAAAACATTATAAAATGAACGGTTAGGGACTTAGAGCGTTAAACTTTTTTATTTTGCACTCAAGTAGTTAAACTACTAAAACATATTCGGGTATTCAATTCTATATCAGTTACCTTCGAGGATTTCTCTCCATTTATTTTCTTTCTTCCGCTCTACTATAATAACAAAACAAAGATAGTGAGCTATCTAGTAAGAATCTAATTACAGACTCACACACAAGATTGGCTAATAACATGTGGTCTAAGAGAAATGATTCCATCTTTGTCCTTTAATCAGTAAGAAAGCACTGAGCCTCACATGGTTTATCCACTTTTCGCTTGGAATTTTGAATGTTATGTCTGCAAGTGGCTGATTCCCACCCTACCCCCACAACACACACATTCAGTAGGTTGAAATGTAACAAGTGGCAATGGATCAACCCTGTGTATTGTAAATAAAGATTGGTCTAAGGGCATCTGTTCCTTTCTGGTCTGCTGAACAGTGTACAAGTTTTGTTTTTATTGGTTTTAGTTTAAAGAAGCTGTTGTTTAATCTTATTGTTGTGTACAAGAGGCACGTTTAGCTATGTCAGATCAAGAGATAACAAAGTCACTGTTCTCTTAATCTGGTGCATGCATTGCTTTAGAGTTTTGTCAAAGTAATCTTTCTTAATACATTATTCTGTGATAAAATATGTCATATGCCACCCATGTTCCAGGGGGCTTCCATAAATTAGTGCCAAAAAACTGGCTCAAAGATCTAAACCTATAAGAGTAGTAGAAAAATTATATTTTATACAAAACCCTAGTTAGCGTAGCTCTAGTGGATTGAAGTGTTTATTTTAGGGCAAAACTATCTACACACCAAAAGTGTAGATAGTCACCCTTAAAAGGTATTTTTTGTCCTTATATGCACACCATACAGTGTCGAACTGTGGCCAAAACACGGCGTTTTGGTCCGGTTAACCAGACAAAGACTAACGGGTGTCTGACGGGTCTGTTGACCGGACCAAAACGCCGAGCTTTGGCCGCGTTTTGGTCCTGTCAACCAGACCGGGTGTTAGTCTTTTATCTGGTTGATAGGACCAAAACGTGGCCAAAGCTCGGCGTTTTGGTCCGGTCAACAGACACCCGTCAGTCTTTGTCTGGTTAACCGGACCAAAACGCCGTGTTTTGGCCACAGTTCGACACTGCATTATGTGCATATAAGGACGAAAAACACATTTTTTGGTGTGTAAATAGGCAAAATGGTGTGTAGATAGGTACACCCTTATTTTATTATAACAAAATCTAATCACAACCTCAAATTAAGGTGGAAAGACACACTGGCTTAGAGTATGTTCTAAGCATCTACTTGTTGACATTCGTGACTCGTGATGGGCCTGGGTAGGGTAGGCTTCTTATGGATGGCCCGTTGCGTATATAACTACATGCGGCCTTTCACGGTCGGCTCCATTTTTTTTGAGGCCTAACTAAAGCGGCTCAACACTTTTATATAAAATTTTCAATACATAAAATCACCATATAAGAAAAAGGATTCTTTTTGTCAAAATCGAACATGAAATTTTGGTTTCATGTGTCTCCTTTGTGAAAATGGATGAATTGCTAGATTTAAGATGTAAACCCAATAATATTTGATAAGCTATAGACAAATTTGAATATTACAATATTTCGAGAGTTGATATTGGCTTCTATGGTAAAGTTGTTTGTAACACTCTTGAGTTTTAACTAAGTTGGTTCATAATCATTTATTTGTCACAACGTTTTGGAATCATATATAAAGCCCAAGGTGTCATTGGACTTTATTCAGCATCTTTGACAAACAAATCGAGCCCATTTTTATAATAGGGTATCATAAGTAATAAGGCCCGTTTTTTAATAAAGCAACTGAACTTCATCTATTTTATTGTTTTGAATAGAGATGGGCATAATACCCGGTTCCAAACCCGAACTCGTAGAACAGACCCGGAACCGGTTCCGGTTCGTACCCGATACATAGGAGAACCGGGTCCAGGTTCAAAAAACCCGGAGATTCCTACCCAGTTCCATTTTTTCTCATAATAAATGGGTAGTACCCGGTTCTTAACCCTACCCGGTTTATACCCGTACCCGGTTCCTCTCCTATACCCGGTTCTAACAGTACCCGGTTCCTCCAGTATACCCGGTATTATGTTACCGTTAGAACCGGTTCTATCCGTTGCAATATCATTAAATGCATTAAATGCCAAATATATCCGTTGGAACCGGTTTCTATCCGTTGGAACCGGTTACTAGCCGTTAGAACCGATTCATATATATTGTTTCCAAATTTCATTTGTTTAACTCACCAATCCTCTTATTCTTCTTATATCATTTTCTTCTACTTCTTCTAATACTTTTCTAAAATGGCTTCAAAGACCTCTAAAACCACAAATTCCTCATCCGTCAATAATGTTCCTTCAATTCAAACCGCTCCATATGTTGTTGGAACATTATCACATAATCGCAATGCGGAAGTATGGTGCAATTGGGACTTGGTCGAAATGAGTGACGGTTCGCAAAAGGCCCAATGTAAACATTGTGGCGCCTTGTTAAGCAAGGACTCTAACTCGACTTTAGCGAAGCATGCTAAAAAGTTTTGTAAAGCTTTAAAAGATTTGACACCCGGTCAAGTTCAACTCTCAAAAGATGGTACGATATTTCGCTATGAACAAAAGATAGCTCGTGATAGGATGGCGAAGTTAGTGATTCAAAAAGCCTTGCCGTTTGGACACTTCGACGACCCCGATCTTACTAAGCTTATTAGGGAAACGCTTCAACCTCGCTATAAACATGTAAGTCGTCGTACTTTAAAACGCCATTGTTTAAATTTATGGGAAAATGCAAGAAAAGATTTAATCATTTTTTTTTAAATTCAACCTCGCTACAAACATGCAACTGAACTTCATTATGAATCATTTTTTTAATAATAGAAGTCAATTTTTAAAGTAGCGGATTGAAACCCTTTGATGGCCAAAAAAAAAAGACATGTACATAAAGAATAACGAGACAATTTACACATCCAAAAATTTAATATTTTCTTCTTCATGTGATTATAGAGAGGTATGGACATGTTCAAAAATAATAATAATAATAATAATAATAATAATAATAATAATAATAATAATAATAATAATAATAATAAAATGTAAAGAAAAATAAGACGATATATGGATCTCAAGTCCTGAAAAAGTTACACAAAATACAAATTAAAAAAAAAACAATAAAGCACATAAAGAATCAAAAATCTAAACAACTATAGTGTTTACGACTAAAAGAACAATAAGAATCAAAAACTAAACAACTATAGTGTTTACGACGTCACTAAGATGATGACTGGAAAGCTCAATAGACGAGTTTTTTTATGCTTTTATAAATTTTGTTTGTTACCATGATAGAATAGAAGAGTTCATTTAACGCCATGCAGTACACAGGTAGGATGGAAGGATTGGGAGCCAGGTGGCTTCGTGAGGTGGTAGGAACGCCGCGGCCACCTCCCAATCTCGCACACCCCTTGGGAGCCATTGGGCTACAGTCCCAGCCGTCCCAAAAGTCCTCCTCTCAATCTCTCTTCTGTTGGAAGTTTTGGGTGTGTGTGAATAAAAGTCTCAAATGGTAAAAACACCTTGTCCTACATTGGTGTGGGAACAAAGGCATGGGTTGTTTATAAGGTAAAACTTTTACCAAACAATTGTATCTCTATTACATGTTTTACCACAAGTCTTACCCGCGCGCTTAGGTTGGTGTGAAAAAATTGAGTTTCGGAACTGGAATTTGGTTGAACTCGTGTGTGCCCACACGAACGCAGCTCCGAAAACCCGTGCCCGTGTGAGGCAGTTTTTGCACTCGAAACTAATTTTTAATGAGTTTTAAAACTAAATAACTTTGGTCTTCTTAATGAGTTTTAAAACTGAATAACTTGCACTCGAACTAATTTTTAATGAGTTTTAAAATTGAATAACTTTGGTCTGTTTAATGAGTTTTAAAACTGAAATGATTATTCAGTATTGATGATGATCATTATTTAGTTTTCAGTTTTAAATGGTTATTATTATCAGTTCTAAAACTGATGTACTAATGCAATTATTTGGTTTTAATTCGCTGCAATAATGGCAAGAATTCTGTTATGGGTTATGTGACTATAAAACCAGGTCAAACCAACATAGTTTAGACACACCAACAACATCTCATTCTCTCTTAATCTCTGCAACATCTCCTGTTTCGTTTCAGGCAAATGTTCAAGTCCGGCAGTGCGCTGTTGCTGCTTCGAACCGGCGTACCCTGGGAACAGACCGCGAATCTGTTTAAGAGAATTGTGTCAAACACAAGCCCGGTTCACTGTTATTGTTTTCTTTTACTTTCGTTGTTTCTATGTTCCTGTTTCTGATTATTTTCGTGTTCAGATTACTAACAAACTTAAACAACTTATTTTATTGATTGTTCCTGCACTGTGTTTTGTTTCAAAATGGAATCTCAGCCTATGAACTATGTTGTTTCTGCAATCATGACTTATGTTGTTGCTGTCACAACCAGTTTGGTTGCACCATTGCCTAATGTTGTCACATCGCATGCTGAGAAACCAGAGAAATTCACTGGTGTGAATTTCAAACAGTGGCAGCAAAAGATATTCTTTTATCTGACCATGTTGAACCTAGCAAGGTTCTTGACAGAAACTGTTCCCCATGTTGGTGAAGGGGATATGGACCCTCAGTCTGTGAGCGTTGTTCAGGCTTGGAATCATTCGGATTTCTTGTGCTGCAATTATATTCTGAATCGTATGGTGGATACACTATACAATGTTAGCAAACAAATGACTTAAATCAGCGAGAAAGAAATTTTAGGAAGATCTAATGAAGATCAAGATTAGCGAATTAATTTGGAATAAAAACAAGAGGATTGCATGAAAAAATAATCCAATAATAGGAAATGTTAAGAATTCATCATCCCATCAAGAAAGACAGATGAAGAATTAAAACCCCAATTGGCCAAACGCGATGGTGAAAACAAAAATTAAAGAAGTAGAATGACGAAACACATATGAAGTAAGAAAGTTTGAAGTTAGCTATCAGTGGATTAAAGAAGAAATTCAAGAATAAAGATGTGGTTAGTCAGAAATCGAAATAAATTGAAAAAAAAGAAATAATCAAATTTGATTCCGGCTGGGATGGCATTGAACACAAGACCCAATCCAAATCTAACTTCATTCAGGATCAGAATGATGAATATAAAGGGCTAGTATGAAATGGAACATAACCCAAAAATAAAAGGAAGGTGCAGTGTGTGTTTGGTTGATTCTCGACAAGTACGTTGTTCATTATAAGTGACCATGAACAAAAGAAAGTCGGGTTCATGTGAAGAAAGAAAGAACGAAAGAAAGAAAGAAGATAAATAATATAACAAGAAGAAAGAAAACATGGTAGGCCAAGAAAGCAACCAAATAACTAAGTTGAGGTCTACAATCGCAAATCAAGAAGGAATTCAAGACCACTTGTTTAAAGTTTGTTACGGTCAAGAATCTTGATCACAAGAAAATTCGTAAGGGAAGAACTTTGAAGAACTTGTTTGGGTTCTAGTGTTATCTTGTTTCAATTAGAAAACAAGAAACAATTGAAGTCCAAACAAATTGGAAGACTCAAGACTTGTTGCATGTGTCGTTTAAAAGGAAGGAATCAAGATTGGTCTTGCTAACTCGAATATGATTGAAGGATCAAAAAAGAAGAAGCAATTCAAGTCAGAGTAAGAACAATCAAACATTAGTAAAAAACTTATAGGGGTGATTGTTGGCCATAGTTTATTTGACCAAGTTTAAATAAGCATGGAAGGCTCAAGTTTATCAGAATTATATTCATTTGAAGCCTTTTTTTTTAACTCAGCTATGTATTTACTGTTAGTAAAAAGGTCCCTGTGTAAATTCTGAAAGTTAGAAGATGAATGTTGAAGGGTTGCGACATTTCATGGGATAATGGGATGTACGTCGTTTCATCTCATCGCATATATATACATGGATGTAAACGAATGAAGCATGGAACAAACCTTAGAAGTTGAAGAATACTATTGTTTTCATAAGGGCCAGTGAGGGGCATGTGCAGGGTGGGTGACCGCACAGCGTCCACTCTTTATGGCCGGGGCCCAAAATTATAAAACAAATTATATATATATATATATATATATATATATATATATATATATATATATATATATATATATATATATATATATATATATAGGGGATCGCTAGAATGAGAACCACCACGAGTTATGAGAACCACGAGAACCGCGCCCCGCGGGTGGCCGTCGGCGACGAAATTTTTTTTACACCTAGATCCGTATATTTTAGTGGGGGGTTTAAATTTTCGGTTCAAACGGCGCGCCCGAGGGGGTAGTTTTTTACGCCCAAAGTTTGGGTTTTTTTAATTTTTCTTTTTTTTTTACCAAACTTTGGGCGTAAAAAACTACCCCCTCGGGCGCGCCGTTTGAACCGAAAATTTAAACCCCCCACTAAAATATACGGATCTAGGTGTAAAAAAAAATTTCGTCGCCGACGGCCACCCGCGGGGCGCGGTTCTCGTGGTTCTCATAACTCGTGGTGGTTCTCATTCTAGCGGATCCCTATATATATATAGGGGACCGCTAGAATGAGAACCAACTCGAGTTATGAGAACAGCGAGAACTACTTGATCCGGGGCGAGGTGGACCAAATTTTTTTTTTCAAAAACGTAGATGCATGTATTATAAACACATTCGTAAAAAAAATTAAAAAAAAAATGCCGTGTGTGTAGTTTAATTGTGGTGTAAAAAACTACACACACGGCATTTTTTTTTAATTTTTTTTTACGAATGTGTTTATAATACATGCATCTACGTTTTTGAAAAAAAAAATTGGTCCACCTCGCCCCGTACGGTGTGGTTCTCGCGGTTCTCATAACTCGAGATGGTTCTCATTCTAGCGGCCCCCTATATATATATATAGGGTTGGGTTCATTTAAGAACTCTAAATAATTGCAGAACTTTCAGAACTCTTAATAAACAATCATTTTATAAATATATTTTTATATTTAGGGCACTTTTATCATTTATTATATGTACTAGTGGTAAGACCCGTGTGCAAACACGGGTCGTTTCTTAGAAAACCATGCATAACATATTTTGATAGAAAGTATAGATAAGTGTATAGATATTGTAATTTTTAGTTTAAGGCTAATAGTGATACCCACTGTTTGAAAGGAAATAGCATTAGTATGCAACCACTGTTTGACCAAAGTCAAACTACTGTTTTTTAAAAAAAGTCTTTTGACCAAAGTCTGTTTGACCAAAGTCAAACCACTGTTTGCAAAACTATGATTCTTAGTGGTTCAAAAGTCTGCTTGACCAAAGAAAAACCACTGTTTAACCAATAGTTTAAGGCTAATAGTGATACCTACTGTTTGAAAGCAAATAGCATTAGTATGCAACCACTGTTTGACCAAAGTCAAACCACTGTTTGACCAATGACAAACCATTGTTTTCTCCACAAAACACTGTTTAACCCAACAGTGGTTTCAAACATATGTTTCCATCCATCTGTTAACCAAAGTCAACAGATGTATCAACCACTGTATCAAGAGATGTGTCAACAACAATGGTTTTAAGTTGATGAGCATTATTTATGAAAAAATAATACAAAATCATATTGAAAAAATAATACAAAATCATAAAATGACAAATGTGTAAATTCACTACTTTACTTTCATCCTTATTACATATGTATCAAATGCATAAGCAGTGAATAATAAACAATACATTAGAAAAACTATAAAAATATCAAGTTTAGCAGAGTCACCAACAATGACAGATGTCGCTGGAAGTCGTGCTTGTAGACTAAGATTTGGTATCTTTTTCAACTCTCCGTTCAATTTCGTTCTTTTATCAGTTGCCGCCTTATCTCTCGCCACATCTATACCAACTATTCCCACCAAAACCGAAAACTGCTCATCTTGCTTTTTTTTATCAACACCTCAATTATCTTCACTAACCATTCTGTTCGTGTAGACCAATTACTACTGTGACCCTTCTTGTTAGAAGCATGTGTAGCATCATCTATCGACAGATCATCATAATCATTGTCGTTTTAATCATCGTCAGCTGCCATGTCATCCCCTTTATGCACAGTTAATCACTTCATCAAACCACCACCAGCCGCCAGCTTCCTTACTTGGCCAACACACCTGTTTCAAACTGAACTTAAAATGTTTTCATCTGAAGAAATATGCCTAGTAAGAAATCCATCACCCTGTGGTGGAGAATAAGAAACTGGCAATGTAATATTGCCTGCACACATGTCAATGTTAATAATTGACCTGTGTCACCTCCAGATATGTATGTGTATTAAATTAAACCATTCTAAACAATGTAATATTGCCTGTACACATGTCAATGTTAATAATAGACCTGTGTCACATCCAGATATGTATAGAGCCGAGCCGAGCCCGAGCTCGACCGGGCTCGAGCTCGTTTAACATATGAAAGCTCGAGCTTGAGCTCGGCTCGATTCGAGCTTTATTTCTAAAGCTCGAGCTCGACTCGAAGATAATTTTTCAAGCTCGAGCTCGGATCGGGCTCGACTCGTTTAGTATTTTATTAATTAATTTATATTAATTATAACTATTATTATACATATAATTTAGTTATTTTTTATATTTATATAAATGATAATTATTATTATATAAAGATATGTTTAATATATTAATAAAAATATATATATAAACAGAAAGCTCGTTTAGGCTCGCGAGCCGGCTCGAGCTCGATAAGCGAAGCTCGTGTAAGATTAAATATATTACGTATTAATATTTAATCTGTAGCCATTATAATCATTTACATTATATAGATCAAAATATATAACAATCCTATTAAATAATTAGTTGGTAATTGTTGATGGACCATATTACCCTTATTAACTAATTAGGGTTTCCTCCTGGGTGCTTATATAAGGAGAGTTATGAGGAGGTTAAAGGTTAGACAGTTACACATTAGACACAACCCTAATAACACATAACATCATTATTTCGACCTCCATCTCCATACCGATTCCCTTATCGGTTTTTCTTAGCCACCATCATCAGTCAGCACCCTAAGGAGGAACCAGACCAAGATGACAATCATGTCAACCCTTAATGGATTCTCTGCTAACCTGTGCTGATGCAACCAAAGGTATGTTTTCATGTTTTCCATTATATTTAAACAGAACTGAACCAACATGTGGTATCAGAGCATATGTTGATTAGTCGGTTCTGTTTTCTATCCGTAAATCTGGATTAAAACTGGAAAACAGGTTTTAAAACAATAATTTAAAAAATTCGTTTTTCATCATCCGAAGTTATTACTGTTCGATTTATGTCATCTCGGATCAATTTCGGATCATATGTTTCATCTATTTTACTGTACCGAAATCATAATGTTCAAGAATTTGTTTAAATGTTCAATAATTTACCAGATTTCGGATATATGGTTTAAGGTTATTTTTTTAGGGTTCATCATGTTCTTAGTTAAAATTCGAATTTCCTTTATGTTTTGGAATTTGTTTTGAGTTGTTGAATGTTTTTCCAATTTTGATCTATTTTTTATCTAATAAGTTTTCGAAATCTGTTAAAAATATAAACAGATTATTTTTTCGAAATTAGTGATAAAAATAGATCAAAGATAAAGTAGGAAACTCTATCACAATCCCAAATTTCGAATTTTAGTTATGTTATCACAAATAAATAGCCTTATCAGTGATTTCGAAATCATTAATGTTCATGATCGCACAAGCCCCTTAACATCCGCACAAGATCAGATCGAGAGAGAAAAAAAAAAAAAAAAGGATCTGATCGCACAAGGCATAACGGATCGCACAAGGCCTTAGTGGATCACACAAGACTTGTGGATCGCACAAGACCTTGCTAATCGCACAAGGCATTACTGATCCATAAGTTTTGGGCCTTATTAATCACACGAGTTTACTTGGGCCTTATGGATCGCACAAGTCTACTTGGGCCTTGTGGATCGCACAAGTCTACTTGGGCCTTATTGATCGCATAAGACTTGGGCATTACCGATCGCATAAGACTTGGGCATTACCGATCGCACAAGTCATTACTGATCGCACAAGATCGATCCGCGCTAACAGGTGGTTTGCTATTAAATAATTGGTTTTGTAATTACTTAGCTAATTAATAAGGATCAAATAATGTTTTACAAAACCAAAATAGCTTAACTTGAATGAGCTTCTGATATATCATTTCTGGCCAAAGCTGACTTGATACATCTACTTATCATTCAAGTATTACGAAAGCTATGTTGTATATGCATCATAAGCATGAATGTCTTAATTTCTGGCCAAAGCTGATTTAATTCATTCATAGATGGCATACTCAACAAGTGCATAACTAAAGTGATTGTTTCAATTCTGGCCAAAGCTGATTTGTTACAACTACTTTGCACATATGCTTAAATGATTACACTTCTGGCCAAAGCTGTTTTGTCTTCGTTTAAGTAGAATTTTTTAGCTAAGTCTATTATTTTGATGTTAGTAATAGACATATCACAATCTCTTCACATAATGATCCTTAGATTAATGATCCTTAATTAAGTTTTTATGATCATTTCGTCTGCCTTATTCTTAGTACCCATAATGTTACTCACTACAATTTTCTTCTATATATATATCTCATCCACTCTAATTTTTTAGACCTAAAATGTTTGCTTTATTTACAGTTTCTATTAGAATTAGCTTTTAAATTAAATCCTTGATTATTTCCTAAGACACGATAATCCTATTGCTCTCTTCTGATAAAGATTATAAAGAAGAAAGTTAGAGCATGATGAATAGGACAAATCGACCATGATGTCTATTATGATAATCAAGAACTCTCTAACGTAAATGCTATCACTAAAGTTATTCCAGAGTAAGTCTTTTCCTAAGACTAATCTATAATTATGGAATAATCACTAGAACTCCTAAGATGCATGCCTTAATTTGAAACTCTAAACTATAAAGTTAAGTGGTATATGTGAATACATTATAATGTACAAAACCATGACCCATAACGTTAAGGGCTTACGCATGGAAATAAGTACATTTTTTCCAGTACATTACATACTAAGATTTTCACTTGTACAATTTGATGCATTATAAATCAACTATAACACTCAAAATACCAAAGTATAACGAGTGTGTTGATAAGCAACATATGTACAAAGAAATAAATGTTTAAAGCTGGAAAATAAGTTGTTATTCACCTTACAACCACTAAAACGTTTAAAAGAGGATTGTTCTAATGTCCATAGACAAATTACAAGTGTTAATTCCAACATTAAGGTTCTTCAAGGGAAAATCTCACTGCATAATTATGTCATTAGACTAGACATAAGCAACGAGACTATCCATTATTCTAAAGAACAGTTGAGTAAATTAATTAGATAGTCACTTATTAATGATATTTAAGTCTGATAATTCTTTAATATTCCTATTAACACATGATTAGTTGACTCTAGTTCCATAGGTTTCCTTACCAGAAGTCAACAAATAACTAACATGAGAGTTAGTGACAAAATAAATTGTTAACGCTATAAGAACCATAATAAGCAGTCTTCTAACAAAGCTTTTCGATACATTACATGTTCTGATTATTAATCAGAGTACAGTATCATTACTTAGGCTATGTCATGAAGGTTGTAAGGTTTGCATAGTCAACATAAAGTCACACTTATCTTAAACTCTCATCTTATTTGTTCTAAATATCTGGATAGAATCATTATTAAAATGAAACTAGATGATACCTTACATTTTCACAACTTTTGTCATCATGCAAATGAGAATTTGACAAAAGGAATATGAGACTTATAAATTTCATCCATTATAACCGAAATTCATGAGAAATTATGACATGGTTAATGAGGATGATTATTCATCTAATCTCATTCTAAGTGATTTCAAATCATGACGTTAAAGCCCTAAAATATTACTTGGCTTAAGGAATAAGTATGGGTCCATCATAAGTCATTCATTGACATTCGTGGAACTTATTCAAAATGGAATATTCAGACATAATTCATTTATCATTTAAAAGACTATCAACTTGTATCTAAATTTTGTCGCATATGGCCCACAGTCTTAGAAGAAATCTATTCATATGTATACTTAATAAGATTTCTATTAGATATGTCCCTAAAGTTTCTTATGATATCTGGACATTAAAGAAATCAAATAAAGTCTAACGTATATATGATAGGTTCCCACGTCACGTAGCTCATTGAAACTTCTCTTGTAGCATTCTAGAGATATTAAAGATCAGTGGGAGCATTAATTGTCTTAATAATAACTTTCAATAGTTGCAAGAGGTGGGGGAGTGAAAATTTCACATTACCTAAATTTGCACCTCTTGTACAAGACACTGCTCCATTATGACACTGTTCTACCATAACTTATCTCCTTAAATCTAATGCTACTCTTACAAAAGTTTCATTGTTGCTTAATTGTGGGCACACTTAGATTTCTTACATAAACTAATATAATCCTCAACAAGAGAAATCACGACTGACGTCATTAATTTGTTTTCTCTATTAGAATCTGTTGGTCATTAAGTATTGACCCTAAGCATGCTGAGTTCCTAAAGATTTCTAAGGTCAGTGGGAGCAGTCAACGTCCTTATTATGTCTTGCAAGGAATACAAGAGGCGGGGGGAAGAGTGTCATTAAATTTCACTCCAAATTTAACTCCGATTACACCTCTTGTACACCATACTGCACCAACTCTTATAAACTTAGAATGAAAATGATAGCAACCTAACCAAGAGCTAATCCATAAAACTGAAACTTCTAATGAACCCAATAATCAACTCAGGAGGTCATCTAGGTTTAAAAGCCTACTAACTTTGATGATTACGTAACCTCCCTAACTGAACTTGAAATGGATTTTGGAAATGTTTGCTGATCCTATCTCTTCAAATTAAGCCATTAGTGTCAATCAATATTCTTAATGGAATAAAACAGTTTTCTAGTAAAACTGATTTTATGTGTTCGTATAACGTTTGGGATTTGATTGAATTACCTAAGAGTGTTCATAAGAAAATCAAATCCTAATATAAGCGTTAAGACACGAAGAAGCATGTTTGATTGTCAAAGGTTATACTCAGGAAGAGATAAATTATGAAAGAGTCTTTCTTACCTAGTTTAAAGCTACATTAGATGAACATTATAATAGTTTAAGGATCATCACTGTTCTAGTAACTTATAATAGTTTAAAGCTACATTAGATGAACATTATAAACAATTTTCCATAACAAATGGCTGACACATTTACATGTTCATTAGATAACAACCTAAAGTTTTAAACTGAAGGTTAAAGAACACTTTATTTGTAAGCCAATAAAATCCATGTATGGGTTAATGCAAACATCATAATGTGATGAAAAGCTAACGTAATTATTTTCATCAAGAATCAAGTGGATTAATGTACCTACCTCAAAATGAGTGGGAGCAACTAAATTAAACTTGTTTATATAGATGATATTCTTTTGACAAGTATATGTTACATAAGTCAAAGCATCGTTAACACAAACTTTGATATAATAGATCTCAAAGATATCTCTTACGTGATTGATATCATAACATACTGAGATAGACCCAATGGGATATTAGTTCTGTTCCATAAGTTTAACATTAAATGGGTCCTTACATATGTAACAAACAATACTGCTCTCCTTTAGAGGATAATAGGATAAGTGAGATTATTTATTTACGCTTCATTAAATTAGAAGCCTTATGTAAGTTTAAGTCTATACTCGTTTAGATATTACTCACATTGCAACACACTAGATATGTCTAGATTAATGTGAAGCATCTAATGGAGTATTATAATATCTTTAAAGAAATGAGAGGCTATTATTTGAAGAAGAAGTGAGAATTAAAACCGGTTTATTACTCTAACTTTGAGATATTCAAAGATGATAAAATGTAATTTCGGGTATATCTTTATGTCAGCAGACAAAACATATCTCATGGAGGAGTCATAATGCACTGATATTAACAACCTAAGTTATAACGACATAATATAGTCACTAAATGTTGTTAGAAGTTTATCAGTGGACTCATAAGTTTATTAACTCCATATAATTAATGTTTTGAAGACTTAGTGTGATAAAGTCAGCTACCATGACTCCTTGAACAGTAACAGTTCAAGAGGTGCTGCATTAAATTTCGATACGCAATTAATTATTCGTTTATGAACGAATTGAGGAAACTAAGTTTGTATCGAATACATTCATGATATGCTTAAGGATCCTATAACTGAATGGCTATTACCCATAAGTCTTATTAAGAGAGCTCATAGACGGGTATTAGTTTATGGCCATGCGCAACTGCATATCGTACTATGAATGACTAAGTATTAGTTAATTTTTCCTCATCAGTTTGATTTTGTACGTCTCTAAGAATATGTCAAGTCGACATAATGGCATATAAGACAAATAAAGTTACAAATCAAACAAAGGGCTTAGGCGTATTTTGATCATGACGATTAGGTTTTAAATTAAGGCTATAGTATGATTAATGGGGGTCCTGAGTCGCATAATGATTCAACGGCTGTATTTCTCTGCTATAGTACTTGTTTAAGGCTAAAATGAGTGTTAACTCCTGATCAGGCTTATCTAATACTCATAGTAAATGATTACTCGGCTAAGTGGGAGAATGTAAGATTAAATATATTACGTATTAATATTTAATCTGTAGCCATTATAATCATTTACATTATATAGATCAAAATATATAACAATCCTATTAAATAATTAGTTGGTAATTGTTGATGGACCATATTACCCTTATTAACTAATTAGGGTTTCCTCCTGGGTGCTTATATAAGGAGAGTTATGAGGAGGTTAAAGGTTAGACAGTTACACATTAGACACAACCCTAATAACACATAACATCATTATTTCGACCTCCATCTCCATACCGATTCCCTTATCGGTTTTTCTTAGCCACCATCATCAGTCAGCACCCTAAGGAGGAACCAGACCAAGATGACAATCATGTCAACCCTTAATGGATTCTCTGCTAACCTGTGCTGATGCAACCAAAGGTATGTTTTCATGTTTTCCATTATATTTAAACAGAACTGAACCAACAGCTCGGGCTCGGGCTCGTTTACTAAATGAGCTTGTTTTTAGGCTCGGGTTCGAGCTCGAGCTCGTTTAAGCTCGGCTTATTCGACCTTTTTATGTGGTTGAGAGCACATTCAAACCATAAACAATTTAACTGTGAGTTTATGAGATACATGAAGCACACCCATCCACCGTATTTGGTTGATATCAACTCCATGAGTTAAATCATCACGTCCATGGAAGTATCCACCTAGTGAGACATAAAAGCAATGATATCTCAACTCAAATCAGTATTTGTCCGAATATAAAGTAAATTCTAAGGGTGATCGGGGCACTCGCGGGGAGGGGTTTCGGTGACCCCATTCCCCGATCGGGAACACCGCCGCCATCACCGCGGGGACGCGATTCGGGGAGGGGTTTCGGGGCTTGTTCACCGCGTTGAAATGGCACAAATATTGAGGAACGGTCATTTTTTAAACGGTCAAATTTAAAAAAAAAATCAATTTTTAAACAAATATAAATAACCACACCCACCACTAATTTTTTATACTCTCAAACCACACCCACTTCACTAATTTTTTACAACACCCACCACTCTCAAACTTTTACCACACCCACCACTCTCAAACTTTTATACTCTCAAACCGAGCAATGGAGAACCAACCCCGCGAAGCCAAGAAAAAAACTAAGGGACGGGGCTCGCAACCGTCTCGTGGTGGTTCGAGCGGTGCAAGTGCACAATCCCAACCCCCTTTCGGATACACTTCACAACCCCCGTTTTTTTTTCCAACAACCTTTACACCCCTCCTTTTATAACACCCAACCACCCAACCTTCAACCCAATTTCGGCTATTTTCAAAATTTGTTATCAATGGATCCTCCGCAATCCCCCGCCTTCGACCCATATGGTTTTCATTCCCCACAAGTTCCATCTACACGAGGAAATGTTGAACGTCCTCTACCTATTTACGACGACGAGGACGAGGAGGTAGTCCCCGAAACTCAAAATTTTGGCGACGATGAAGATGACACCGGCGACGATGAATATAATGTGGATGAAGACGCCGGCAACGAAGAAGATGACGCTCGGGATAAAAAGGAAAAAATGGAGAGCCAAAAATGGACAAAGGTCCAAGAAGAGGCATTGGCGAAGGCGTGGGTACATTGCTCTACCAACAAAAAGAAGGGCAATCAACAAAACCGCGATAGTTTTTGGCGTAAGATTTTAGATCATTTTAACGCCACCGTTGGTGGAAGTAACCGGACCGTGCATCAAGTACGTTCTAAATGGGGCCCGATGATGACGAAAATAAACTTTTTCAACGGCCTATACCAACAAGCGGTAAAAATAATATTTTTTAACGTTGTATATTTTTTAATTTTCTTTACTAAGTTCATATTTTTTTAACACTTATTATTTTATAATATGTAGGATCGCACACGAGGAAGAGGGTGTAGCGATCTCAACGTGATGAAAGTCGCTTTAAAGGAATTTAAAGAGAGATATCCGAACGGTTTTCAACATGTCGAGGCATGGGAGGTCGTTCGAAAACACGACAAATGGGCCCAAGTCCCATTGTTGGGTGAGGAAGGGGAAGGTTCGGCACAAAAAAGAAAGCCCGTTGACGTGGACCCTTCCATACCCGATATGAACGAAGACCCCTCGCCACAAAAAAACACAACGGCGAGACAAGCGTCAAGCGACATCGTCCGAGGGAAGCTCGGCCGAGTTGGCGGCAAAATTCAAAGAGTACACCACCATGAAAGAAGCGAAGCACGCGATTGAATTGGAGGCGATTGAATTGAGGAAGAAAAGAGAGTCGGAGGCTCGCGAGCTCATATCGGAACAACGCGAGACGATGAGAAACTACAATTACGATCGAGATATGAAAACATTCCTCAAGCCGCACGACGATGCTCCGCCAAATATGTTGCCGTTCATCCTCGCCCGAAAGCGCAACATCGCTATCAAGTACAGGTGGCGGTGCGATTTCTAAAATTTTTATTTTCTAGTTTTAATGTAATTTTTATTTTCTAGTTTGAATGTAATTTTAATTTTCTAGTTTGAATTTAATTTTTACTTTTATTTTCTACTTTGAAATGTCTTTTGTTAAATTTTATTTAATTTTTATTAATATTTTTTTATAAACATACATAATTACAACAAATAAAAAAAAAACCAAGTCCCCTAAGAGGGGAGTGCCGCCATCAAATTAGGGTGTGAGGGGAGTTTAAGAGGGAAGTTGACGTGGCATAACGTAATTGGGTGTGCGTAAGAGAGGGAACTCCCCTAAGAGGGGAGTGCCCCTCTCACCCTAAGGCTAGAGGGTGTGGAATAACCCCCCTTGGGCTTTATAAGGACACCTCAGCGCCATGTAGGCGCCACGTCAGCTAGAGGACTTTATAACGCTCCCCTTTAACTTGCACGGTGTGTGATGGAGCCCTCTATTAAACAAAATTAAAAAAAAAATTGATTGGATGACATTCAGTGGGCCCCACCTGAACAGCCCCTTCTTCCTCGTTAATAGCTTGGCGAGCTCACATATAGCGCCCCTCTTGAATGGCTCGGTGTGGGGGTATAGCGCCGGCGGCGCCATAGACGGTGTCCTGGCGGTGGTGGGTCCCCCCACACCCTCCGGCCTAAGGCTAGAGGGTGTGGAATAACCCCCCTTGGGCTTTATAAGGACATCTCAGCGCCATGTAGGCGCCACGTCAGCTAGAGGACTTTATAACGCTCCCCTTTAACTTGCACGGTGTGGGATGGAGCCCTCTATTAAACAAAATTAAAAAAAAAATTGATTGGATGACATTCAGTGGGCCCCACCTGAACAGCCCCTTCTTCCTCGTTAACAGCTTGGCGAGCTCACCTATAGCGCCCCTCTTGAATGGCTCGGTGTGGGGGTATAGCGCCGGCGGCGCCATAGACGGTGACCTGGCGGTGGTGGCGCCCCCACCCTCCGGGCTATGGACCTCGATACATTCAAATGCGGTTGACTTTTTTTAATCACACTTTTTAGTTCCGTTAGAATTTTCAATTAAATAAATAACAGGAAAAAAGTCAACATGAATACAAATGACAAATTCTAGCACTATGCAAAATGGGATAATCATGCCACACTTAACCACATAATTAGCTGGCATCTAACATATTTCAAAGTTAGGCCAGAGCATTTCAGTAACATCCTATATATTTAAGGATCAGGATATATATATATATATATATATATATATATAGGGAGCCGTTAAAATGAGAACCACCTCCAGTTGTAAGAACCACTCTCCACCAATCAGGGTTTGCCAAGTATACACTAGTATTTTATATTCTTGAGGGCATTTTGGTCTTTTGATCAAAGTGTCATGTCCATTAACTTTCTGACTTGTTTACACTCTCTCTCCATCTCATCAGACTTGTTTTAAAAAGCTTTGCACTCTTTCTCTTTGAAATCCTCTTTGAAATCCTTCTCCGGCGACGATTCCGGCCACACACATCTATCTTCCTCTCAAGTTTGAGAGAGAATCGGAGGGGAGAAAGAGAGTGCCGGAGAGAGAGAGAGATTGGCTCGTGGTGTCTGAAAGTTAGGACGCCGCCGCCACCGTCACTGTCTCCTCCTCCGCCGTTCAGCACCATTTAACGGAGATAAAACCCTAGGACGCTGCCGCCGCACAGGGGGGTGGTGTGTGGTGTCTGAAAGTTGTCCGGTTCCGATGACAGGTATGGTTTCGTCCCCGGTGGTGCTAGTCGTGCCGTTTGATGTCGGTTGTGCAGGTGATTGGGTGGCGGTTTGATTTTGTTTTTTTGAATGTTGAACAATCTTGACTCTGTTTTTGCTTAGATCTTGGTTTGATTTGTTTTTAGTTTTGGATTTGCAAGAAGATAGGTGGGTGTTGATCTTTGGATCTTTAATTTGTGGGTTTGATTTTGCAATCTCAGATCTTTAATTTGTGGGTTTGATTTTTGCAAACAGTGATTTTGCAAACAGTGAACTTGGATTTGAAGTTTGAAAGGGCAATCGTTCTAAATGCCCCTGTTTCTTGATCTATGATTTAAATGAAGTTTGGAATTTGATTGAACAAATGTATTCAAATGTTGAATTTTTGAACCAACAGTTCTTGTTTGAAATTGTTGAAATTTCTTAGTTAGTGGGTTTTGATTTGTGTTCTTTTGAATCTGTTGGTTTTGATATGGTCGATTTGGGCGGCGATGATGCAAAAAAAAAACGTAGATTTTGATGACGATGGCGTGGCAAGGACGGCGGATGGTAGGTTTTTTGAACCTGCAACCCCACTTTTGCAGCCTTTTTGATTATCGGATAATCTGAGCCAAACCCCGTCCTTTTTTTCGAGATACACTTTGTTTTGATGTTGTTGGTTTTTTTATTTTTCTCCACTAGTTGATGATGATAACAATATATCTGAGACACCTCCCGAGTTTACGATTTATGGATGCGTTCGTTTATGTATAAAAAGATTTTGTAAAAAAAAAAAGGTTAAACCGTAAACTTTTTAACGTAAAACGTAAAAAGTTTTACGTAAAACGTAAAAAATTTAACGTAAAACGTAAAATTTTTTACGTAAAACGTAAAAACGTATAAAGTTTTACGTAAAACGTAAAAATTTTAACGTAAAACGTAAAAAGTTTTACGTAAAACATAAAACGTAAAAAGTTTTACGTAAAACGTAAAAAGTTTTACGTAAAACTTAAAACGTAAAAAGTTTAAAAAGTTTAACGTAAAACGTAAAAAGTGTAAAAAACGACGCGTTAAAAAAACGTGTAAAAAACGGTGCGTTAAACGTAAAAAGTTTTACGCAAAACCCGTAAAAACGTAAAAAGTTTTACGTAAAACGTAAAATGTAAAAAACGGAAAAACGTAAAAAGTTTTACGCAAAACGTAAAACGTAAAATGTAAAAAACGTAAAATCGTAAAACGTAAAAAAAAACGGCGCGTTAAAACGAAAAAAAACGTAAAACGTTAAAAAACGGCGCGGTAAAACGTAAAAAATTTAACGTGAAACGTAAAAAAACGGCGTGTTAAAACGTAAAAAATTTAACGTAAAAAAGGGCGTGTAAAAAAAACGACGCTTGAAAAAGCCTGGCGTAAAAATCGGCGCGTTAAAAAAACGACGCTTGAAACGTAAAAAACAGCGCGTAAAACGTAAAAAAACGGCTCGTAAAACGTTTAAAACGGCGCGTAAAGTTTTAACGTAAATGTCGGCGCGTTAAAAAAACGACGCCTGAAAAAGCCGGGCGTAAGAATGGGGCGTAAAAAAACGGCTCTTCAAAACGTTTTTTTTAAACAAATCTTAAAAAAAATTATCATAAAAAATCTAATTTCAAAAAAGTTTTTAAACCAAAAAATCAGTTTCTTAATAAAAAATTATTAAGACAAAAAAGTAATTAATGAATGTGACAAAAAGACATTTAAGAATAATATATATAAAAGGACAAAAAAAGCAATTTTACCTAAATACCATTTAACAATAAAAAATTAAAAACATAATAAGACAAAAAAAATTAATATTAATATTAAATACTTTTAATCTCATCCATCCATCTACTTGATCTAATGGCTAGAAAGTGGTTCTCGCGGTTCTTACAACTGGAGGTGGTTCTCATTTTAGCGGTCTCCTATATATATATATATATTGGGAGCCGCTAGAATGAGAACCACCACGAGTTATGAGAACCACGACAACCAAGATATATATATATATATATATATATATATATATATATATATATATATAGGGAGCCGCTAGAATGAGAACCACCACAAGTTATGAGAACCACGAGAACCGCGCCCCGCGGGTGGCCGTCGGCGACGAAATTTTTTTTTACACCTAGATCCGTATATTTTAGCGGGGGGTTTAAATTTTCGGTTCAAACGGCGCGCCCGAGGGGGTAGTTTTTTACGCCCAAAGTTTGGTAAAAAAAAAAAGAAAAATTAAAAAAATTAAAAAAACCCAAACTTTGGGCGTAAAAAACTACCCCCTCGTGCGCGCCGTTTGAACCGAAAATTTAAACCCCCCGCTAAAATATACGGATCTAGGTGTAAAAAAAATTTCGTCGCCGACGGCCACCCGCGGGGCGCGGTTCTCGTGGTTCTCATAACTCGTGGTGGTTCTCATTCTAGCGATCCCCAATATATATATATATATATATATATATATATGAAGCATAAAATAATATACAAAAGCAGAAGTTGTCTTACGCTGGAGTTTTAATCTGTTCCCAGAAATCCATCGTCTCGTAAGTGTATAACTGCTTCTTTCCAGCAAGAGGTGACAATATATCTTGATGCAATCTTACAAAATCCTTAGCATGCGTCCTGTTAAAAGAAAATAATATCTTAGCAATTTGAATACTTCAAGCTTCTACTGATACATGTGAAAATACAACACTGAGATCTTTCTTTGTTGACAACCGAAGGGCCTCAAATCGATTTAAAACTGAATCGCAATTTGCCGTAAGACATCAAAACATATTGAAATGAAACAAAAACAGATTGAAATGAAACAAAAACAGATTGAAACTTGTTTGAAACTCATTTAAAATCAATCGAAATCACATAGAATCGCACCGAAACTCGTCCGAGTCGATCACAGACACACACCAAATCGATAAAACCTCCACTTCTCCTGTGTTGAATCAAGTTAAACCACGGTTGTGGAAGAAGCACATAAACCTGCAATTAACACATACATCTCCTCATCATTATTCAACTATCCTTCAAAATAGATACGAAAACCCTAGATATATTAAATACAGATTTGAGATGAATCTAAATCAATCAAGAGATAATTTAAATACAAAACTGAGATGTCACGTTGCTAATATAACATTTCAAGCTTCCAGTACTCCACAGGTCTATAAACCCCTGCAAATTCATCGATCACCCACCTTTAGAATTTCAAGAAATATTGGGTGGGAACTTGTAGAAACTTACATGGATCAAGATGATCATCCGATTTGCTTCTCCTTCGCTTATTCCAATCCCAAAACAGGCCTATAAACCCATGCAAATTCCTTGTTTTTTTAAACTCGAATCAGTTTCTACAATCCCAAAACAGTTTCTAAAAACCTGAATCATCAACTTAAATCGAAATCAATTTTAATATGACAAAGATATTCGCAAACTTTGAAACCTCCAAACATTTAATCAAATCTCATGAAATCAAACTTTGAAAGTACATAGCAAATTACATATTAATGTAATAAACACATTTTGTATTACTTGCATAATTACACACCATACCTTCTTTAAATCTGCTTGTTCGTGAGGAAACGCAAGCGAACTCAAGGTAGTGATAAACTTCTTCAACGAAGAAGACCAGTGGTCTTGTTATCATATACATGATACAAATAAAAATAATTATCATCACTATTCTTGCTAAACTTTCCAAATTAAAATAAAACCAGTTACAATCTTACAACCTGCACAACTCAGAAGGAATTTAAATAAGACACTCCACCGGTTCATTTCGGTGATAATCAATCCATTCTTCATCAACAGCTTCCCACAGTCTATGTTGTAACATTAAACACCAATACACAAACATAAAACTATAAAATCGCAGTAGCTAAACTGAAATTAATCCTCTAAATATCAAATATTCAATTGTATTTTCAAATCTCAATGATGAACTTGTTAATTGAGGTTTCCAAGCAATTTGTTGTTGAGTAAATGATGATGAAATTGAAGAGTAATTGTAGAAGAAGTGGCAGAGATTGTGTTACCATGAGGAAATTGACGACTTGAGATTCCCAGAAGAAGGTGTAGGGTTTGATGAATTGAATATGCTCAGAATAGGGTTTATGATTTGAAAAACCCTAAAAAAATATTTGTAAAACCTGGATTACCTGAACCATTTCTTCAATCGGAGATGCGGGAAGGAATGACCGGAGATCTTCGACGGATAGATGCAAATGAACAGCTTGTTCTCAAATCCTAACATCATATTGTTGAAGGAATTGAGACCTAAACTGCGTTTGTTAAATAACTTATTCCACATCAAAAAACTTATAAATTAAAAGTGGAATATCAAGATTTAGGGTTTGCGATTTTCTTCTCCAAAGAACATGGTCTGCGTTTGTTACATACCTTTTTATTCTATTGTCATAGATCTTCTTCTCCAAAGAACATGATTAAGAGAATTACATACATACCTTTTCATAGTGGTATCGTGGTTTGGTGGGTTTCAGACCAGAGATAAGAAATGAAGAGGAAATGAGAGAGAAAATTATGTGTAAATGAAAGAAAGAAAGAAAGAAAGAAAGAAAGGGGTTTTATATGTATATGATTTAAATTTTAAATCTGGAGCCAGAATTTTAAATCTCGCCAAAGGTTTGAATTTTGAATATGGAGCCAAAATTTTGAATGGGCAGTGGTTTTATGCAGAGGTTTGAATTTATAATAGATGTTTGGAGGTTTGGAGGGGCAGTGGTTTGAAAAGGTGAATGTGGGTCATCTTTGAATTTTAAAGTCTTTTAATATTATGCATTATAATGTAATAATGACATAAGAAAAACCTTTTTGAACAGCCTCTTCAGCTGACACATCAGCTTTTCTTATGTCACTGAAGTTTCTCCTTTTATAGAAAAGATAGATTGTTATGGTTACATACATGTTAAGAGTAGTTTACATGTGTGTAAAAGTCAAATTATATATATGTGTAATAACTTATTACATATAAAAAATGATAAAATTACTCTTAAGATGTATGTAATGATAAAAATACATATAATAAATGATAAAGTTATCCAAAATATTAAAATATATAAATAAAAATATTGTTTATTAAGAGTTCTGTGAGTTCTGTAAATATGTAGGGTTCTGAAATGATTCTCAGCCAATATATATATATAGGGGAAGGTTCAAATGAAAACCACTAGTTATTGTGAAAACTCGAAACTAATTAAAAAAGCCTAAAAAACACAACAAAATATTTTTTTTGCATACCAATTTTCGTCATTTTTTATATATAAAAATAATTAAAAAAAAATTGTAGTGCACATGTGTAGTATGTGTACTACAAAAAAAAATTTTTGAAATTTTTTTTTCATATAAAAAACATGCGATTTTTATAAAAAATAATTGAAAAAAAAATTTGTGTGTTTTTTAGGCTTTTTTAGTTAGTTTTCGAGTTTTCACAATAACTAGTGATTTTCATTTGAACCTTCCATATATATATATATATATAGAGAGAGAGAGAGAGAGAGAGAGGGGCTCATGCGAGAACCACCCTTATTGTGAGAACCTTGAGAACCAATGTGAACACAACCTAAAATAGCTAAAAAAAACCTAACCCCCACCCCCAAAAACCCTAAACGCTCCCCCCCCCCCCCCCCCCAAAAAAAAACCTAACCCCCCCCCAAGCTAAATGCTAAAAAAAACCTAACCCCCCCCCCCCCCCAAAAAAAAAAACCTAAACCCCCCTCCCCCACCCCCCACCCCCCAAAACCCTAAACCCCCCCCCCCCCCCCCAAGCTAAAATGCTAAAAACTAAACCCCAAAAAAACCTTAAAAAAATCTAAAAAAATCAAAAAAAAAATCTAATTTTTTTTTTTGAATTTTTGGCTTCGAAAAGTAGCGATTTTTTTAAAAAAGTATTAAAAAATTCAAAAAAAAAAAAAAATTTTTGTGTGATTTTTAGCTATTTTTAGGCATTTTTGGTGTGTTCACGTTGGTTCTCGCGGTTCTCACATTAAGAGGTGATTCTCGCATGATCTTCTCCCTATATATATATATATAATATGTGTGTGTATACACACATACATTATAACATAACATAACCTTATAATTAAATTTAGGACACAACTAACAAATACTAAAAGAATAGCTTAGAGTATTCTCATCCAACCCACCAAAATCTGTATGGGGGATTTTTAAAATATAAAAAGTATAAAAAGTGGTTTTGAGTGGAGCAGAGAGAAAATGTTACTGTTTATCTGTATATTTGGGGGGACACTGTTCACCCCCTATACTTTTTTAATATATATTGAAAGTGGTTGTGAGTGGAGGAGAGATAAAATGTAATGATAAAGGTAAAAAAATATTATTTAATTGAAAAGAATAGAGAAAAAATATTTATTTTTAGTGAAAATATATCGATATATGAGTTTTTTTTAGTGGAATGTATGCATAACTTAAGAGGGTTGGATGAGAATCCTGTTATATAGTTCTAGACTTCTAGGCCATTTAGGGACTCATTTATTATGGTCCTGTTACTGACTTTTTTTATATAAATTTATATTCTGACTTTTTTATATATAAATTTACATTCATGTATCAATTTTTTCTATTCGCACAAGACCCCATGGGCCCCCGAATTCTACATGACGGGAATGATTTTCATCCCTATAATCTTATGTTCTTGTTTTTGATGGTTGAATCATGATCTTTTAGGGCCAATATAAACAAGGCGATAAAAGAAGATTAGATAGTATGGGTATTAGCAGATGTAACTGCTTCTCCACTACTCAATGACTAAAAAATCATCAAAGCTGAAACATAACCTCCCAAATACTTAATGTTAGGTCAAGTTGCTTCATCTGGTTAACCCGGATCCTTTTTACTTCACGTCGCTAGCTTCATTTATTGCAAATCACATTTTAATCTAATTAAATGTTAACATTTATGCCTATGGGAAATTTAGTAAAAATGAGTTTTTCACTAAATATTTTGGACATCAATAATATTTATATATGTGTTGTATAAATAATTATTTATGAGTTTGCGTTCAAACTATGTCCAAATAGAGCTAAGATGAATGAGATATCAGAGCTTGAAGTTGTATGTTTGGAACAAACAAAAATGAGAAAAATGGATTGAGATTTGTCACCTTGTCCCACATAGGTGGGATTACAAAACTCAAAGTGGTATATAAGGAGGAGCACTTCTTGTAAATTGTTTTCCTTAAAGGCAAACACTAGTGGGGACCAAAGGGTGCGCCGCACCCGCAAACACTCACTTGTGACGTGGGTTATAGGCCCAATGTGGTGGACTTTGAACTTTGCACACCGTCTTTGTATTTTTGCCCATGAGCGCGTGGTCAGATACATGGCGGGTCCGCTTATGGCACACCCTTAGGTGGCATAGGCGGATGCCATGGCATGGCACATGTCGATGCGGCGCGAGCTCCTTAGGCGCATGGCGCACGTCATTGGCTATGACGAATAATGCAAGTGGCGCGCGAGTATGGATGACACATGACCATGTCGCGTCCTGGTATGCGTAGTGGCATCCAATTAGCGCGTGGCGCAAGGTGTATCTCCGAAGAAGTGTAGTGCAGGTTCAACTAAGGCGCGCCTTCATGCACGCTCGACCGATCAAACCAGTCTACTTACTAGAGAGTTAATGGTAGACGGTTTCCACTAGTGCCATAAGTTGAATGGCAGTTTCTTTTTTACCACTTAATATCCATTAAGTAAGAGTTTAGCCCTTTTTATTACAAGATTAATGATATTGTTTATGACAAACATTAAGATCTTGTAAATTACAAGATTAATTATCTTGTTTATGATAAAAATAAGAGGGTTGAATGAGTCTTGATGTATCTCATTATGAATATGCTTTATTCATTTGAAGGAGAGAGAAAGATACACAAAAGATTCATCTATGTTCCATAGAAATTTAGAGAAGAGCATTCTCTAAATTGTTTTACACAACTTAATTTTTCTACTTCAAGAACACCAAATTATACCCGGTGCTATCTCGGGCATGAGAGTCATCTCCGGCAGTACACATACTGTTCCGGTTGTTGTACCCTGTGAGACAGAACCGTCTGAGAGGAGTCGCATAATCTGTTTTAAGGGAAGCGTGTTGAACACGTGCCTCAACCAAAACCATCAACAATTTTGCTTGTCTTGCAGCGGAGTTTCGATCTCGTAGGTGCGGTTGAAGTTTCCAAAGACATCGACTTGAATCAAGATTGGTACAAATAAATTGTATATTACATTTATTTATGTAGTTTATGTAACCGGTATTGTACTAGAAGAATTTCCCATAAATAACGAGAGTCTCGTAATTATATATTTTGTTATATATATCTTATTAAAAAGTGAACCTAGTTCCTACAATCTTAAAACAGACTTTCGTGAAGGCTGTTGCCACAATCTTAAATCCCTTCTCTACGAGGATTTAGGTTCACGAAAGTTAAAATATTTAATGGGATTTTTGTTAAAATCTTGAAAATATTTTTTGGGAAATATTTATTTAGTACAATAAGTTGGATTAATTTTATGATTGGAGTACAATCTTTAATCCGAATACCGGGTTGCAAAACGAATGTTTTGATTCAGGTTTTAAAGTTCATGGGTTTTTTGTTCGTGTTTAGATAAACCTAACCATATACAAAATAATATGTATTTCAATATGTTTTTGAAATACTAAAAGTTTCTAATGAGCGTATTAGAAATATATATTTTGTAACCCCATACAAATTAAATGTTTGTAACGTTTAATTTATTTATTACAAGCTTGTTAGTAACCATAATTGAATATATTTATGTTGGCTTTAAAAGTCATGAAATATATTTTGTAACCCCGACTACCTTCTGTTTTGATGTAACTTAACAAGTTTTCTGGTTATATTTATTCTATTTGTCTAAAAAAAAAAAAATGAGCATATTAGAAAATAATTATTTTAATATCTTCTAACGAGCGTGTTAGAAACGTTGTTGAAAGAATAACAAAAGTAAAACTTTTTATATCTCTAACGAGCGTGTTAGAATTTTATAGAATAATAAGTTTTAATATCATCTTTTATATCTAATGAGCGTGTTAGATACGATGATTGTGTAAAACTAGCTTGTAAAAGACGACTAGATTTTCTAACGAGCGTGCTAGAAAATATAACGTTTAGATTTTCTAGCGAGCATGTTAGAAAATATTATTATTTCAAATAATAACCGACGAGCGTGTTGGAGACAATTAGTTTGGATAATAAACCTTGTAACGGTTTCATCTAAACTATTAAATTTCTAACGAGCGAGTTAGAAACGGATTTTTCCACATACGTTTAAACGATTTTTATTTGTTTATTTCTAATAAGCGTATTAGAAATAGTTTATATTTTTTATAAACTTCGAAACAAATTTTGTTATCGATTATTTCTAGCGAGCGTGTTAGAAACGATATAAAGAGTTTGATAGTTGTTTATTTTCTAACGAGCGTGTTAGAAACGATTTAATGACTTTGTCAATTGTTTATTTCTAACAAGCGGTTTAGAAAACGTTTATTTTATATAAACCAAAAACGGCTTATGGCGATAAATAATCGTTTAATTTTCTAATGGGCGTATTAGAATTAGTTTATCTTATAACCAACTATTTTAACGATTTGCAATCGTTAATCTCTAACGAGCGGGTTAGAACCGGGTTAAATATGATAAACTATTTAATATGATTTGTAATTGTTTTATATATTTTCTAACGAGCGTGTTAGAAAAGATTTGTGTTCATTTCTAACGAGCGTGTTAGAAAACGTTCATTTAAACCAAAAGTGAATAATTGTATTCGTTTTATTTCTAACGAGCGTGTTAGAAGCGTTTTACTTTATAAAAACCGAATATTTTGAATGTTTGTTCAACATTTAAATTCTAATTAGCATATTAGAATTGGTTATCATACAAACCACTCATTTTAACGATTGGTAATCGTTATTATCTAACAGCGGTTAGAAATAGTTTGAATATGATAAACCAACTATTAAAACGATGTGTATTAGTTTTATTTTTCAAATGAGCGCGTTTGAAACTGTTTTATTAAATAAACTATTATAAAGTTTATTGTATTGATTTGTAATCAAAACATAAAAAAAATATATAGTTTATTTTTAAAACACTTGCAAAAAAGAAAAATGTTTTGAATGAATAAAACATGTCTTTGCGAATTACAAGTGATTCGATACTTCCACGAGAAGTATAACGTCTTCAACCATATAATAGTCTCGGATAGACTATTTGGTAAAAAACAACTCGATGTTGTTATAAATATAATAAGTTGCTCAACTACTTGTGAGTAGTTAATTGTAAACAACTTTATATTTTGGACAACTTGTGATTATTCAAGTTTAGAGTTTCAAGACGAAACAAGTTATACGTGTTCCATTGAGGGAGTACCTCAAAACATGACATAACGATGTAATTTCGTTTATTTCGTTCTAAAGTATGTTGAAAATAATAACACTTTGTGATTTGATGTTTAGATATCATTGGTGTATCCGTTATTTTGGACTACTAATAAGTTGTCAAAAGGATACACATTTTGATACAAAGTGTAGAAACTAATTTACACGAACACAACGAGCGGCTTGTGATCATGACTTATGTAATAAGTCACAAATAAAACATCAAACGTATAACGAGTTCATGAGAAACGTGGTGTATGGTTTGAGATGAAATGCACGAAAACAAGATATGTCATCTAATGTTGAGAGCATCAACATGGAAATGCACATGTAAGTTTTCAAAGAATATAACATACGAAAGAAATATATGTTATTATTGTAAATGATTTTAATAAATTTAGCAAATTTATTAATAGAAATTTACAATAGTGATGGACTTGTAGATGCTTCTACCACCATCAATGTTGTTTAAACTATGTGGAGGCTTGGTCCTCAATTTGGGAGAGTATCCCAATACATGGTATTAATGAAACAACAACGTAAATGTATATGTCACTATAGGCATACGTGAATGCTTTGTTTTTGAGAGTCAATCTAATTGGCTATATCTCAAGACTCAAGTGATTTTATACAAAGATCTTTCATTAAAGTGACTTGAATTAAGACTTATGTTTCAGTAATTAGGAAGTCAATGGTGAAGCCTTGGAGATAAAAAGGCAAACGAGTTATGATCCTAATGGATGAAGTTAACTATGGTTTTGAGGCCTTCCTAAAAACCGATGGTTTTGGAATGGTGAAATAAAATTTCATTATTGTGTCTAAACTAAGAAACGAATGTTCGGAAGAGATAGTGGGTTATCTCTTAAGGCTGTGAAGAATCAGAATGATGCATCTTCTGTTCACATGCTAGAGTATTGTGGGCTAGACTAATACTTGTTAATTTATATGCTCAATGGAGATTAAATTAACTTTAAACATTCAAAATATGTGATGAGACAAGAACGAATTTTGTGCTAATACAAAACCATAAAGATAACTTCATTTAGTACTAAGGGATAGTTAATTAAAATGCAAGCAATGTGGGGGAAGGGACCATTTAAGAAACAAACCCTTTAGGGTATGTGGAAATTGTAGTTGAGAAGTTTTCTCAAACTCGAAATGAAAGGGAGAACCTTTCATCACCCTATTTGGATGCTGTCCAATTACACTTAAATGTGGGGGTGACTTGCATTTGAAAGTGGAAATGGTAGTTGAGAAGTTTTCTCAAACTCGAAATGAAAGGGAGAACATTTCATCACCCCATTTGGATGCTATCCAATTACACTTAAATGTGGGGGTGACTTACACTTGAATGTGGAAGGTTTGGCAATAAGAATTTTAGAAATCCTATTATATATTGCAAACGCATGACCAAGTGGAGTACACAATGGTTATATGGAGTCAATCGAGTAGATTGGACTCGAATGCCAATTGGTTAGATTCAAAATCTAGCAAGATGCCAGTCATGACACACCAAAGGCATGGTGAAAACGTCTCTAGCCATGAATTGAGTTTCATGTCATTCTAAAGATAAGGTACATAACTAGATCCAGGTTGAGATCACGAGTTATAAGTCTTATGAATCGACTAAAAGGCAAAAGTGACTAGCGAGTCAAGAACACATTAGAACAACTGATCTAAACTGAAAATTATTGTTATTGACTTAGCGAAGTCAACAAATAATTTTGGATCCAACAACCAGTGGGTTGATAAGAGATCAAGTTGTGGAATAAGACTAAAGCCCATGGAAAAAGGGACATGAGGGAAACCTAACCTAGCTGACTGGAGATCCTAAGATCTAGGTTCAATATGACAACTTAATCATGAACCGGAGGGTAGTCACTGTGGGGGCATAGCTAATATATATGTTTATGTATAAGCTAGTGTATGTGTTCATATATCCCCCTAAAACTATAAAAGGGTGTTTAAATACGTCCTAGTCCATTCCTATAATATTCAGTGACATTGTTGTGAGGCTAAGCATAATATATGGCTAATTGATTTGTGGAAATCATAGTAAGCCATAATGCTTTTAATGATTCAAAGGAATCACCTATGTGAGAGAGAAGTAGGGTCGCTTCGAATGGCATTGTGGGGTGCGCAATCCTAGAGCTCTTGCAGAACCAGACTAGTGTTCTAGGACCATAATAGGACACGATAGTGAGGGGATGGCCCGGCTAGGGAAAGCATTGTATGAATGTGTAACGCCCCAAAATTTAATTATGTACATTGCCACGGTATGTTATAAGAAATAACTAGGAATGTAAATTAGAACTTTAATAACTAGGTTGAGTAAGTTATGAGCCATTTAAATTAAGTGTGCATACATGGAGGGGGGGGGGGGGAATGTAAATAAGAGAAGTTAAGTGATTAAAAGAACAAGTAACACAAACACACACACATATGCGTGTGTTTTTGTCTCCAGGAGCAAGCACAGGATGAACCCCCTTCTTGTTTCACTAAATTGCACAAATTGAGGCTCTAATCAAGACAATTACTCTTGCATGTTGGTAGATTCTTGATCTTCTAGGTCCATTAAAGCATAAGGTAACAAGAATTTCTTGTTTTTGATGACTATGAATGTATAGAGTTTCAGGAATTCAATGAATTTATATGAGAAGTTGCATGATGATGGTTAATTGCATCACTTAGAACACGATTTACACTTGTAATTGGATGAATTGATGTAGAGCATGAAAAACCCACTTATGATAGAATGGTAGTGATATGTAACATGAAATTTTGATGTAGATTAGTATAATGATGTTATATGATGATGTTATTAACAAGATGATGTTATGTGGAATCGAATTAGGTTAAAGGTTGTATGAGATTTGATTGAATTTGATGATATTGATGTTAGTGTCATGAACTAGTCATGTTATGCATACAATACTTGTACCTTATGTTTATCTAATGGCATGCACACCAAGTGTTTGTCAAAATGCTTGAATGAGTTGATCATGTGTTGTATATTGCTAAATGGCTAGAATAGAGAGTTAGTTAGTTGTTAAATTGAAGCTATTAATAATGGAATAGAAAGAAAGACATGAGACTAAGTATGTAATTATGGATTGTAGGAATTAAGGAGGAAAGCTCAAGCCGTTCCGAGTCTCAAACGAAGAACGATAAAGGTAAGTTCCTTGCTTACAAATATTACTATCATGTGTTGATGAAAAAGGTTATTATTCTATATTCGAAGTTGTTTATTTGTAACAAGTTGGTGTAAGTCGAATACATGATATGGAGAGGTTTTGAATGAGTTAAAAGGAATGATTTGTCATGTTGAAAGGTTCATGTTTGGATGAAAGTTTTAATAAGGATTTTCTTGTATTGACTAGTGATTTGATGTCGTATAAATCTGTTAATTAAGATGCCTAATGAGTTGGTTGAATGTAGGTAAAGCGACATGATGGATGGTGCTACTTGGATCGAACACACACTTGTGATGCACGCTTCCGCAAGGCTTCTAGTTGTAATTAAAATTGTAGTTAAATGTTTTTGTTTTAAAAACGGGTCTTTTGTATGTGACTTAACCCGGTAGTTGTCGGATGTTAAACTTGTGGGTAAAGGATTCTAATAGTTGCTAGATGTTGGGTTTTAAACAATTTTGTAACAATCTTGTTAGTAGCAAGAAAGCTAAATACAGAATTTCCTATTTAAATTATTCGACCCGTTACAAATTTTTAGTAAATGATAATTGTTAGTCTCTTTTGAGGTTTGGGTTTTACAAGTTGGTATCAGAGCATAGGTTTGAGAGATTCGAGCGTGCTCGAACTCAAACCAAAGCTCTTGTGAAGGTGTGTTCGTTCCAAGACGCCACACAAGTAAGTAATTTAAGGTTTTGAGCTATGACTTTGATGGGAAACGGGAAGGGATTACGGTTAAATTATAATGATAATTAGATTGGGGTGTAAAGGAATGTTACGGGAGGTTTCGGGGATCCACGGAACCAATTCGGGTTGAAAGGAGGCTTGGAAATGAAAATTGTGAGCTAAACATCGCCTGCAGATCAGAAGGACCGTCGGCGACGGCCCCTTATGCCGTCGGCGACGGCACACCTTCATCCGACGGGCTAACTTACTGCCTACGGACAAATCTCAGCGACGGGACTTTTTAGTGGCCGTCGGCGACGCACACATGTGCCGTCGGCGACGGCGCCTCCTTTTCTGCTTTCTCTGATTTGCTAGTTTGATGCGCGAGACTCTTAAATCCAGTTCTAATACTTTGTTAAACTCTAGTAATGCCTCAAATTGATTATGAAACTAAGAAATTCAAGATAGCTAGCATGTTTTAATAATGAATGTGAGAAAGAATGAGAAGTTGTGTACACAAACGAATAAAGTAAGTAATGTAATGAGAATGTTGTAAAGAAAGGTCGAATGGGTCTATAACTTAAGAGAATAAATTATTAAGAATGAATAATGTATAGAATGATAAGGAGAATGAATGTAATAATGTTTGATACGAACGTTTATTTGTAGATGGCAAGTGGAGGAAACACGGATACTACCGAACATATAACTCGAAACGAGTTAAACAAGATGATTTCGGATGAAGTAACGAAGGCATTTGATACAAACGTTTCAAAGCTAGCACAAGAAGTGGAGGGCCAAGTACTAAGTACGGTGGAGAATATGATCACGAGTAAAGTGGATGAATTGAAGGAAATGATAACCGGGATTCAAGGCAAGAAGGAAGCAAGACGGTGCACCTACAAGGATTTCATGGCATGTAAGCCTACAACTTATAATGGAGAAATTGATCCCATCGAATGCCAAAGATGGATAGCTAACATGGAAGGGGTGTTCATTCGAAGTCATTGTGACAAGGAAGATCAAGTCATGTTTGCCACGGGGCAACTCTTACGAAGGGCTAAAGATTGGTGGGACTCGTATAGTAAGGAGATCGGAGAGAATCGAGTTCAAACTTTGACTTGGCAAGAATTTAAACAACCTTTTATCAAGTACCATTGTCCACAATCAGCTGTGGATCGAATCCAAGAAGACTTTCTCCGACTCCGACAAAGGGATGAATCAGTCAATGAGATCACGAACACCTTTCTTGATCAATTGAAGTTTTGTGAAGAAATAGTTGGAACGGAGAGGAAGAAGATTATCCGTTACCATGGCATGATTAAGGCTGAAATTCGGGAGTTCATAACTCCTTCTAAATGTGAAACTTTGGACGAGATCATTGATCTAACAAGGGATAGGGAAATTGAGATAAAGAGGCAAGATGAACGTGGGGAGAAAAGGCAAGCCGAAAAGGGGTCAACACAAGGCTCTTCTAAGAAACCCAAAACGCATGATCAAGGAAAGAAAGAAGCTTCCAAAGGAGGGTTTCCACGATGTAAGACATGTGGAAAACCCCATTCGGGTGAATGTTTATTGGGAAGGAATGGGTGTTACAATTGCGGACAAGAAGGGCATCCGTACTATAACTGTCCGAATCCCAAGAGGGTGTGCTACAATTGTAACGAATCGGGCCATGTGAAAGCTGAATGCCCAAAGCTCAAACAAGGGGTGAAGAAAGAAGGAAAGAAAGAAGAAACCGCGAAAGCTAAGGGAAGAATGTTCCAAATCTCCACGGAAGAAGCAAGGGCTCACCCGAATGTGGTCTCAGGTATCTATATGATAAACTCTATACCACTACAAGAAATTAGGGTGTTTACCCACACATAATTTACCTACACATGTAAATGTGTGGGTATTTACCTACACATGTTTGTATATGTGTGGGTAATGGTTGATAATATATTTTCATAATGATTAACACTTAATATGTGTTGGTAATGGATTTTAGCCATACTTGGTGTTGGTGGGAAAATTTCCCCCCAAAATTGGCAATCGATTAAATATTAAATTACCTACACATGTGGCAAATTTTCTTCATGTGTAGGTAAATTATCTACACATATGTAAAAAACTAATATATGTGTAGGTAAATGATTATGTTTGCCAACATATAATTTAAAAAAAAATATGTAGATAAACTAAGTTAATATATATTTATTTTATTTTTTTAAAAATGACGTGGCAAATTAAATGCCTACACATGTTTAAGTGTACAATATGTGTAGGTATTGGATATATATAAAATAAGTAAATATATATTTTTTATGACGTGACAAAACAAATATCTACACATATTTAGAAATGTACAATATGTGTAGATATTGAATGCATATAAAATACATATTTAACTCTTTTTTATAAGGTGATGTGGCAAAACAAATACCTACATATATTTAGAAATGTTCAATATGTATTGATATTGGATACATATAAAATAACTTATGAAGGCTCCAAGCTTCATCTAAAGCTTAAGCTTGGTTTGTTGGTAATTTTTCAATCTAGGTTTCGACTTGGCTCCTATTTGATTTATATATCCATCCCCTTCAAGCCCCTCCTACGTGGCGGTGACGTGGCGGCCCATCCCCTTGGGGATGAGGCTCTCCATACCCACCAGCCTTAAGGGGTAGCATCTGAATGGTCATTAAGAGGCTACCCTTAACGCATAATGTACAAACTCAAACTCATTATGCACATCTATACATAAAGCTTTTGGTGCAACTCCCATCAACATAACTCAGCCAGAAAACAAAGCACACAGATACCAATCCCAAACATCTCATCCACCGTCAATTCAAATCACAATTAGACGGTTATCATTCTCCCTTCACACAAGTTTCTTTTTTTTTTTGAACGGCCAACAAACTCAATCCCGAGCACTCTCGGGGCATCCACTGGACAAACGGAGTACTCCGAGAGTAACCCGAGTCCACCACCAATTCCAGGGAAAACCCGGTAACCCACCCGCGCCGTAGGCATGACAGTGAAATTACCGGTAAAACTCGTTTGGCTCAAGGATCCAACCTAAGTTTCCCTGGGTCTCCTATCACTGCCCACCAGTACCTCACTCTGCACCAAGTGGGAGTCAAACCTGCATCTCTCAAGAGAAATGCAAGTCCTCCACCACTTGATCTAAAGATCATTGGCAAACAAAGCACACAGATACCAATCCCAAACATCTCATCCACCGTCCATTCACACAAGTTGGCGACGATCCTAAGTTGGTGGCCCCCTTCACTTTTGACCGTTAATCAACAAACCAGTTTCATCACAACTTCCAAACCCTAATTTCAACTTTGCAACAACACTTGATCATCATCAACAATGGACAAATCGAAGATCGGAAGACGATTCGAAGGCAAAGTTGCGGTCGTTACAGCTTCAACTCAAGGTATAGGTTTCAGTATCGCTCACCGGTTAGGTTTAGAAGGTGCTTCAGTCGTTGTAACGCCCCGCGTTTTCATACTTTCTATATTTAGAAACCATCGTTTGTAAAACTATTTTTGGAAACTTTGTTTTCTGGTAATCGTTCTTTCTTTGTAATTGTCAAGAAACTGAGACTTGGATCATTAACAAAAGTCGTGTTTTGTTACAAATATGTTGTACACACTTTATATATGCTCGTATGTTCGAAACGGTGAATCAATTGGTGTTTAATCATTATTCTCGGAAACTATGCGCGAAACTTGTAATTAATCGAAACTTATGCCTAAAACATGTTTTGAACGTAAAAGATACTTGATTTCGACACTTATACGCTTAATTATACTTGGTTTACGATACTCATACTTTTCTTACCCTTAAACTACGTTTATATGACAAGAACAGCCCCTAAAACACCTAAAAACCCTTAATTTTAAACTGCAGGGGCCTAAAAGTCATTTTTGAAACTTGGTTTTCAGAAGTTGGACATGCTAGCGTAGCGCGAGCACTAAGGCCTTAGTGCTAGCGCTACGCGAGCGCCTCACTTCGACAGAATTGTGTTTTCTTTCATTTTTGGCACGAAATCCCAAGTTCCAACCTCACCCAATCACCTCTAATCCACCTCTAATCACCTCCAATCAACTCTAAACTCTTCCACTATAAATACACACCCTCTCCAACCCTTTTTACACTTTCACAACTCATTACACTCCACAAATACCCTCTCATTCAGCTGCAAATCTGCATTTTGGACAGATTTATACTCACCTACAAAAAAGAGTGTAACTTGCTTGTTTTGAGTCCAAATCACTTGATTCTTTCTTCTACTTCTTTAGTACATCCTTGGGTTTGATTCCTTGGCTTTTCCTTGGAGAAATCATGCTTGGAATTGCCCTAAAAAGGACCTAAACTTTCTGTTTTGTTTAATGATATTCAAAAACTTGTTTAAACTTGTCCAACTTGTGTCTAACACATCTCATACCTATGTCCCAATGCTTACAACCTCTCCCATGGTTGGTTAGGCTTAAAAACAAGGTTGAGACACTATAAATCAGAGGTTAAAACCACAAATACTTCTGTTTTGTTTAGGGTGTTTAACCCACAAATCATGTTCAAGCTTATGTCTTGATATAGGAGTGATTAAGGAACAACTTGGGTTATTCCAACATAAAATCCCCACATGATTTGATGATTTCTCATAGTTTAGAATGTTTATATTAATGTACTAATCTCAAGTTCATGACCCTCCTTGTTTGTTATTATAACAAGTGTAGTGGTGAACGTATACGAGGTGCCTAAATGGAAGCTTGTTCTTCCTACCTCCTACATGACTTCTATGACACATTTTGAGGTACCTAAATGAAGATGTAATCTTCTACCTCATGCTTGAAATACTTGAACCTTTGGACTTATTAATATATCTATACAATACATAACCCTATTATTCAAATAATCGAATCTTTGATGATGAACTAGTGTTCATATGTCAAGGTACTAGATTACATCATCCTAGACTATGATAACTTGTCACGATTCTAATGGAACTTTGTTCCATGAAAACATTTAAACTCCTTAGAGTTTCCTAGTGTCAAGAACAAGTATCATATGTACTAAATGATTATTTTCACATGTTATTCTCATATCTTATTTTTATGTTGTTTTAAATACCGAATCTCAACCCTATGCATACTTGAACTTTAACCCTTACACATCCAATCTTTTAACCTCATCAACTCGTCAATAATCGGATAATCGGAAAGCATATGCAACCTTTGTGAGTATACTCGTATTTCCCCCTTTTTACTTTTACACTTTTGGGGTGTAACATGTTTACTTATCAACAAACTTGCACATGAACATTTTGCTTAAACACATGAACATTCCTATTAACATGCTTGTATACGTGATTGCTTGATACATAAATTTGGGTGAGACTTATGTGTAGAACTTATCATTAACTTCGTACGAGCCAAACCTTGACATATGTAGCGCTATAGGATTAACGACCCGCCCGAAACTTGGGGTAATGTCATGAGCATATTGCGTTTCTTGGTTTGATATGTTAGACACATGCCATATTTAGCGGATATCTTGGATCATATGCTTGCTATGAGGAATTGTTCAAAACACATCTTTTGCTATGTATGTACCAAACTTGTATACTCGCCTTTGCTTTTGCATTGACTTTTATTTTAAACATGTTACAGGTTGATGACGATGATATGAAAAGAAGTAGCGTGATGCCTAGATACACATTTAGACGTTAGGTTTAATATGTTGTATCAAATTTTGGTTATGTTGTTATGCACTTCTTTTGGAACTTGTTGTTATTTGAATTTATGAAACGATGATGATTTGAAGTTATGGAATGAAATTGGAATTATTTAAATATTGTCACAAATAGCGTTATGATGTCTCGAGCAATCTTCACACTTCGTCTCATCCCGATGTTTCCGCCATTGGTTGGGGTGTGACAGATTGGTATCAGAGCCATAACTATAGGGAATTAGGAAAAGTAGGAATGCTTTAACCTAGTCTATAGTTCTAGAGCTTTATACGTATGTTTTACTTGAAGCTACTTGCATGCTGTCTTATTTGCTCTTATTTATTCTCTTTTGACCTTGTAAGCATATGTGTCACTTATGTGTTAACACTTAACATGCTATACTTGTTTTGTTATGTGTTAATACTTGTTTCATCATTTTATCCTTTATGTGTACTCTTGACATACTTTTTATGCGTTAATATTTGTTTCATCATTCCACTTTTATTGTGCTATTCTTGACATGATATACTTGTTTGTTTAATCTTTAATATACGCTTTTCCTCATGCATTTTACTCGATTATTCTAAATCCGACAACACTCATATTACAAAAATGAGACGACCTCACCAAAATAGGCGTGAAACCCACAATTTGGGTGAATGACTCTCGATCCTTCCGCTTTCTTTCTTACACGAAATTCACCACCAAAGTTAGGAGTGAAATCCACACCTTGATGGAGAAATTCAAATTTCAAATTCTAGTGGACCCTCGCCAAAGTGTCGAAATTAACTTTTGACCCGACGAGTACCAACCACACTTAGGGTACAAAATCGCCAAGTTAGGGGTGAAACCCGCACCTTGTCGAATAGTTCCACTCCTTGATTTTCATTAATCCCGCCAAGTCTCGAAATTTCAATTGAATTGGGGACATGTAGTAACTGGAAGGGTAAATACCGTCAACCGACTTGTCGGCGAGAGTATTTCACCTATTAGGCCAAAGCATGCTCCTCAAGTTCGAAAGACTTTTCGACTACTTTGGTTAGTCAAAGGTTCCGTTTTGGGACCATCCGAATTTTGATCAAACGTGTTTTACTATTTATTTTACGTAATGCAATCTTTCGAATTCGAATTTACTTTCGATATTTTCTCCACACACACAACATATTGAATCTTTTCCATACATTTATATGTATGCATGATTTTATATAATTTAAATTCATATTTCTAGTAACGAAAGGTGGAGACATATCATCGAGATAGGAGTGATTTCCTTACCTTGACGATTAACTCCACTTCCCTTTCTTAAAACGACCTCACCAACGAGTTCGGGGTGATTCCCTTACCTAGGTGGCCGTTTCCAAAACGCCTCTTCAACATATCTTATTATGCAAACTCGATCATGTTTTATATCTAAATTAGTGACCATTATTCAAAATACTTACGTGTACGACTTCAAAACATATTGCTTTACCAAGCATACTTTCTATCCTACAACCTATTTTTTTTTCCTAACTCACATACACGGATTCTTAACTTAACTTAAACGCTTTATTACACAAATTTCCAAACCTTACGAAATGCTACTTATCAACTTAAGCGGTCCAAGGAATCTTATGCCCACGAACTCTATATTCGACTTAGTCACTAAAACGCACTCATGATATATATATCACCAAACTAAAGACTTTCATTCTCAATCGGAGGATCAAACCAACCTTTCTTTTACGCCTATAAGATCTTAAGGATATTATATGATTGTTTTTACCAAAGATCCTTTTCACATCAACAAATCATTTGCTAGAACTTTTAACAATCACAAAGTCCTTTTGCTAAAATTCTTTTCTAAGGATCCTCGTTTTCACAAAAACCTCCTAAATTCATAACTTCTGGTTTAATGAAATGAAATTACTTTTGATTGAAAACTTTTTTCACCGATTTACAAAACATGTGGGCAAGAAGACTTCTTGTAGACCGACCAGCTTTGGATTTCGTAAACCCTTTTAAAACAAAAGTAGCATTTCCATTCGTTACATAATGCATTAAGCTTAACCAACAAGTACTTTATACCCTTTTACATATGTAAACTATATTCTACCTTTCAAACCAAGCTCAATCTAATTTTGATACGATAAACTCGACGTTTCATTTAAACAACTATACCCACGTAACGTCCTACACGTTTTAGTCGTTTTAACGCAACAATTCACTTATAATCATTCGTATTTACATACTTAACCGTTTGGATGATTTTATACACCTAAATCCGTGATGTTCCAACGTACACTATATACGTAAATTTAAATATTCGTACCCACACTTACATTCATACGTTTTATGCCTATACTATTAATCGTATTCATACTTATGCTCATACGTTGCATGTTTTACTTATACTCGTACGTTTCATGTTTTACTTATACTCATACGTTTCATGTTTTACTTATACTCGTACGTTTCATGTTTTACTTATACGTTTCATGATTTTACCTATACTCACATATTTCATGTTTTCACTTATACTCATACATTGCGTACTTATACGCATACACATACTACTCGTACGTGCTATGTCGATACACATACTTGCGTGCGTATTCATACCTAACCTTATACTTATACTCACACTTTCATTCATACTCATGATCCATACATTCGTACCTATACGCGAGCGTAATCCGAGGGATTCGCTTGCGTGGGTCCTATACATACTTAAGCATGGACTTGCTTACTTACTACATTCTTACATGTGCACATTCCTAATTTTCAAATTATGGATACCCTAATTCATACACAACTAGTACAAGCTATACGGATCAGGCGACGATCAATATAATCGCGGGTGCACACGAGATTATAGTGATAGGCGTATGAGAACCATAGAGTGTACTGCTGTGTATGGTAAGACACGGAACGTAACATGGCACCGAATACGGAACGGACGTAATGTGGTTAAAACATGGTGGATACGCCGCTGGTACTTCCTATATATAAGTGTTTTCACCATATTACCAAAGTTCGTAAGACGTGCCATGAGAAATTCAATGTTTTGCAGACCTTTTGGACCTAATAAAATTCACACAACTCACAAACGCATTGTATCCGATTATCCATGACGAGACTTCATCCTTAACACACTACGTTCATCTATCCAACACTTATGCTATTCTCATACTTATACTCTTTAAGATTCATTCGTTCATTCTATACTCGAATTATTCTCCTTATCCTTTTAATTCATACAAACCTCGTTCACAATCAAGCTTGTTTAAACATTCGAGTCCTAACTTACCACATTACCTATAAAGTAGTCTTCCTATTCTGGATTCTTGTGTAACTATACTTAGTATACCTTTAAAGCTTTATTTAAAGTGCCAGACCTTCTCGTTTCACTCAATCAACAATCTTCTACAAATGTGATCTCGTTACCACGTCCCATCAAAATACAAGCCGTGTGTGAACTTCTTCTTTTTCTATCCGTCACTTCCTATTATTACGTCACCTTTTTATATATGTCGCCAATTTAAGTTACTCAAACTTGCTTAGACTCACCGCACCTATATTACGCACCTACATGTTTTCAACTATGTTAGATACCTCAAATCATTTTAAAACAATGAACTCACTCACAAATTTACCTTGTCACTCTCCTAAGTTTGTGCCTTTCAAAATGTTTCAAAATGTTCAAGCCTCAAATTTTTACTAAAACTCTTCAAGTTTACCTCTCGAATAAATTTCGGGACGAAATTTCTTAAAGGAGGGGAGACTGTAACGCCCCGCGTTTTCATACTTTCTATATTTAGAAACCATCGTTTGTAAAACTATTTTTGGAAACTTTGTTTTCTGGTAATCGTTCATTCTTTGTAATTGTCAAGAAACTGAGACTTGGATCATTAACAAAAGTCGTGTTTTGTTACAAATATGTTGTACACACTTTATATATGCTCGTATGTTCGAAACGGTGAATCAATTGGTGTTTAATCATTATTCTCGGAAACTATGCGCGAAACTTGTAATTAATCGAAACTTATGCCTAAAACATGTTTTGAACGTAAAAGATACTTGATTTCGACACTTATACGCTTAATTATACTTGGTTTACGATACTCATACTTTTCTTACCCTTAAACTACGTTTATATGACAAGAACAGCCCCTAAAACACCTAAAACCCCTTAATTTTAAACTGCAGGGGCCTAAAAGTCATTTTTGAAACTTGGTTTTCAGAAGTTGGACATGCTAGCGTAGCGCGAGCACTAAGGCCTTAGTGCTAGCGCTACGCAAGCGCCTCACTTCGACAGAATTGTGTTTTCTTTCATTTTTGGCACGAAATCCCAAGTTCCAACCTCACCCAATCACCTCTAATCCACCTCTAATCACCTCCAATCAACTCTAAACTCTTCCACTATAAATACACACCCTCTCCAACCCTTTTTACACTTTCACAACTCATTACACTCCACAAATACCTTCTCATTCAGCTGCAAATCTGCATTTTGGACAGATTTATACTCACCTACAAAAAAGAGTGTAACTTGCTTGTTTTGAGTCCAAATCACTTGATTCTTTCTTCTACTTCTTTAGTACATCCTTGGGTTTGATTCCTTGGCTTTTCCTTGGAGAAATCATGCTTGGAATTGCCCTAAAAAGGACCTAAACTTTCTGTTTTGTTTAATGATATTCAAAAACTTGTTTAAACTTGTCCAACTTGTGTCCAACACATCTCATACCTATGTCCGAATGCTTACAACCTCTCCCATGGTTGGTTAGGCTTAAAAACAAGGTTGAGACACTATAAATCAGAGGTTAAAACCTCAAATACTTCTGTTTTGTTTAGGGTGTTTAACCCACAAATCATGTTCAAGCTTATGTCTTGATATAGGAGTGATTAAGGAACAACTTGGGTTATTCCAACATAAAATCCCCACATGATTTGATGATTTCTCATAGTTTAGAATGTTTATATTAATGTACTAATCTCAAGTTCATGACCCTCCTTGTTTGTTATTATAACAAGTGTAGTGGTGAACGTATACGAGGTGCCTAAATCGAAGCTTGTTCTTCCTACCTCCTACATGACTTCTATGACACATTTTGAGGTACCTAAATGAAGATGTAATCTTCTACCTCATGCTTGAAATACTTGAACCTTTGGACTTATTAATATATCTATACAATACATAACCCTATTATTCAAATAATCGAATCTTTGATGATGAACTAGTGTTCATATGTCAAGGTACTAGATTACATCATCCTAGACTATGATAACTTGTCACGATTCTAATGGAACTTTGTTCCATGAAAACATTTAAACTCCTTAGAGTTTCCTAGTGTCAAGAACAAGTATCATATGTACTAAATGATTATTTTCACATGTTATTCTCATATCTTATTTTTATGTTGTTTTAAATACCGAATCTCAACCCTATGCATACTTGAACTTTAACCCTTACACATCCAATCTTTTAACCTCATCAACTCGTCAATAATCGGATAATCGGAAAGCATATGCAACCTTTGTGAGTATACTCGTATTTCCCCCTTTTTACTTTTACACTTTTGGGGTGTAACATGTTTACTTATCAACAAACTTGCACATGAACATTTTGCTTAAACACATGAACATTCCTATTAACATGCTTGTATACGTGATTGCTTGATACATAAATTTGGGTGAGACTTATGTGTAGAACTTATCATTAACTTCGTACGAGCCAAACCTTGACATATGTAGCGCTATAGGATTAACGACCCGCCCGAAACTTGGGGTAATGTCATGAGCATATTGCGTTTCTTGGTTTGATATGTTAGACACATGCCATATTTAGTGGATATCTTGGATCATATGCTTGCTATGAGGAATTGTTCAAAACACATCTTTTGCTATGTATGTACCAAACTTGTATACTCGCCTTTGCTTTTGCATTGACTTTTATTTTAAACATGTTACAGGTTGATGACGATGATATGAAAAGAAGTAGCGTGATGCCTAGATACACATTTAGACGTTAGGTTTAATATGTTGTATCAAATTTTGGTTATGTTGTTATGCACTTCTTTTGGAACTTGTTGTTATTTGAATTTATGAAACGATGATGATTTGAAGTTATGGAATGAAATTGGAATTATTTAAATATTGTCACAAATAGCGTTATGATGTCTCGAGCAATCTTCACACTTCGTCTCATCCCGATGTTTCCGCCATTGGTTGGGGTGTGACAGTCGTTATCTCCTCTCGTCGACAGGTTTTTCTCCGTTAATCTTCGATTTGTTTACTTTTTTTTTTTTTGTAATAATCAAGTGTGATAAGCACTAGTTGATGCTCAATTGTTTGCTTTTGGTTAGAAAACACAAGTTAGGCTTACGTGTTGTACTGGGATTTCTGTTTTTGAAGGTGAATTGTACGTAAATTTGTGATGATTCTTTGTTTTGATTGTTTATGTGAGTAGTTTGTTTATATTTATTTTTTGTAATAATCGAGTTGAAATGAAGTTTAATTGCTTGTTTTTTATCAGAAAACATAAATTTAGGTTACGTGTTCTACTGGAATTGATGTTCTGAACGTGAATTGAGCGTGATTATGATCTGTTTCTCATGTGTTCTATTGAAGTTTTGTGTTTGTGAACGTGAATCGGACGTGATTATGATCTGATTCATTGTTTTTGCTTGTTTATATGATATGAAATGAAGCTCAATTGTTTGTTTCTAATCAAAAACATAAATTTAGGTTATGTGTTCTACTGGAATTCCTGTTTCTGAAAAGAGATTTGTTTACTTTTTTTTGTAATAATTGAGTATGAAAGCACTAATTGAAGCTTAATTGTTTGTTTCTGATCTGAAATTAGAGATTTAGGTTCAGTGTTGTACTGAGATTTGTGTTTGTGAACGTGATTATGATGTGTTTCATTGTTTGATTGTTTATGCGAGTTGAAATGAAGCTTAATTTAGGTTGCGTGTTCTACTGGAATTGATGTTTCCAAAGATCAAACTGTTAAAAGACTTCCAAAGAGTGTTGGGTATGTGCAATCAAGCCACAAACTTTCTCGCTTTGGTCGTGAGAAGTTGAATCTCAAAGATAAATATAGCGGTAACGATGCAAAACTGACAGAAACTAGTGAAAATAGTGCAAGTACTCTCCGTAGAAGCATTAGAAAAAGGAAAGTTAGGTGTTGGGATGAAATATCTTCATTGTTCAAGTCACGTGCCTCACTTTCCCATTGCAAGAAACACTTGGTCAACGACGGTGTGAAGTTTGAAGAAACCAATTCTGAGGACACCAACGTAGCGAGTGATTCACTGGTTGAAAAACATGAAAGTGCTGCAAAAGAATCTGATGGAGTTGCTTGTAATACATATAACAACAGGTGTCTGACGTATACGTTCAGCAGGCGGCATAAGAAGGTTTTATCATCTAAATCTGAGAACTATTCTTCTCATGGAAACAGTTGTAACCATGAAAACAAGGAGCCTGATCTGATTGAAGATTCATCTAGCGATAGCCAAAACATGATGGACATTGCTTGCCAGGTTAGTTTTCTCTTCACCAAATTTCTTTCAACACCATAATTGAAGTTATTCACCCCTTAAAGTAAGTCATATGTTTTAGAATCGATGATCAGATGCACCATAATGTTCATTGCTGGGATTCTTATAAATTTGTGTGATAAGAATAGCATATTTTGACCAGTATAGTTTCGGGCCTCAAGTCTTGTCCTCTGATTGCCTGGTGCACAATCCGTTTTATGGTCAGAACTAGATAGACTTAACATTCAATCCATTTAATGACTACAATTAGATTGAAGTATAGAATCTCCAACATTTTGGGGCCAACGGGTGTGATTTCCATCTAACTTGTCAATAGAAGTTTTTTTTTTCATTTCAAATTTAAACTAAACTTAACGATTACATTTCTAATTTGTGCAGTTAATTTCCTTGTCCGCGAATCGTAGTTGGTGAAGGCATTCAGTGCTTCAAAATGTGATATGCAAGCAATGGTGTGTGAAGCTTTTGAGGTGTTGGTCATATTTATGCAGGTATCTACTTTGGCTAGTCGCCAACTCAGTCGTCACTTTCCAGTTCAGGTTTGGACTCATATCGTGGATCACAACATTTTGCCCTAATCCACACCCATTGCGTCCAAAACACGTTGGTGATATTTGAGTTCATGTCTCTTAAGCTTCGTCTATTTGATCCGTTATAAATAAAACATAATCCGATTCGACTTGCTCTTAAGTTAATGGGTCAAAACATATGGACAGGCAAAACATGGAAAGGTGTTGGGAGCTCAAATAGCAAGGTTTCACAACCGACAAAAGCCAATTAAGATATTTTTCAAGTCAAATGGAAGTCGACAAGATCATATAAACAGCTGCTGATGGATGCTTGTATATACATGAGTTATTTAGCGCATCAAGTTGCAACCGAATTGCTGAGATGTTTTCTCAATAATTATTACAATATTCTTTAGTAATGTTGTGTCTGTCGGATGGTGTGTCATTACTTTGTAACTACCAATGTGTATGTTGTATTAGCGGACATTTGTTTGGGTACCGGATGATATGGACATCAAGCACTAAAGTGAGTGCTTGGTGTATGTTGATGAAGTTCATTTGTAGTTTTGAGTTTTTCTTGTTCAAGTATGTATCAGGTAATTTATAGTTTGTTCTTATTTAAGTCAATAATTCATAAATTGACTTGAATGGACAATAAATATGGCCATATATATTTATATTATTTGGGGTATGTTTCTACGGTGATGTTTATGTTGTACATGATTTTACCTATAGATGCTAGAAAATATTTTGTGTTATCTTGAATTGTTCCAAAAGTCTTTAGAAAAATGTATAAAAGTAATCATCGTTGGTTTGTTAAACTATCGAGCTGGTGTGTTATCTTGAATTGTTCCAAAAGTCTTTAGAAAAATGTATAAAAGTAATCATCGTTGGTTTGTTAAACTATCGAGCTGGAGGTCTCACTTGGAAACATGCAAACCTTCATCGGAGTCGCATTGGCGTGCCACAACGCGCGCAAGGGTATAAGCCTAGTTTAATTAAAATTAAAATTACCATTTTACGTTTTATTATCAAACGAAATCAATCAAACAAAAAAAAAAAAACAAACAAACACAATAGCAGCCTTTTATTAATAAGGATCAGCCTTAACCCAAAAACAATATCCACCCATTTATGTTTTTTCCAAAGAATCGAATAAGACTTGAGTAAAGGACAGGGGCGGATCTAGAGCCATGAAGGGGTTCATAGAAACCCGTTCGGTTCGTAAGTTATAGTGTTAAGTTATATAGAAAATATTGAAGGAACCCTTTAATATTTTGTAGGGTAACCTTGCAAGCAAAGTTATAGATTGGCTTACTGGTAAAATGTGTGCTGAGTGTAATTGAGGTCTTGAGTTCGAGTCCGGTTAACTCTTTTTTCCGATTTTTATTTGCGTTTTTTTTATTCTTTTTTTTTTACTCAAAAACAAATTAGGGTTAGTGATTTACCACACTAACACACACGACCACACAGGCTCTGCCACACTTACGGTTGCCCTGAAGGTAATTAGTATTGCACTTTTCTTAGTTTTATGTTGGCTTTTTGTGATAATGTGGAATTTGGATATTATGATGCAAGTGTTTAACGATATCAAAGATAAATGTGTATAGTTTATGTATTAAATATTAAGTTTCAAGAAGTGATTGGGAGGCTACGATCCCCTATGTTATTGATTTTGAAGTGTGAATCCAAATAAGTATTAAGTTGTTTATTAATTTCTAATTGTAAATTGAATTTGATATTCTTGCATCTTATTTATATATAGATATGGGTCATCAGTGGGTAAAGAATGGGAACCGGGTATCGACCGAGTATGTAGATGGGGTAAAAGAATTTCTAAATGTTGCCCGACAAACTTTGAACTCCAACGGATTAACTTTATGCCCATGTGCTAATTGCCTCAATACGAGACTGCAAAAGATAGATGTCATTGCTGCCCATTTGATTAATGTAGGAATTGATAAGTCGTATACATGCTGGGTGTACCACGGTGAGGATGAAGAGGATGAGGGACCTGATGAATTTGTTAATGAGGAATCTGCTGGCTTAAGAGCGGGATTAGAGGATGCGACTGGTCATCCATTCTTTGATATTGGCACTACCAATGATTTGATTGGAAATCAACAACCAGTTGATGGAAATAATCGTTATAAGAAACTGCATGAAGCGCTAAATAATCCCGTGTATGAAGGATGCACGAGTTCTTCTACCTTGACATTTGTTGTGAAGTTGATGAATTTGAAAGTGATGAACAAATGGACTGATAATTCTTTTGAGATGTTACTGAGGATATTGCATGAGGTACTTCCTGCTGGTAATAATTGTCCAGAGAGCTATTATGATATTAGAATGCTGCTTTGTGAAGCTGATTTAGGTTACGAGCTTATTGATGTGTGTCAATATGATTGTGCTATATTCTACGGGGACAACAAAGATGCCATAACATGTCCAGTTTGTCAAAGTAGTCGTTATGTGCGCAACAAAATTGCATATAAGAAGCTGCGTTACTTTCCGATAACACCTCGTTTGAAGCGCCTATATGCATCACGCCACACAGCTAAAGATATGCGGTGGCACAAAGAAGTACGCAAGGATGAGCAGGGAGTGTTGCGCCATCCCGCTGATGGAAGGGCTTGGAAACATTTTGACGACATGTATCCTAAATTTGCAGATGATTCGAGGAGTGTACGATTGGGGTTGTCTTCAGATGGGTTTAACCCTTTTAGTAATATGACAACAACACATAGTATGTGGCCAGTCATTTTGATGCCATATAACATGCCACCTTGGTGTACAATGCATAAGAGCAATTACCTTTTAAGTTTATTGATTCCTGGGCCAAAATCTCCTGGTAAAGACTTTGATGTCTTCTTAAGGCCGCTTGTAGATGAACTAAAAGTTTTATGGCGTGATGGGGTTGAAGCATATGATGGATATTCAAAAGCTCCTTTTACTCTTTATGCCGCAGTAATATGGACGATTAGTGACTTCCCAGCTTATGCTTACTTGTCCGGGTGGAGCACTATGGGCAAATTGGCATGCCCAATATGCTTAGAGGATACTCGTTCTAACAGGATTCGTGGTAAACAATGTTATACAGGGCACCGATGTTTTTTAAGTAAAACACACAGGTGGAGAAAGAACTTAGAGTTTGACGGAAAGCAAGAGAAAAGACAACGACCTCGTCAATTTACAGGTGATGATATTTTGCGACAGGTGGCGGATATACCTACATGCACTACCGGAAAAGCACCTAGTAATGAGGATAGGAAGCGTAAACGAGGTTCTGATGAGTTGAACTGGTCAAAAAAGAGTATATTGTTTGAACTTCCATACTGGTCTAAATTATTGGTACGTCATAATCTTGATGTCATGCATATAGAAAAAAATGTATGTGATAATATAGTAGGGACATTGTTAAATGATCCTGTGAAATCAAAAGATACTACAAAAGCACGTTTAGACTTGGAGGATCTTAACATTCGCAAGGAACAATGGTTGAAAGAGAGAAATGGAAGATTTGAGAAACCTCATGCTAATTTCACATTGACCCATGACCCGACCCGTTTGCCAGGTCTAGTTGCATGGTGTGCGATAGGTTCTGAATTTCAACTGCGTCCTTGCGCAACACCCGGGTAGCTACGACCCTAGTTATTAATATTCATAAGTTTTTTATTTGGCTTTCTCACGTATAGCTCAAAAAAAATGATACAACCTTGTATTCTTAGTTTCTTATAAATTAAAGAAATCATACAGGAGAATATATAAATACAAAATGACAACATTAGCTATATAAATATAAAAAAATAAAGAAAGTGGATGGTTTATTTGAGATGAAGAAAACTGAACGGCTACCTCATCCTTCCGCGCTTTGATTTTCCCGCTCCAACTAGTTTCCCTCTTTCAAATTGATCACGATCTCCTGAACGGTTTTGTTTCTTCCAAACAAGGATGGGATCTTGAGCAAAAGTGGTTACATATTTTTCCCATCAGAGCGATTCTGCCTCTTGTACAACAACAGAAACCTCGATTCAAGAAACCCTCATTTGCTATCATTCACTCGCCCACTTGAATGGAGAGGTTAGTAGCCATCATTCAATTCGAATATTTGTTATGAATTTTGATCTGGGAGCATATGTTTTGGATCGGCTCATTATAAGTAGCCCTAATTCGTGTGTAAAGAAAGTTCAATCTGATTCTGATGTTAATGATTCCGATTATTGTTGTGGGTCTTGTTTTATTCTGATTCTGATGTTAATGATTCCGATTATTGCTGTTGTTCTTGTTTTAATCTAATTCTGATGTTAATGATTTCGATTATTCTTGCCGTTCTTGTTTTAATCGGATTCTGATGTTAATGATTCTGATTATTGTTGCTGCTAATGATTTTGATTTTGCTGCTGTTAATAATACTTGTCGTATGTTTACTGTATAATGCATGTTGTTCCTGTAATACTGTATTCTGTAAGTTGAATTTGCTTCACCAACAACATTAGTCACTAACCTTGTAAAAATTTTAATATCACCAGGTCCTAAAGTAAATGCGAATGAAGGATAGTTTAGTTGTGCCTCCTGTATAACTTCTGTGCATATGGCCAGTTTCTGTAAAATGACCCCAACTTGTTTGCTTGTATATCCGAGACCACATAATGAGTTCACTGGACCAACAACATTAGTCACTGTCCTTGTAAAATTTTTAATATCACCAGGTCCTAAAGTAATTGCGAATGAAGGATTGTTTAGCTGTGCCTCTTGTATAACTTCTGTGCATGTGACCTGAAACCTGTTCTGACCCGAACCCGTTTCGACCCGAACCCGTTTCGACCCTAACCCGTTCCGACCCGAACCCATTCCGACACTAACCCGTTTCGACCCGAACAATTGCTCTTATGTTTCTATCGATGGTGCTAGCACCGACGGCGAGAATCCATGGTGCCTCATTTGACAATGATGAGTTCACTGGACCAACATTCCCTGCTGAACAACTTACAAAGATTCCTTTCTGAATAGCACTAAATGCACCAGAAACACTATTAGTAAAATCAGTCTTTCCGGTCAGCTTCGAGTTACACCCTTGACTATCACATCTTCCTGAACCAGAAGCACAATTAGTGAAATCTCTGGCTCCGATTAGTTTATTGTTACACCCTTCAATAATAGTTATTTACAATTTTTTTTATTTGACTGCTAAATACAAAAGAACTGGTCAAATAATTATAATCAGATTTTGTATTTGAATCTAATAAAGGAAAATGACGGTGTACGAGAAACAAAGAATGAAAACAATTGAAGAGAACAAAGCGAAAATGAAAGCAGCGGGTCTTGATGAAAAGGCGTATCCGTATAAGGGTACAATTCCGATGTCACAAAATGAGAAGAGTAAAAGTAAAAAGAAGGGGGGTTTGGAAGACAATGAGGAGCTTATGCCATTTTCCACCGATGAGGAATCAAGTTATTCAAGCGGACCAGATAAACGAGATGAAATATGTGCATCTAAAAAGATGGTACTTGCTTACTATTCTTGCATTTTATTTATCTAGATATTGACTTGTAAAATACTTTCTTTTTCTTTATATTCTTAAAGAGCATAATGACAAGTCAAGGTGGCCAAGGTAGAAGACAAAGTGGCCGAGCGGGGCAACCTAGAGAAGATGGACGACGTGTTGGTATGTGATTGTGTGCGTATATATCGCTTTGCTTTTTTTATTATTATTGAGTACACTAATTTTTGTATTGTAATATATTATTAAATTAACATGATATAACTTTTCAACACCAGTTTATTAATTAATTAGCTTACATTTGATCTGTTTGTGTTCAATAGCTTTCATTATACGCAATCCCCAACTTCTGAACTTTACACGACACACCATTAACTCACTCTTTGTAAACTGCATTGTACACAGATCCATCTCCAAGAAACTTGGTTATTAATGCAAAGCAATCTCAAGGACCAGATAAAGAAATTGTTAATGGTATGACAAGCACACAAAACATGTTAATGTTTTTTGTAAGTAGTGTTATAAATGTAAATGTTCTTCTACTTGTTTGTAGACACAACTTATGAGACCGAGGAAGAAGTTGGTGATAGTATGACAGGTAGAAAACGTGGCATTACTTGTGGGAAAGGAGCTCGAAAGGCAATGAAGGCTAATAAGAAGAGATTGCCAGTGGAGTTTAATTTTGAAACAATGCAAGCAATATGTGAAAATGCCTCAGCGTTCATGTATGAGTGTGGCTATATTTTGCGTAACAATTGTAGCTTACAATATAAAGAGTGGAGACATGTACCGAATGAAGTTAGGTTGCCGTTACGCCACAAGCTAACCGTAAGTTTCTTCTTATAATTCAATATGATTTTTAATATTTACATTTACTAACGAGTTATTTGTATTTGTTACATTTGTTACTTGAAGACACTTTTTGAAATTGATGTGGAGGATTCAGATATTTGCAAAGTTATTGATAGCCATTTGGCGAAAGCATGGAGAGGTTACAAAAGTAAGTTGCATGATTACTTCAAAGAGATTGGAGGATTGATAGATCCAACTAGGGCAAAGTCCACACCTCCTTCTAATGTTAGCAAAGAAGACTGGGAATATCTTTGTGATATGTGGTCAGAGAAAAAATACAAGGTAATGCTTTAATAATATTATTACTTTGTTAATCATTATCATGGTTTAAAAAAACGGCTGAGGCGGAACGGAACAAAAACGCATATGAGGCGGCGCCTCAGGTTCAGATATTACACGCACGCCTTAGTGGGGTGAGGCGTACATTTTGTGCCAAGGCGGAACTATAATACTGAGGCGTACACTTTTGTCTCTTTAGGGTTTTTTTAGGCGCCAACTTATTGGCGGCAACAATAAACTGTTATTAACTGTTAATATTACTTGAGCTGTTATTATCATGATTCTGTTAATTCATAATGATGATTATAACTGTTAATATTACTTGAGCTGTCCGTTTTTGAATCTGATTTTGCTGTTAATATTACTTGATGATGTCCATTTTTGAATCTGATTCTGCTGTTAATATTACTTGCTGTTGTTCTTGTTTTAATCTGATTCTTAATGCTTTTATAATCCTATATTAACAGCAGAAATAATATTTGCTGTTAATACTTAATATATTACTTGCTGTAATAAACTTGCTGTTGCCTGTTAATAATACTTGCTGTTAATTATAGAGTATTCACTTTATTCATTTAGATAATACTTATTTTGATGTTAAGTACTTATTTTTAACTACTGAATCTAATGGTATTTTATGAGAACTCTTATTTTGATGTTAAGTAATTATTTGATTATGATATATATAATTTTATATTTATTTATTAAATCCGCCTCGGCCTTATGCCTCGTTTCGCCTCGATACTTACGCTTCGTGAGGCGAAGGGAAAACGCCTCGAAACTCGTTTCCGTTTTTTAAACCTTGATATTATTAAATTCGGTCTAATATTTTATGTTTTACTTGGTTGTATGAACTTGAAGGAAAAAAGCAGAAAAGAACGTTGCGGCACGTGCACAACGAAAATTTAATAGCAAAAATGGCTCGAAAAGTACAATTCGCTATCATGTTGAACGTGGACTGGATTTGGAATCTTCATCCGGGCAACTTGAGACTTGGCGGCTAACACATTGGGACGTAAAAAAAGGTTGGCTATCTATTGACGCGGCTACAAAATATGTAAGTTTACTTGTTTATTTCTACGCTAAATATCACTTATTAGGTATGTAATTAATTTAGTGTACATGTCTTCTTTTCTTTTTCTTTCTAAAAGGCAGAAATGATGAAGCTGAGAAATGAGCATCCTGTGGAATTAATGAGCGATAAGTCGATTATTGAGACTGTACTTGGAAGAAGCTCTGTTCGTTTGCATGGGTGGGGACGTGATCCAGCTAGTTCTAGTAGCACAAGGGGTGCTACTAAAAAATCAAAGTGTCTTGCTTACGATAAGCTGGCGGAAGAACTTGAAAGGGTGAAAGGTAAATGTGCAATTATGGAACAAGCATTGATTGAGAATAATATTATGCCTCGTCCACCAAGCACACTAGAGCAATCTCCATATGATGCATTAGAGGGTGTTGAAAACATCGACGAGTGAAGTAGTAGATTCTATAACTCGTTAGTAACTTTAGAACAATTTTTTTTTGTTTGTTTTAGTATTTAAATTTCTATAACTAGTACTTTATTTTGTTGTTTGAATGCTTGTTTAATTAGTTTTAATTAAGAATCTTTATTTGGTGATGTATGTTTTCATGTTGCTTTTGTATTTGTTTGTATATATTTAAAGATTATCATCTACATTTAGTATGGTCAGTGCCTACACTTTACAATATAAATACCAACACATCAATGTTTTTTTCTATACAAATTAAGATCAATGCCTACACATCTTCTACATTTACTTACACATAATATTGCTTTTACCTACACATAGTATTACCTTTACCCACACATATATTCATGACACGTGCCATTACTATAGTCCACGTCAGCTGCCATGTGAGATGCCACGTCGGATGCCACGTCAGCTGCCACGTCAGATCTTGTCTAAACAAGTTGTTGTACTTCTACCCACACATATAATAGGATTTTAGCCACACATATATGTGTAGGTATAGCTTAATATATACCTACACATAACTTATGTGTGGGTACTGATCTATATCTACAGTCATGAGCCAACACATCATAACACTTAATTTATGTGTAGGTAAAGACAACTACCAACACATTATAGGCTTTTTCCCACATATACTTTGTGTTGGTAAAGAACCAAATTTCTTGTAGTGTACCCACATATATATTATTCGATACCGGAGCTAGTAGATCATTCGTTTCTAGTGAGTTTGCACGTTCCCCTTTATTCAAGATAGAAAGAATGTGTACACCTCTCGAAGTAGAAATTGCCGATTGTAAGAGTTACCTTTTGCACGAAATATGTAGAGGTTGTAGAATCACTATAGATGATGAAGATTTTGATATTGATTTGATTCCCATGGTTTTGGGAGAATTTAAAGTAGTGGTGGGTATGGATTGGTTATCCCGTTATCGCGCGGAAATTTATGTGAAAACAAAATTATTCATGTGACATCTCCTAAAGGGAAACGGGTAACCATTCATGGGAAAAGGGAAGTAGGTGCAAAATTTTGTACTATCTTAGAAGCAGTTAAGTATGTGAGGAATGGAAGTAAAGCATTTTTAGCCTATGTTGTCGATACAAAATTAGGTGCCCTAAGAATTGAAGATACTAGGATAGTGAATGAATACCCGGATGTGTTTCCGGATGAATTGCCGGGGCTTCCTCCCGAGCGGGAAGTCGAATTCCGTATCGAGTTGGAACCAAATGCCAAACCGGTAGCCAAAGCCCCTTACCGGTTGGCACCCGCGGAGGTACGAGAATTGATGGCTCAATTACAAGAACTTCTTGACAAAGGTTTCATACGCCCTAGCGTATCCCCGTGGGGAGCGCCTGTTTTGTTTGTTAGAAAGAAAGATGGGTCGATGAGAATGTGCATAGACTATCGTGAGCTCAACAAACTCACGGTAAATAACCGATATCCCCTCCCGAGAATAGATGATCTTTTTGATCAATTACAAGGGGCGAGTTGGTTCTCAAAGATTGACTTGCGATCAGGTTACCATCAAGTACGAGTAAGGGAAGAAGACGTACCTAAGACCGCGTTCAGGACCCGATACGGACATTATGAATTTTTAGTAATGTCATTTGGGCTAACTAACGCTCCGGCTGCTTTTATGGATCTAATGAATAGAGTATGCCGAAATATGCTAGATCAATTCGTCATAGTATTTATTGATGACATTCTAGTATACTCTCGTAGTGAGTCTGAACATGCAAGTCATTTACGTAAGGTACTCGAGACACTTAGGTGGTGTTTGTTTTTTTTTAAAAGTACTTCTGAACCACTTTTGTCTTCCCCACGCAGACCACGCGCAGATGTAGGGCCTTGCAGCTTGTTTGTTTTTTAGAAGACTTTTCACAATAAAACCTCTGCCTCACCTCTGTTTCACGCAGATATAGACTGAAGTCTTCTGGCCACTTCAAAGGTCTTCTCCAAACCCTAAACAGAACAATAGCAGCCGCAACCCCTCATCTCCTCCTTCTCCACGTTCGCCATCGCCTCTGCCACCGTCTCAACCTCCGGCGCCGCCCCACCACGTCCGACATCAGCCTCTCTCCACCCTCTCCGCCCCCACCACGTCCGACAAGAGCCCTCTCCACCCTCTCCACCGCTCGTCGTCGCACCCCAGCCCCGAAACGACCACCCCAGCCCCTCCACGACCAGCCCAACACCTCGACGTCTCACCCCCGGCCCTCGACGACCACCTCAGGCCCTCGACCTCCACCATAATTCAGAAACCCCCTCGATCTCTCTCTCTCTGGATCTCTCTCCTCCCTCGATCTCTCTCTCTCTCTCTTCAGAAACCCCCAAATTGAAACCCTTGTGGTGGTGGCGGTGGTGCTTGGTGGTTGCGACAGGGAGGAGGGAGGAGTGGTGGTGAGCGTTAGGTGGTGGTGGTGGTTGCGACGGGATGGTGGTGGCTGCGACGGGATGGGTGGTGGCTGAAGTGGTGGTGGTTGGTTGTGGTGGTAGAGGTGGACGATGGTTGTGGTGGTAGAGGGAGGCACAGAGAGAGAGATCAGAGATGTTCTGTGTGTTTTTTGTGTGTGTGTTGAGTGTGAAGAGGTTTTTATATATAAAAAAAACAAACCCTCTTCTCCTTGCAGACTGCAGACATTTGGTCCACCTCTTCTCCTGCAGATGCCTGCAGATGTGGTCCGCAGACTGCAGACCTTTTCCCGCAGAAAAAACAAACAGCACCTTAGAAAGGAAAAGTTATATGCAAAATTTTCTAAATGTACGTTTTGGCTCAGGGAGGTGCAGTTTTTAGGCCATGTAATTAATGAGAAAGGAATTTTGGTGGATCCTTCTAAGGTAGAAGCTGTAATAAAATGGGTACCCCCAAGGAATGTTAATGAAATAAGAAGTTTCCTCGGTTTAGCCGGCTATTATCGGAGATTCATCCAAGATTTCTCTAAAATAGCCCTCCCTTTAACCAAGCTGACGAAGAAGGAAGAAAAGTTTGAATGGGGCAATGATCAACATAAGGCTTTTCGAATATTAAAAGAGAAATTGTCAAGCTCTCCCGTGTTAACGCTGCCAGAAGGAACAGAAGACTTAGTGGTTTATGCGGACGCAACTCATCAAGGGTTGGGTTGTGTCTTGATGCATCGAGGCAAGGTTATTGCTTACGCTTCAAGACAGCTTAAGCAACATGAAATTAACTATCCAACCCACGATTTAGAATTGGCGGCGGTAGTGTTTACCTTAAAAATCTGGAGGCATTATTTGTTTGGAACAAAGTGTACAATTTATTCAGACCACAAAAGCCTTAAATACTTCTTTGAACAGAAAGATCTCAATATGAGGCAACGAAGGTGGCTAGAATTGATCAAAGATTATGACTGCGACATTCTTTACCATCCGGGAAAAGCTAATGTTGTGGCGGATGCGCTAAGCCGGAAAGAATACCCACCACCCATTCGAGTGAAATCGATGAGAATGATAGTTACACCGAACCTTCTTGAAACGATACGAAAGGAGCAAGACGAATCTTTGAATAAAGGTGACCCGAAAGGTGAAAGAACGAAAGGGTTTGAAAATAAACTTGAAGCAAACGCGAGCGGGATAAGAACGAGGTTTGGGCGGGTGTGGATACCACGTTATTGTGAAGCAAAGACCTTGTTATTGGAGGAAGCGCATAAATCCCGTTACTCGGTCCATCCGGGAGCCACTAAAATGTATCGAGACTTGAAGGAAAATTATTGGTGGCCGGGAATGAAACGTGATATTGTTAAGTATGTATCTAAATGCTTGACATGTTCCCAAGTAAAGGCGGAACATCAAAAACCCTACGGAAAATTGCAACCTTTAGAAATCCCGGTATGGAAATGGGAAGATATAACCATGGATCTTGTGACCAAACTTCCTAGAACGAGAAAAGGGCATGACGCAATATGGGTCGTTGTTGACCGACTTACCAAAAGCGCCCATTTTCTACCTATACGGGAGACTTATTCCTCAAAAAGGTTGGCAGAAATTTATGTAGATGAAATCATTTCCCGCCATGGTGTGCCTGTATCTATTGTGTCAGATCGGGACACGCGATTTACCTCCCGCTACTGGCAGAAATTTCACGAAGAAATGGGCACACAATTGCATATAAGTACCGCGTATCATCCACAAACAGATGGTCAATCCGAAAGGACCATCCAAACTCTTGTGGATATGTTAATAGCATGCGTTATGGATTTCGGGGGAAATTGGGATGAACATTTGCCATTAGTGGAATTCTCGTATAACAACAGCTACCAAAGTAGCATAAAAATGGCGCCGTATGAAATGTTGTATGGGAGAAAGTGTAGAACCCCTGTCTATTGGGGAGAAGTGGGACAAAGAGAACTCGCTCCTAAGGATGTAGTAGCTATAACCAATGAAAAGATTGACATGGTACGGGCTCGATTAAAAGCGGCGCAAGACCGACATAAGTCGTATGCAGATAAAAAGAAGCGTCATATTGAGTTCCAAGTGGGGGATCGAGTGTTCTTGAAGGTGTCTCCGTGGAAAGGCATAATTAGATTCCGTAAACGAGGAAAGTTGGGTCCCCGATATATCGGACCATTCAAGATTTTAGCTCGAGTTGGAAAAGTAGCTTACCGGTTAGAATTGCCTTCAACATTAGAAGGGATCCACAATACTTTCCATGTGTCACAATTACGAAGGTGTTTTTCGGATGTAACGGCTCACGTGCCTCTCGAAGACATCGAGGTAGACGTGAGAATGAATTACATAGAAAGACCAGTAGCTATAAAGGATACCAAGGTGAAGACTCTTCGCAACAAGGAAATCAAGCAAGTGTTAGTTCAATGGCAACTTAGAAAGGGATCAGATCTCACTTGGGAACCGGAGGATGAAATGAGGAAGTTCTACCCGTCCTTATTCGGTACGTAAATCAGGTTTCGGGGACGAAACCTTCTTTAAGGGGGATGGACTTGTAACGCCCCAAAATTTAATTATGTACATTGCCACGGTATGTTATAAGAAATAACTAGGAATGTGAAATTAACGAGAATGTGAATTAGAACTTTAATAACAAGGTTGAGTAAGTTATGAGCCATTTAAATTAAGTGTGCATACATGGAGGGGGGGAAATGTAAATAAGAGAAGTTAAGTGATTAAAAGAACAAGTAACACAAACACACACACATATGCATGTGTTTATGTCGCCAGGAGCAAGCACAGGATGAACCCCCTTCTTGTTTCACTAAATTGCACAAATTGAGGCTCTAATCAAGACAATTACTCTTGCATGTTGGTAGATTCTTGATCTTCTAGGTCCATTAAAGCATAAGGTAACAAGAATTTCATGTTTTTGATGACTATGAATGTATAGAGTTTCAGTAATTCAATGAATTTATATGAGAAGTTGCATGATGATGGTTAATTGCATCACTTAGAACACGATTTACACTTGTAATTGGATGAATTGATGTAGAGCATGAAAAACCCACTTATGATAGAATGGTAGTGATATGTAACATGAAATTTTGATGTAGATTAGTATAATGATGTTGTATGATGATGTTATTAACAAGATGATGTTATGTGGAATCGAATTAGGGTAAAGGTTGTATGAGATTTGATTGAATTTGATGATATTGATGTTAGTGTCATGAACTAGTCATGTTATGCATACAATACTTGTACCTTATGTTTATCTAATGGCATGCACACCAAGTGTTTGTCAAAATGCTTGAATGAGTTGATCATGTGTTGTATATTGCTAAATGGCTAGAATAGAGAGTTAGTTAGTTGTTAAATTGAAGCTATTAATAATGGAATAGAAAGAAAGACATGAGACTAAGTATGTAATTATGGATTGTAGGAATTAAGGAGGAAAGCTCAAGCCGTTCCGAGTCTCAAACGAAGAACGATAAAGGTAAGTTCCTTGCTTACAAATATTACTATCATGTGTTGATGAAAAAGGTTATTATTCTATATTCGAAGTTGTTTATTTGTAACGAGTTGGTGTAAGTCGAATACATGATATGGAGAGGTGTTGAAAGAGTTAAAAGGAATGATTTGTCATGTTGAAAGGTTCATGTTTGGATGAAAGTTTTAATAAGGATTTTCTTGTATTGACTAGTGATTTGATGTCGTATAAATCTCTTAATTAAGATGCCTAATGAGTTGGTTGAATTTAGGTAAAGCGGCATGATGGATGGTGCTACTTGGATTGAACACACACACTTGTGATGCACGCTTCCGCAAGGCTTCTAGTTGTAATTAAAATTGTAGTTAAATGTTTTTGTATTAAAAACGGGTCTTTTGTATGTGACTTAACCCGGTAGTTGTCGGATGTTAAACTTGTGGGTAAAGGATTCTAATAGTTGCTAGATGTTGGGTTTTAAACAATTTTTAACAATCTTGTTAGTAGCAAGAAAGCTAAATACAGAATTTCCTATTTAAATTATTCGACCCGTTACAAATTTTTAGTAAATGATAATTGTTAGTCTCTTTTGAGGTTTGGGTTTTACAGAATGTATATTGTCGTTTACACAAATGGGGGGTTGTTCAAGGACATCGTGTCTACAAAACCCTAGTAGACTAAGTATGCTTCACAAAGGAAGGTCCAAAGGCATAACCTACCTATCCTGCAATACTCGACTGTCGAGGTTTTATCAGGGAATTTTTGGGTGTTTTCATCGATCTCCATTCATGTGGGGGATTGTTGGAAATTTAGTGAAAATGAGTTTTTCACTAAATATTTTGGACATCAATAATATTTATATATGTGTTGTATAAATAATTATTTATGGGTTTGTGTTCAAAGTATGTCCAAATAGAGCTAAGATGAATGAGATATCGAAGCTTGAAGTTGTATGTTTGGAACAAACAAAGATGAGAAAAATGGATTGAGATTTGTCACCTTGTCCCACATAGGTGGGATGACAAAAATCAAAGTGGTATATAAGGAGGAGCACTCCTTGTAAATTGTTTTCCTTAAAGGCAAACACTAGTGTGGACCAAAGGGTGCGCCGCACCCGCACATATGCACTTGTGACGTGGGCTATAGGCCCAATGTGGTGCACTTTGAACTTCGCACACCGTCTTTGTATTTTTGCCCATGAGTGCGTGGTCAGATACATGGCGGGTCCGCTTATGGCGCACCCTTGGGTGGCGTAGGCGGATGCCATGGCATGGCACATGTCGATGCGGCGCGAGCTCCTTAGGTGCATGGCGCATGTCATTGGCTATGGCGAATAATGCAAGTGGCGCGCGAGTATGGATGACGCATGACCATGTGGCGTCCTGGTATGCGTAGTGGCATCCAATTAGCGCGTGGCGCAAGAAGGTGTATCTCCGCAGAAACGTAGTGCAGGTTCAACTAAGGCGCGCCTGCATGCACGCTCGACCGATCAAACCAGTCTACTTACTAGAGAGTTAATGGTAGACGGTTTCCACTAGTGCCTTAAGTTGAATGGCAGTTTCTTTTTTACCACTTAATATCCATTAAGTAAGAGTTTAACCCTTTTTATTACAAGATTAATTATCTTGTTAATTACAAGATTAATGATCTTGTTTATAACAAACATTAAGATCTTGTTAATTACAAGATTAATTATCTTGTTTATGACAAAATTAAGAGGGTTGAATGGGTCTTGATGTATCTCATTATAAAATGAATATGGTTTATTCATTTGAAGGAGAGAGAAAGATTCACAAAAGATTCATCTATGTTCCATGGAAATTTAGAGAAGAGCATTCTCTAAATTGTTTTACACAACTTAATTTTTCTACTTCAAGAACACCAAATTATACCCGGTGCTATCTCAGGCATGAAAATCATCTCCGACAGTACACATACTATTACGGTTGTTGTACGCTGGGAGACAGAACCGTCTGAGAGAAGGCGCGGAATCTGTTTTAAGGGAAGCGTGTTGAACACGTGCCTCAACCAAAACCGTCAACAATTTTGCTTGTCTTGCAGCGGAGTTTCGATCTCGTAGGAGCGGTTGAAGTTTCCAAAGACATCGACTTGAATCAAGATTGGTACAATTAAATTGTATATTACATTTATTTATTTAGTTTATGTAACCGGTATTGTACTAGAAGAATTTCCCACAAATAACGAGAGTCTCGTTATTATATATTTTGTTATATATCTTATTAAAAAGTGAATCTAGTTCCTACAATGCCTCCATGCTTTTAGAACAATCCAGACAGGAAGACTGAGTTATGGCATTGATGTTGTGCACCATTCTTTGTGATGGGGCTAGATCTCTTCTGTTATCTAAAACAATGGAGCACTGAACAATGTACATATGCATGATAGTTTAAGGATCACTGAGCACATGCATATTATATATCTGGGGTGACGATGTGCAATATGGTGAATTATATAACATACATAAATTGTTAGCAAAAAAGTTCCCTTGGCAATAGCATAAAAGGGATAAAAGAAATAGAAGATAATAATGTGCATATATGAATTAAGAGTCTTTATTATAAGATAGGAACCAAAAAAAAATATCCTTATGATAGGAGAGTTTTTTTTTTATTGTTGCTTACTTATGGCCCATAAGGACTCAATGATAATAAAATACTATGCAAGTTTTTGACATCATGGATACAATACAAATGGGATATACACCAAGTATTATGTAGCTGTAGCTAGACCCCGGTAAAAACTTAGGGCATGCCGTACGCGCTGGTAATTATTAATTGAATTGACGAGACATTCTTGTTTGAGAGAACTCGTGTTGGCTCTCAAATTTCTTTCTTAAACCTTGCTCTGAGGCCATTTTCTGGAATTGGGAATGGACTATATTGTATTAAGTTTGCTGAACCCACCAATTCCCATCTGTGGTCCAAAATCACCAACAAAAACAAAATCAGCATGGTCCAATTATGAGCACTATTTTTGCATCCAGAAATTTTGTTAATTCCTAATTATTTGATCATGTTAACATCATACCTATACTTTGTAAGCATATGGTGGAGTATAATAAGCATTTCGAGCTTTGCGAGTTCGTTTCCTGGACAAGCATGTTGTCCGCTACCAAATGGCATGTATGTGTAAGGTTTTGGAGGATTCTACAAGAAAAAGAAAAAATGAATTAATGTACATATTAAAGCTCTCCTTAAAGATGGCATCACTTTTCATCCTTTGGTTTACGCTTACTAATATATGATTCAGACTTTCAACTTTAGCAGAAGTTGCATTCCTTACCTCAAATCTGAAGGGATCAAAGTTTCCTGGTTCAGCAAAGAATTCTGGATTATGGTGAATGTTCCTGAACAATGGCATCACTTTCCATCCTTTTGGAATAAGGTATCCTGTTTGTTTATTTCCATCATTAGTCACATAAAACAACTTAGCAAAGGAGTGTAAGCGTTTAAAAAACATCAAATTTAACTCACCCTCATATTCAACATCCTCTGCTGCTTCCCTAAAGGTAAAAGATATAACACTTGCCTTCCTCAGGCTCTCTAATATTACCTGAAATTGATGTGCATGTATGTCAGTGATTAACATACCAAATAGCTCAAAATTAAAAACTATTTTCATAGTTTCATGATAAATACATACTCTATATGTGAGTGGCATTTTCCTTGTCATTGCCCAAGTCAAGGACCGGTTTTCTCCACATTCGGATTCCAAAATAGCCTGCTGTTCTCCCTGCCATCAGCAGTAGAAGTTCTTCAGTACAACCGTTCTATAAAACAACGTTAAAGACACGTTGGCACGTATATGATCATATAATAATTACATACTAAAAATGATTACGTCGTTATTACATTCTAAAAGTGATTACTTTTAGAATCTTACCTTAACAGCATCTAGAAGTTTGGGGTTACCATTTAGATATTTTAGTATCCATGTTAGAACACTAGCTGTTGTATCTTGAGCTGCAAACAGTACCCCAATGATGTTATCTGCTATTTGTTCTTCGCTTAATATGTTTCCTTTTTCATCCCTAAAGTTCAAGAGATGACCTAAGAGATTGTTTGCTGACAACTTATTTTCCATCCTTTCACGGACAATTTCACCAAGAATCTGATTAAGCCTTTTCCTTGCCTTCACATTTTCATAACAATAAACAGTTTAGTTACAAGAATCGGCGCATATAATACATTCAAAATGTAAAAACTAAATCTACTTACCATTAAAGATTTATGATATGCAGTTCCTGGTAGCTTTAACGGGAAACAATTGTAACCTTTTTCTAAGATGCTATAATTCTCCTTCAGCTCATCTGTATATTTGTTGTTCAGCTGACCGAAGATCGACAACACGCCCACCTCAAAAGCAAACTGCAGTATTTCCATGCATAAGTGATATTCATACAGGTCAATGAAAGCTAAACTCGGGAAAATAATATTGGTAAATAGATAATACCTTTTTCATTGCGAGGAAAGTGTTAATGACTTGACCATTGGCCCATGATTCCAGACAAGATACGGCTAGTCTTTCAATATCAGGAATCAGCTTTCGGGTTACTTCTGGAGAAAATGAGGTTTGAACCAACTTCCTCATGCAAGCATGATAGTTTCCAGTGTGAAAAAAAAGTGCTGATGGTCCAATCAACTTCTCTTTACTTTTTGGGTATGTAGGTTTAAACAAGTGAGCATGAGACACTAGTACAAACCGAGCCGCCTCAGGGCTTGCTAGCATAACACAAGGATATCCAAGTATATGAGTTTTGAATATATCTCCATACCTGATCATGTGACAAAAAATAACATTATCAGTACTATATTAACAATTTAATGAGTTACTCGTTCGCCAAAACTCTATTACATGGCTCTACCTTTTCTGCTTTGACGCGAAGAAAACATTCGGGTCTTGTGTATACATTTGAAGAGTCTCTCCGATGCAAGGCCACCCCATTGAACCCGGGGGGAGCCTAGCTCTACTTTTGTGCCTCCTCTTTTCTTTCTTGAATAAAATATAAGATAAAAGAGAACATAAAAAGATGAGTGAATAGAAAATAGTTGAACAAAGCTTCATGGTTGTTTGGTTTGATTGGCTGATTATTAACAATGTGTGATTCTTGGTGGAGAGGACCCTATTACTTTAGTGGGAGGGAAAAGGGGTCATGGGGTATATATATAGATGCAGATCTTAGTGTATCTTACGTATTTGCCACTCGTATCGAAATCCTCAATGCTATATCCAAACAAAACGCAATAGTAGCCTTACCCTTTGGTGATAACCATGATAATGATAGAAGTAAATGCTGCTTCATTTGACAATCATATGTTGATTCATGCTAGTGTTCTAAACAACTTCTTTCTCCTCTAACACATCCGGTGCAATTGTGCAAACCTAGACCTCAATCTTAAGTATATACGTAACAAAAGGCTTCGTTACACAACTTTCGATTAATCCAGAGAAGATGCTTTAAGGACATACAATAATATGTCAAGCATACCAATAGAGAACCTTTTTATGTTATGTTTCACGCGTACCCTTATCTTGCCAGCATGGAAAGCTAGTTTAATAATAATATCAATACTGTTATGGTGACCCACTTTCAATTTGACATGTATATAAACTTGAGAATCTAAGGTGGCCTCAATCACGCAAAAAATCTATTTCTGGACACAAAGATTGGAAATTGAACAGTAGAAATGAGTTTTGTGGTTTGAGTTTAATTGCATAAAGTGCATGGTAGTCATGGTAGGCCCCTTGGCCTTTTAGAATTATGTGGGAATGTCTTAAAGTTCATGTTCTTGATCTTTCTCCCCGAGAGTCCATTAACTTCATCTAGAAGAGGCTCGTATGTCGTAAAGGGCTACATTTTACAATCCCTGATGCTTCAACATTGTTATTTTTTTGTAACTTTTGGTTCATGCCTTCATGGTTAGGCAAAAGGAATTTGACCCAAGTCTTTGTAGCTGGTATGTTATTTTAGTGTTAGGATTGACTATAAGGTTGTGAAAAAACAGTTTGGTGATAAACCGATCGACATGTTAGTACCAAATCACATGATTTATAGCCGGCCATGAATTGAATGTGTGACACATCAAGATAGGACCAGTTTAGCATTTACTATCCACCAAAACATACAAGTCATCCGTATTGTTTTTGGACACGGTAATGTATCCAGAATACATTTATGGTGGCTTTACAGATGTGGGTCTAAGTATCATTGGCTTAACAGACGTAGTTCAGAGTATTAACCCATAAACCGCGTCTAATGGCCCATGCACCTTAGGAACATGGTTAGGGGTAGGGGTGGTTATCACTCACCACCTATTTATCATTCACAACATCCAATCAATTTTTGTCATATCATCAACCATTATTCCATCACTCACAACCTTTTTTAGTGGAAATGCCCATCACTCACAACACCCAACAATAAACCCTCACACCCCCTCACATCCTTCCATTTGTTTCACGCATGGAAGAAAAGTTTAACGTACAAAAAAGCCACCGCCCCGGGTGGCCTTAGAAACCGTGTTCAAAGTCCAAAATCACCGCATCTTTAGTTCATTTTTGTGGTACGATATAACACTTGAGACTGATAATAACTTCAATGGTTGCTATGGATTTATATCCTCAAGTCATCTTCAATTTAAAACTGAAACTAACAATAATTGCACTAGATGTGTTTGTATTCATGAACCAATACGACATTAGTAACATGACATGTTATCAAGTCTTATGTCTTAACTTTTCTGAATAATCTTTTTGTATATTATCACTTTCAGATTGAAGTATTCTGATAATCTTTCAAAAAGTCAATCGGATAATTCATATTAATCTGTATGTGGTTCAGCTCTTGCCCGAAATAGACAAAAGGTTGCATTTCATAGGCAGCGAACCATCGCAACTTTTACTTGAAACGACGTGGTGGTTCATGAAGCAATGTGTCAGTTTGCAGTTACCCAAAGCTCACATAATCGGCTTTTCACTACTAGAAAAGTGTCTACTTTGTGACAGCCAAATTTGTAGCAAATTTGTAGCAAATTTGTAGGAAATTCGTCTTAGCTACAGATTTGCTACAAAAAAATTCGTGCAAAATAAGCTTGTCGAAAATCAGGTTAGCTACAAAATTATGACAAAATTTCCCACAAATTTTCGACAAAAATCTATGGTCACAAGCATTGACACAAAATACCTACAAACCAGTTTTTTATGTTTTTCCTACAATTCTTTGAAAATTATGCCTATTTTTTTTATTTTATTTTATGATATTTTACTTTTAAAATTAATAACATTAATAAGAAAAATTATCCATAATTGCGAATAATTATTTTTATTTTGCGACAAAATTATAAATTTTTTTCTTAACAGTTTGCTACAAATTTCCTACAAATAAAAAATATATTTTTATGATAATAAAAATTATAATAATATTTTTTATTAATAATGATAATATTAATGTTATTATATGTTTTTTTAATTTCTGACAAAATACCGACAAATAAATTCTAATTTTTCCTACAAATTATCGACAAATAATTTCTAATTTTTCTTACAAATTTCTAACAAGTGGATTTTAAATTTTCCTACAAATTTCCAACAAATAAATTCTAATTTTTCCTACAAAATTCCCACAAATATTTTTCTTTAAGTATATATTTTCCAACAACTTTTCGACAATACATTAATTTTCGGTTTCCTACGAATTTCCGACAAATAACAAAAAAATATAAAAAAATAAACAAAAATCAGTTTTTTTTCAGCTAAAAATGCATAAAATATCTAATGCAATCTTGTTTACAAATTAACCACATAAACAATAAAATAAACTCAAGTTATTACATATTACAAAACTAACAATTTTTAACATATTGATCTAAATAGTACACAAAAAAAAACTACCTTTAAGTACCCGGACAATCTAATTTTCTCATAACGCCTTTCAATTGTTTTTGCATTCGCTGCTCCCCTTAATCTCTTTCAACCCACTCACGTAGCTTTCTTCACATTTGGTTTTCCAAATCTTGTCAATGCCTCCGAAGAAACTCTTCCTATGATTATGAATGATTCCACAGATGGTCTATGCATCTGTCAATCAACAATACCAAACCTCATTTCTACTTAGTTCCAAATTATATATGGTAACGTGACATTATCAAATTGGGTAAAAGAGGAGATACCAAAGCGTTATTTACAATACGCAAGCAATCATTGGTCTTTAACATCAAAAGGATGACACGAGGCAGTTCATGCAGAAGCTCTGTGATTTGAGGAAAGTATTGAGAAGCATACATATGCAAAACAAGGCATCAATCAAGGTGCAAAAGCCAAAATGATTCAAGAAAATATTATGAAGGGTGGGTCACCTGAAGTTCAGAGTGATCACTGGCATTGCCTTGTATGACAAGATGGTCAACGACAGGATCAATAACCCTATTCCAAGGTCTCATTATAAGAATCCCTGCAAATAATGCATACAGATCCTCCCCTACACCAAATTTCATGCAATTCTCGTTAATTCCTTTGGCATCAGCCAATACTAAAGCCTACATAGGAGCTCACATGCTTCAGTTGTTAAGATCGTACAGTATGATATATAGTAATACAGTGTCGTGTTGTATGGTATATGATTGTATGGCATCGTACAGTATGGTATATAGTAATATAGTGTCGTGTTGTATGGTATAGGATCGTATGGCATCGTACAGTATAGTATGGTATATATAGTATAGCATGGCATGGTATGGTATTGTATAGTATAGTATAGTATAGTATAGTATAGTATAGTATAGTATAGTATAGTATAGTATAGTATAGTATAGTATAGTATAGTATCGTATCGTATCGTATAGTATCATGTCATATCGTATCGTATTGTATAATATCATATCATATAGTATAGTGTACTATGGTATGGTATGGTATGGTATGGTATGGTATGGTATGGTATGGTATGGTATGGTATGGTATGGTATGGTATGGTATGGTATGGTATGGTATGGTATGGTATGGTATGGTATGGTATGGTATGGTATGGTATGGTATGGTATGGTATGGTATGGTATGGTATGGTATGGTATGGTATGGTATGGTATGGTATAGTATAGTATAGTATATGGCATGTAGCTCAGAGGATTAGAGCACGTGGCTACGGACCATGGTGTTGGGGGTTCGAATCCCTCCTCGCCCACGACCGGCCCCAAAGGGTAGAGCCTTTCCTTCTGAAAGCTAAAACTGGTTCTCAACAGTTGATCACCAATAAGCAGTGCATGTCCTAAGTTCTCTCCAATGACAGTGTTTCTTTCAGCTGATGAATCTAAGTACTGATCCCCTCAACAACTGTTATTCAAAGAACTGCTGATTATAAAGACTGAAGACCTAACAAGTGTTGTTTCTCAAAGTACTGATGAAGACTAAGCACTGCTGACTCAAGGCCTGATCACCCATTGAAGAAAGCACTGATCTGCAACATCAGTGCTTAGGCAACAACAGTGGAAAGCAACATCAGTGTCTATGTATCAGTTGTTTATTGTACCAGTGTTTTATATAGATCAGTGTTTAGAGGTTGTTAGTCTGTTAGATGTCACTGTCTAGGTGACGTCAGCATTAGATGCTCAGTGGTTAGGATTGTACTATAAATAGAACAGTACCTGTACTGTTCTATTAACCTGTACTGTTCTATTAGCTCTATTTCACCATCATCTTGTACGAACTATCTGTGAGCTCAGGCTAAGGGGGAGTTTAGTGTTGCATGCATGCATAGTTGAATCTTGTAATTCATACAATCATTTGATTAATGAAATCATGTTTGCTAAAAACTATTCTCCTGTGATTGTGTTATAAAGTTTACTTCCATTTCTGCTGCAATTCTCTGATTCATCTTTCATTTTAGTTAAACAACACAATCTAAACAAACTCAGATCCTAACAATTGGTATCAGAGCATAGGACAGTCAAATTCGATCTAACAATCAATTTGACATAAAAGTTCAACTCAAATCCAATGATACTTAAGTTGTTCGTATCAGTTGAAAAAAAAGAGTAAAAGGTAATCACGTACAAAGTTGATTATTCAAAAACTTTTGTAAAATCAACCAAGATGACATCACACTCACAAGACCCTCACAACACCGGAACACTTTTCAAGCCAACTATGCTTGTCAGATCCGAGTACAATATCTGGCAACGTATGATGGGTCATATACTAGCTCAGCAAAACATCGGCTGCTGGAAGTCAGTCATCTTTGGACCACATGTTCCAATGGTGCCTAGCACAGAAGATCCCAAAATCCAAGTGCCTAAAAGTCTTGAAAATTACTCATAATAAGATTTTCAAAAAATTGAATTAGATGCAAAGGCTTTTAGCATAGTGGCTTCAGCTCTCCCAAATGACATTTTTGCCTGACTGTTACATTGTAATAGTGCCAAAGAGCTATGGGATGCACTGAAAGAGCAGTTCGGTGGACCAGAAGAGGTTAACGAAAATAACAGGGACGTTTTGAATCAACAGTATGAAACGTTTTGTCATGTCAAAGGAGAATCACTAACACAACAGTTTGAACGCTTTAGTTGTCTCAGTAGTGAACTTAAACTTGTTAATGTTGAATTTGTTAAATCAACTCTAAATAGTATGTTTCTAAGATCACTACCTGATAAATGGGACACAATTGCTTTCGTCACTAGAAACTCTGTTGAATTCAAAGAATTACGTCTGACCCAACTTCATGGTCGACTACTCACTTATGAGAGAGAGTTGAACCAGAAAAAGAAGTTACAGGAATCTGGGAAGGTTGCTGATGATTACACATTTGGTAACACAGCACTTCTGGGTCAAGAAGAATCTGGTGGTAGTAAGGAACAGAGTTATGATCATTACATTGATATAACTGCTGGTGGAGCTTTTAACAACTCTGAGCTTTACTCACCCAACTATGCTTTTACAGTAAGTGGGGAAAATCAGAATTCTGACAACTTATCCTTTAAGCTCAATGATCTCCAACATTTTGATCCCACTAATCTGGAGGAAATGGACATATTGCACCAACTGGCACCGCTGAGTGTAAGAACCAGTAAGTTTTATAAGAGAACAGGAAAAAAGTTTCCAGGGTTATATGGGAATCTAAAAGTAGGGTTGGATAAATCAAAACTTAAGTGCTACAAGTGTAACAGGCTTGGACATTTTGCTAGAGAATGCAGAAGTCAAAATAATGGACCAATCATAACACATCCTAGCCCTAGACCTCAAAACACACAAAACACTGTGCACTATTCCCAATATACCCCTGCTGCTCATGTAAACACTGCTCATTATACACACCCTGTAACAACTGTTCCAGTGCAATATGTTCAAACCCCTGTTCCACAAATACAGTATGTCCAAGCCCAGACTCTCAGGTTCAAGTGCAACAACCTGCACCACAACATGCTGCACAAACATCTGCTCCAACAGAGGCCAGTCAGCAAAGCTTCTTTACCCAAGGCTTTGTTGATTGGAGTAGCATGCCTGATGAGTTATCTGATGAAAATTTTGCTCTATTTTCTAAGAATGATGCTCCTTGTGATGAATTTTGTTTTGCAGCATTAGAGTCAATTCCAGAAGGGCTGGAAACTGAAGAGGTGGAATCCAGTGCTGAAACAGTGGATGAAGTTGCTGAAGCAGTGGTTACTGTTGTTGTTGGTGAACAGCTGTTAGAGAAGGAACCTGAACCACTGTTAGAACCTCTTGGTGACCCATGGTGTGTTGATGAAGTGGAGAAGAACACCAGTTCTTATGAGAATGTCTACTGTGCCATGATGGTTGCAGCTAAGGGAGCTTCTGCATGCTTAGATAGTCTTTGGTATGTAGATAGTGGAGGCTCCAGGCACATGACTGGATGTAGAGCCCTACTCAAAGAATTCAAAAATCATGGATGGGGTGATATATCTTTTGGTAACAATTCTAAGGGAAAGGTGTTGGGGTCTGGAACAGTTCAGTCGGGAAAAATCAAGTTTGAAAATGTCAATCTTATTGACAATCTAAATTTCAACCTCCTTAGTGTCTCACAAATGAGTGACAAAGGCTATAGGTCATTCTTTACTAAGGAGAGTTGCAAGATTGTTGGTCCATAAATGGTAAAAAAGATTGAAGAAATAATAACCAAAGGAAAAACACAACTTGTTGCTAAAAGAAGTGGCAATGTGTATGTAGTTGATTTGTCAAAAGAGAGTCCAATGACTGATGCATGTCTATTCTCAGCTGCCTCTAACAAAGACACGGAATTATGGCATAGAAGACTGGGGCACACAAATCTCAAGGCAATCACTACTTTATCAAAACAAGGCCTTGTAAGAGGTCTTCCACAAAAATTGTTTACTTGTTCTAAGCATTGTGTTTCCTGTTTAAATGGTAAACAACATAAAAGCTCACACAAGTCCATTGAAGAGTCCAAAACAACCAAGTGTTTGCAAATGCTGCACATGGATCTGTTTGGCCCAGTAAAAATCATGAGCTTGAAAAAGAAAAGATATTGTTTGGTTATTGTAGATAATTTTTCTAGGTTTACATGGACTTACTTATTACATTCTAAAGATGAGACTGCAGACATTTTGCAAGACTTTGTCAAACAGGTTGAAAAGCAATTTGACTTGCTAGTAAAAATCTTTAGGAGTGACAATGGAATAGAGTTTAGAAACAAGGAGTTGGATGAGTTCTATGTGTCAAAGGGGATTGTAAGGCAGTACAGCATCCCAAGAACACCAGAGCAAAATGGGGTGGTTGAAAGGAAAAACAGAACCTTGATTGAAACTGCCAGAACAATGCTTGAAGATTCAGGTTTACCCTTAACTTTTTGGGCAGAGGCTGTAAACACTGCTTGCTATGTGCATAACAGAGTTTTGATCAACCCCAGGCATCAAAAGACTGCCTATGAAACTCTGTTCAAAAACAAACCACTGATCTCATACTTCAAAATCTTTGGTTGCCCATGTTTTATCTTAAACCTAAAATATTCAATTTCAAAATTTGCAGCCAAAGTAGATTGTGGTTATCACTTGGGATACTCAACCACTGCCAAGGCCTATAAAGTGTTTAACACAAGGACTATGTGTGTGGAAGAGACTTTGAATGTAAAGTTCAATGAACTTTCATCACTGAAAATCCCAACAAACCCTGCTGAATTATTTGATCTTGATAAATTTACTTTTGAAGATGTGTCTGTTAAGACTAACCCTTCAGGTACACCACAATCTCCATCACAAGACTATGGATATGAAGTTGTGCTTCCACAACATATATTCACATCCACCACCAGAGCAGCAGATGTTCAAAATAGCTGTCAAATCTCAACCACTGTTGCATCAACAGTTATTGATCAAAGTAGCCCTTCAACCTCTGCCACCACATCATCCACAACCACTGTTGATAAAAATCTACCAATAGTGGATAAAAATCAACTTTGTGCCACACCCATTCCTCCTATCCCTCCACATCCATTTCAAACAGATGTTGGATCACAAAGTCACCAACAGATGTTAGCTCAGATGATTCCCATCTGCAGCCTTCACCCTTTAATGCCATTGTTCCATACAAGGGAGATCTGATCTTCCTAAAATCTCATCCATCAGATCAAATTATAGGCAACATCAATGAAGGGGTTCTCACTAAAATTCAATCCCAAAACATTTGTTTTTTTGTTGGCTTTCTATCACTCCATCAACCAGTCAAGTACCAAGAGGCACTTAAAGAAAACAGTTGGGTTGAAGCTATGCAAGAAGAGCTCCAACAGTTTAAGAGACAACAAGTATGGGAACTTGTACCACTGCCAGAGGGTGTAAGTCCTATTGGCACAAAGTGTGTCTTTTAAAACAAAACTGATGAAAGGGGTATTGTTGTCAAGAACAAAGCTAGGCTTGTGGTTCAAGGCTTTAGACAGGAAGAGGGCATCGACTATGATGAAACTTTTCCCCCTGTAGCAAGATTGGAAGCTATCAGACTATTCTTAGCTTTTGATGTCAAGCACAACATCAAGGTGTTTCAAATGGATATCAAATGTGCATTTCTCTATAAATTCAAGAAGTGGCATATGTTTGTCAACCTCCTAGTTTTGAGAATCCATTTAATCCAAATCATGTCTACAAGCTAAACAAAGCTTTGTATTGCCTGAAACAAGCATCAAGGGCCTGGTATGAAACTCTTTCCACTTTTCTAATCTCTATTGGTTTCACAAGAGGTAAAATTGATAAAACATTGTTTTTAAAATGGAGAGGAAAAAATTTGATGATTGTCCAAATTTTGTGGATGACATCATTTTTGGAAGCACATGTAATAAAATGTGTGAAGAGTTCAGAAAACTCATGACAGCTGAGTTTGAGATGAGTGCAATGGGTGAACTAGAGTGCTTTCTTGGCCTCCAAGTTAAGCAACTGCAAAATGGCACTTTCATTCATCAAAGCAAATATGCAAAAGAGCTTTTAAACAAATTTGAGATGAATGATTGCAAACCATGTAGTACACCCATGGCAACCACCAAGTTGGTCATGTCTGATGAAAAGGATGATTTGGTTGATCAAACCTTATATAGAAGTATGATTGGGTCTTTATTGTACCTAACTGCATCTAGGCCAGACATCATGTTTGCAACATGTGTTTGTGCAAGATCCCAATTAGCCCCTAGGAAGTCTAACCTCATTGCTATGAAAAGGATATTCAGATACATAAAAGGTGCTCCCACACTTGGTATCTGGTACCCTACTTATGGGAATGTTAAGCTTTCAGGTTTCTCAGATAGTGACTTTGCTGGATGCAACACAACAAGGAAGTCTACATCAGGTGGGTGTCAATTCCTAGGCAGTTGCTTAGTGTCTTGGCAAAGCAAAAAGCAAGCAGCTGTTTCCACATCCACTGCTAAAGCATGATACATTGCTGCTGCAAGCTGTACAGCCCCACTGCCGTGGCTTCAAAATCAATTGCTGGATTTTGGTATAACTGCTTTAAAGACACCTCTCATGTTGGATAGTCAAGTAGCTGAAAATATCATTAAAAATCCAGTCTCTCATTCAACCATCAAGCACATTGACATCAGACATCATTTTGTGAGGGCTTGCTATGAAAAAGGTTTGATTTCTCTGCATCATGTCCCAACTAAGGATCAGCTGGCAGATGTGCTAACAAAAGCATTAGACACATCCACCTTTGAAAGCTTGATCTCTAGAATTGGCATGCTTAACATGGAATAACAAGAAAAATCTTGTTTTTCTATGAATAAAAGCATTAAAATGTTTTTAGAAAATAAAAAATCCATCCTTAAAAATAGTTAAAATGAATTTTTTTTTTCATTAATCTTTAAAAGTCTGTCCATATCCACTGATTGGTTCAAACATCTGATTGTTGAAAATTCATCCACTGCTGAAAGACAACCTCTGTTTCTTCATATTCCTTGTTGGCCACTGATTGACCAAACATCAGTGTTTCAACCACTTATATCTATCCACTGATAGTTAAAATCAGCCACTGTTCCCATTATTCATTGTTCTCAACCACTGATATTGCCCATTAGTGGTTTCCAAACAAGTGTCTCCCACTATTCCATCAGAGGTTGTCATGTGGACAAATCTTAACCGTCTGATCTTTGAAACCGCTGCCACGTCAGCATTCACTTTTTTACTCACATGAAACCCTGCTAAAACGCCAAACAAAGTTTTCACTGCTGTATCGAATTAAAAAAAATTCTTCAAAAGCGGTTTCCATCTCACATTCATCCCTTCTCTTCCACTCGCGATTTTTTCACAATCACCATGTCTCCCATCATCAAACACCCACACAACTACCTCTGTACACTTGAAAAATCAAGCAAAAATATAGATTTCCATTCCATCATCGACGCCCTTTCATCATCAAAGTACAAAAATTTCTTGACTGGCAATGCTCCCATTTACCAAGATACCCTACGAGATTTTTGGGCACATGCCAAACTTGAAATTCAAGATAAAAAGGCTTGGGCAATCTCATCAGAAGTAGGTGGAATTTTGGTCCCAATCACACCACAGACCATATCATAAGTTTTTAAGATAAACGACCAAGCAGGTAAAACCTTTTTCCCTAAGGATGAGTATCAAATTGATTTGATCGAAAGAGGGTATGCAAGACAGTTGACAAAAGCTACTATGCAAAAGGGAGAATTTCCACCTTCCATGAAATTCCTGTTTCATACTCTGCTCACATGTGTGTCTAATAAAACAACTGCTTTTAATGAAATTCCTCTGAAAATCCAATATTTGGGGTACGCTATCATGTCTAAAACTGATTTCAATTACTCCCAAGAAATTTTTAATGATTTAGTTACAAATGTGAAAAAATATTAAAGAAAAGAAGCCACATGCTTTCTTTTTGTTTCCAAGGTTTTTGAGTTATTATTTGCAACAAAAAATACCAAAAGAAAATGCACAAGTACTTGTACAAGGTGCACCTTTTCAAATAAACAACTTGTCTTACTCGCCTCATGGCTAAAGAGTCAAAAGGTTCCAAAACACAAGCAGGGGAGTCTGAGCAAATTTTGGATGAGTCCACATCTGCTTCTCAGAATTCAGCTGCTAAGCCCACTTCTCTTGGTGAACACAGCAGCACAACCACTGCTGTGCAGCCCCCACCAAAAACCTCCAAAAAGACTAAAAAGAAATCCACAAAGCCTACCAAACCCACTAAAAAGGGTCTTCTGGAAGATGAGATCCCAAAAGTTAACCCAGTGACAACACAAATGTCACCAACATCCACTGTTGCTACTTCCTCACAACAGTTGGAAAGATCTCCACCCAAAGCCTCAACTCCTCATGCTTCCTAACAAAAGGAACATTTTGTAAGAACAGGGATACCTCAATATGAAGCCCTTCTCCCTGGGCAAATTTTCTTTCAACACAAATCCTCTCATCTCAATTTCCACCATCCCTTGTACCTCTGTTTGATGCCATTGAGCTTCAGACTCAAAACAGCCCCTCTCAATCACACATTAAAGAGAGTACAACTTCAACAATGGTTGTGTCTGAACCACCTCAATTGGTTATCCCACAAACAGCTGAGGAGAATACACCACTAGAATTTCATGAAATTTCTGTCGGTAGTTCAAGTGGAGTAGCTACTACAGATGTTGGATCCACTGATCTACATCTAGACAGTAGTTTCATAATTAAGACTCCTTTGAAGGAAACCACTGCTGATGCTATCAAGGTATCCACTGGTGTGTTCAAGTTAACCACTGGTGAGATTTCCAAGGTAACCACTGCAGAGGGTAGTCCCCAGTACCAAGAAAAAAGGGGCATCAGTTAATGAACCATTGGAGACTCCTCCTGGTTCAAAAGTTGATACAACCACCACTGGTGGAAAATCAGATGATCCCATTCATTTGGGGGATGGTTTAAAATATCAAGATTTGACGGAGAGGTTATCTTCCATTGAAACCACTGTTCTTACCATTAATCAATCAATTCAAACTCTGGTAGAAGCTTCTAAAACTCAACCAACACATCAACAATTATCCCAAGAGCTCTGGAACTCAGTCAAGCCCATTTTCATTGCTCAAAGGGAACTTGCAGAAATTCAACACAATACACAAATGGCAATGATTAGAAATATAGTTGAAGCAAGGTATAAAGACACTCAGGCTGAAATCAAGGCTATCAAAGAGGCCTTGACAAAAATGACTGGCACTGCCCCTGCACCTATCTTTACAGATGATGATGATGATCAAGATGATGCCAAAAGGGGGAGAAACAAGATATGAAGAAGTTTGGCAGATCTACTCCAAGGAAAAAGCCAACTCAAAAGTCAGAGCCTGAGAAGAAGTCTTCTGCAACAACTGATGAAATATCTGCCAAAGAAAAGAAAAAGGGAATTGATGAAACCCTGAACATTCAAGCAGATGAAGTGGCTGCAAACAAAAAGACTATTGAAAATCAGAATGAAACAAAGGAGAGGATTTGGAAGAAGGAACAAAAGGAATTCAAAGAATGGGAAATCAAAACAAAGGATCTTGGCACTTCTGAAAGAAGAAAATCTCATAAACATAACAAACCACCACTTGCCACATACCCAAGATCACCCTCACCACCAAAACCAACCACAACTGGTCTCAAAACCATTACTGGTATTAAAAACCCATCCACTGCTACACCTAAACCAACACCACCACCACAAAAACAACCTGCCAAAAAGCAGAAAACAAAACCATCATCACCAATGTCATCCACCAATGCAACAAATGTTGACACTTCAACAGACAGCAGTGGTTGAGATACCAGTTGTTTCAACAGCTGTTAATCAATCCACCACTTTCCAATTTCCTTCCCAAGCATTCTTCATTCCTATTTCCAACTCTCCAACAAAAACTCCTTCTCCAAAAATTGTTTATACAAGAAAATGAAAGTTTCAAGTGAATGATGATGATATACCTGCACCTACTCCTCTATCATCTTCACCTTTCATCCAAACCAACCCTGAACCATTCAATCCTCCATCATCACCACATCCAATCCACTTGCTCAACCATAAACACTTGAAGGGGAAGATCCTTCAAGATACATCCCATTGGCAGTAAACTATCCTCTGGAATTACATGCATTGAAAGATGAAATGAGGCAATTCTATACAGAGGATGATCCATCCAAAAGAACCATCCAATCCCTTCATGGCTTCAGAACTCCAAAGAACATGGATGATTATCTGAAACTCAAAGCCAAGCAAGCTGAATATATTGCTAAGCATGAGGGTAAAGGGCAAGGTGACAACAACATCTCAAGTCGAATGCACCATGGGCTTAGTAAAGTCAGGAAACTAGAAGATATGCAAGAGACTTAAGCAAAGAGATGTCAAACCTGCCACCAAATGTTGATCTTCAAAAGAAGCTAAGGAAAGATCTCTTAGAGCTTATTATGAGAGACAAATTTCACCTTGCCAAAGTAGAACAGTTTAAAGACTGGCCACTCACAACTCTCAAAGCAGAAGTAAACATAATTGAAAGAGTAAAGAATGATCCTCAGATGAAGAAGTTTGCACCAAACTAGAACAAGTTCAAGAAATCCAGTGCAGAACTTACTTTAGAATACAAGAGGAAGAGAGCTGAGTTGGTTGCAGGTAAATATGGATCAGCAAAGGCCATTTCAAAATGGTCTAGGCGGTATATTGACCTAACTTATGATAAGCTGGAGAAACTAAGAGAAACAGATCCTACAGCACCAAAGAAACCAGCATACAAAGACAATACCACTGATGAGCCAAAGCAGCAGACCCTCTCTCTGAAAACACTGTTCACATCATCTGACTTATCCACCCATGTCTTAGAGCAAAGAAAAAGACATAAGCAGATAGATGAGGAAGATGCAAAGAGAGAAGCTGAAATCATGAAACAGGCCATCAAGGATCAGATCATGTTTGGCTTGGATGATGCCTCTTTAAAGCTTCAAGCTCAACTTGCTAAAACAGTTCAAAGGCTGACAAGCAGACCTCCATCACCAAACTCTCATCAAATAAAGTCTCTCCCCAGAAATCCATTAAACTCAAAAATACTAAATTGGAAGTCTGATAGAAAGACCCATGTATTAACTTTGCTCAAGTCCAATGGAAGAGTTGAACACATTTCAAGAGAGGATGGATTAGGTCTGGATGCAGATGACCTCTTAGATCTTTTAGATCTTCAACTCTGCAGGGATGAGGATGATAAAGACTCCATAAACTTTGGATTACAATTCAAAGGGCAAATCAGGGAGAAATTAATGAGAGAATAAAGATCAAGAAAAAGGAAGTGTTTTGGCATCATCTGTTCTAGGGGGAGATTGTTGGCCCATGTAATCAAACCCAGAAGAACAGATGATACTGAAAGCCAAAACTGGTTCTCAATAGTTGATCACCAATAAGCAGTGCATGTCCTAAGTTCCCTCCAATGATAGTGTTTCTATCAGCTGATGAATCTAAGTATTGATCCCCTCAACAACTGTTATTCAAAGAACTGCTGATTATAAAGACTGTAGACCTAACAACTGCTGTTTCTCAAAGTACTGATGAAGACTAAGCACTGCTGACTCAAGGCCTGATCACCCATTGAAGATAGCACTGATCTGCAACATCAGTGCTTAGGCAAAAACAGTGGAAAGCAACATCAGTGTCTATGTATCAGTTGTTTATTGTATCAGTGTTTTGTATAGATCAGTGTTTAGAAGTTGTTAGTCTGTTAGATGTCACTGTCTAGGTGACGTCAGCATTAGATGCTCACTGGTTAGCATTGTACTATAAATAGAACAGTACATGTACTATTCTATTAGCTCTTTTTCACTATCATCTTGTACGAACTATCTGGGAGCTCAAGCTGAGGGGGAGTTTAGTGTTGCATGCATGCATAGTTGAATCTTGTAATTCATACAATCATCTGATTAATGAAATCATGTTTGCTAAACACTATTCTCATATGATTGTTTTATAAAGTTTACTTTCATTTCCGCTGCAAATCATTCTCTGATTCATCTTTCATTTTAGTTAAACAACACAATCTAAACAAACTCAGATTCTAACACCGGTCCCCCATCAGTGTATTTTTTTTTTGTTTTACGTGCCCGTAAGTCTTCCTCAACATGGGTCAATTGCTACAAACTATTGACAAATTTAACAGTTTATTTTTAAAAATTATATGATTTTTATAATTGATAATTAACAAATCAAATATTGTTTTTGTAAGATATCTGTAGCAACTGGTGACAATTTGCTGCACATTTCTGACAAATTTAAGATATTATTTTTTAAAATATATGTTTTTCTAAATTTGATAAATAGCAAATAAATAACTTTCTGTTTTGTAGGAAATCTGTAGGAACTATTGTCAATTTTCTAAAAATTATCAACAAATGTAAAATTTTATTTTCAAAATTATATGTTTTTTTATAATTGATAAATAACAAATAAAAGTATATTTTGTTTGTAGGAAATTTGTAGCAACTGGTGTTAGTTTGCTACAAGTTGCAGACAAATTTAACATTTATTTTTTTAAAAATATAAGTTTTTCTAAATTTGATAAATAGCAAATAAAATAACTTTTTGTTTGTAGGAAATCTGTTGAAACTGTTGTCAATTTCCTACAAATTATCGATAAATGTAAAATTTTATTTTCAAAATTATATGTTTTTTTATAATAGATAAATAACAAATAAAAGTATATTTTTTGCATGAAATCTGTAGCAACTGGTGTTAGTTTGTTACAAATTCCCAACAAATTTAACCTTTTATTTTCAAAAAATATATATTTTTCTAAAATTGTTAAATTGACAGATAAATTAATTTTTTTTTGTAGGAAATCTGTAGTAACTAGGGCTAATTTGCTACAAATTTTTGACAAATTTAACATTTTATTTTTAAAAATTATTTATTTTTCTAAAATTGATAAGTTAACAAATAAATTAACTTTTTTGTCGAAAATCTGTAGCAAGTGGTGTCAGTTTACTACAAATTCTATACAAATTTAACGTAATATTTTAAAATTATCTATTTTTCTAAAATTGAATAATAAGAAATAAGTTAACTTACTTTTTGTAAGAAATTCGTAGCAACTAGTGTCAATTTGCTACCAATTTCCGACAAATGTAATATTTTATTTTTAAAAATTATTTATATTTCTAAAATTGATAAATTACAAATAAATTAACTTTTTGTCGAAAATCCGTAGCAAGTGGTGTCAGTTTGCTACAACTTTCAGACAAATTTAGAAATTTTATTTTTTAAATTATTTATTTTGTTGTGGATACAAATAATACAAAATTTTAATGTATTTTGTCGGAGTTTTGTCGAAAAGCTAATTAATGTTTTGACGAAATTGCTACAATTGATAGTTGTGTGACAATTTTGTCGGAAAATTGAAAAAAGTTGTGTTTTTTTTTTCATTTTCGTGAGAAAACTGTAGAAAAATTGTAACAAAATTTGAGTTGTGAGAAATTTGTAGAAAACTTTTGTAGGAGAATATGTAGTTTTCTAGTAGTACATGTTGTTTGCCAAAGCCGAAATTTGGCTTGGTTTTGAACGAGCATGTACTTCGTACCTCCTAACCTGCAACAATGCCTATAGGAATTTTCCTCCGGATGTTACTAAAATCATCATAGGCAGTTATATGTACAAGTATATTGCCTAAATTAACTTGATAAATACTTATATCACTTTATTTAAATGTGTTTGCTTGTGGACTTGTTTTGTGGATATTTTTTAGTAATTTCATGGTTTGTCAATAACTAGTGGGTTACACCCAAGCTTCGCGGCGGGACAACCCGATTTTTAATAGCATTTAAATGGAAACACAGACGCGGTGGTTAAAATAACGTTAATGGCGGGAAACCAACCGATATTGGTTCGGTTCATTATGGCCTCGGTATGGTACTGTCACTTGATATGGCGATCCGATTATTAACAAATTTTAAATGGAAACGCAGACGCAATGGTAAAAATAACGTTAATATCAGGAATCTAGTCGACATCGGTTCGACTCGTTACGGCATCGATACCTAAACAATAAAGTCGTGCTATGACCAAACGGATATCAGGATGTGTTTTATATGATCAAAAACAATAATAATAATTACATAAATTGTTACTTGTATAAAAGAAAAACTATTTGCAACTTAACTTAATTAGCTAATAGTTAATTTAGTTAAATGTATAATAAAAAATAGTAATGGTGAAATTAAAGAAATGCCATAGCAGTTTTGTTTTAGAATTTATAAATTGAATAGACTTATAAATTGCAAGTTTTAGAGGTGGGATGCAAGTGTAGATAACCTGCATATGTAGGTTATGGATGACCTGAAAATTTGTACTGTTGACAAGGCTCTTCATTCTTTGTTATTATACTAGAAGATGGCCCGCCGCGGTGTGGCGGGGTATTTCAGTTCTGTTAGATTGCTAAAGTTTAGTTAGAGTAGCTACAATTTTAATATATGCAACAACATGGGCCATCGTTTTAAGCATTTTATATACATTTTATAAAGGAATATCTAAAACAAAAAGGCTGTACTGCAAAAATTTGAAGGTGTAGGAGGATATCTTGTACTCGTTTGTTCATAGTGAGTGTTCTTTGTCGTTTGGTTTTTATCTGCTTCACCTATTTCAAAAGAAAAATTGCTACCTATACGTAAGTAGATGGGATTCTTAAGCTAATCTTAAATTTATAATAATTAGCCTTGTAATACAGATTGGATATCCATTAAGGATCCTTAAAATGGAAAGAAACATGTGTTATCTACTGGTTTCCAAAGACATCAAAAAACCATGTGATACCTATGCCTAATTATTTAGTTAGTGTACATGTAGAACATTTTCATAAAAAAGGTATAAACTTGTACCTGTCCGAATGGTTGTCCAAATGATTGTCCGAATTTATTATCAAACAACTTGCTACTAACAAAAACGTTAAACGGAAGCACACGTGTGAGTGTTTATATATGCAGTTCCACACCCACAAAACTCAAGCACCTGTATTTAAGCTGGTATGTTTGGCGGCATTTGCTCAAGCAGTGGTCTTGTGTTTGGGCGATCAAGAGGATGCTCGATGTTTTCATTAAGAATGTGTAAGGTCAAGTGAAAGTGTTTCTATTGAGTTAGATCTGAAATATCATAGAAAGCATAAATAATTTTCAAAATTTGGTACCAAATTTAGGAAAAGTGTATATTAATTTCCAATCTCAAAAGTGTTATGCTTGTTAAAAAAAATGTTGTTTATGGCAGTGTTGATATAGTAAGTAACGATAATATCTCGCCACATCATAAAGACTCGCGCGGAAACATAAAGGGCTGCAGTACGCCATCCTCAAGTTCATATCCGCATGATCATCACAATTCATCAAGCACTATTGAAATGATGTTAAGCACTACTCAAATATACAATTTTTCTAAACTGTATAACTATACCAGCTACCATATATATGCTGGTAGATCTTGCTGGTGGGTCGCGATTAGTGTGCCGTAGCTATTTCCCTAAACCTTAATAACAATGTCATAAACTTTGTTAATCAAAGGCCAATACCATATATTTTTTTTGAAAGATATAAAACTGATGGAACCCTCGTCCTGCGGTTAGCGAGTTGTTGAAGTGTAGACGCCGGATTGTGATGTCACCGCCGGTGCACCACCGTGAATCCTCCTTAAAGATTTGTGGTCAGCCCATAACTCTCTCTTTCTCTTTACTGTATTCTTTCTCTTACTCCAGGCTCTGAATCTTCTTCTTTATTCAAAGGAAATGGCACAACCGTAATTAGCGCTCTTTTTTTGTCCAGTGTATACACTGTTCCTAAGGACATACGCAAATTGTTAATATATAGTAATATAATACGAAACCTTAGACTTAGAAATGGTGTAAGATATATATACAAAATGGAAATACATATTCATCATGTTATGTTAAAAACAAAATAGAAGTAAAACGAAAGTATGCATACAAAATTAAAACACATATTAATCATGTGATGTGAAAAAACAGACTTAGAAGTGAAACGAAAGCATAAATACAGAACTATAATACATATTAGACGTGTCATTTGAAAAGGAAATGTAGACATAAAACAAAAGTATAGCACGTGCTACATCATACTCAATAATTTATATACGGTGGCTCTAATCGTGACAAATAACGTCAAACTTTTGAAAAGTAATATTTAATATAAAAAATCATAATTTAATGGAATTAAATACATCTTAATTACTACATTACATACATTTTAATAAATAGTATGTCGGTATTTTTTTAATTATTATTATTAAAATATTTAATAATTATATGTATTTTTATTACATTTATTTTTATAACTATTTTTAAGCATATTTTGTTTTCTACTTATGGTTTTCAAGATCAATATTTTATAAAATTCGAAGTACGTATTGTGATGTGGTTATTTTATCCACATCTAGATATAATTACTCCAAACCGAGTAATGAATGGCAATGTACCAGTTATCGAGACACAAGCATACATGTCATCAAAGTTGCATTATAATATAATATCTTATAAAATTCTAATATACCATTGTGATATGTTTATTTTTATTTACGATAAGGGTCAAATATCGTTGTTTTTTTTGTTCTTTTCCGTGAGAAATGGACCATTACTGTCCAAACAAAACAACAATACCGGTACTACATTCGTTTCTTATGTTTTTATAGATACGCCGTATTTTAGTAACATAATATAACGTTTTATAATTTTGAATATACTGTTGCAATATGCTTATATTATCTAGATTTCAAAATATAGTTGTTTGTTTTTTTTTTCATTAAGGTGAAAAATGAATTGATACTGCCCAAACATCCCAGATACCGGTACCATATTCGTTTTTTTATGGTTGTCTTGACGTGGCAGTATATAACCTATACCGATTTTGATACGGTAACTTAAGTAATAAATCAAACTGGTGCAGGCCAAACAACATTGGTGTCGATATCAATATTCGTTTTTGTAGTTTTCGATCTATATAAAACATGTGTCGATATCCTTTAGGGTACATCTCTTTCGATTGCTATACCGAGTGTCGATATCATACCAGTACCAGTACTGTTACAACTAAACCTATAATGTAACGAACAAATAATAACTGAAAACATGTTGCGAAGCGCGGGAAGCCTCACTAGTTACAAATGTAAGTGAAAAATGAATTGATATTGTCCAAACATCCCAGATATCAATACCGTATTCTTTTTTATGGTTGTCTCGACGTGGTGATATATATGCTATACTGATTTTTTGATACAGTAACTTAAGTAATGAATCGAACCGGTACGGGCCAAACAACATTGGTGTCGGTACCGATGTTCGTTTTTTGTAATTTTCGATCTATATAAAACATGCGTCAATATCCTTTAGGGCATATCTCCTTCGGTTGTTATACCGAGCGCTGGTATCATACCAGTACTGTTACAACTAAACCTATAATGTAACGAACAGATACTAACTGAAAACATGTTGCAAAGCGCGGGAAGTCTCGCTAGTTACAAATGCAAGGTTTTTTTCAAATATATAAATGAATAAACTCCCGCTAGTTACAAATGTAAGGTTTTTCTAATATATAAGTGAACTAGTTTAGGTCCCCGTGTGTTACACGGGTGACCTCACAATAAAATATATTATTTAACATTGTTGACACAATTTTTATTGAAAGAAATGTTAAATTACTAACGTAAATATTAATTACACTGAATCGAAAGAAATGACTCCATCTCTGGTTTTTACTCATGATAAAGCGACGCACAATGACCATGAGTGAAAACAGGTTGTTTCAAGTACAAACCAACCCTAGATAGCGATTATCCTTGGCTTTTGTTGATTGTCTTCGGGAAATATATAGCTAATGGAAATTGTCTCATTTGAAATGCGAAAAGAATCTTATTATCCGAATGTATCAAATTAATTCTAGGTATAAGTAATTACATGCTAACCAATATACTGACTTCATAAACGATTTTGAAACAAATTGTTTGTGCAATTAATTTTGCGTAAATGATGTTTCCCTTATATATTGTGAAGCCATATAGATAATAACCAATTTATTTATTAAACATAGACTAAAAAGGTATTCAAATAAGCAAAATACTAAACTTTTAAGGAGCACCATATTTATTGAAAAAACAGTACACTTGGTTAGCCACAAATGAACAATCAATCATAGAAATGTCAATATAAATTTTAGTCAAACCTAATTGCTTAATGGTATTTTAATTATAAAGTTATAGTATACAGGTGATTGGAAAGTTGTAGTATATATTCGATCGGAAAATTGTAGTATACAGTCTATCGGAAAGGCATGTATGAACAAACATCACTTTATTTTTTTTAAGAAGCAATATATAGCATTCAGCCCGCTAAGCGGTTTGGAATCAATTGTCAGGTCCAACATCTCCGAATTGTGCTGAAGCAATAGATACTGACTGATCAATTTAAAGCAACCAATAATACAATTTAAGTGTGACCCCTAGGTGGAGCAGATGTCTGGTATACTTCAAATGATGGCTAGACCTTTTTCCTACAATGACTAGAACCACTCATTTTCCATAAAGGAACAACTTATGTCCGTCGTCGCGCCTCAATACCCATGGTGATTAATGTTTTGGTTCTATTATCAGTAAAACTACATTGATCATTCAATCAAAACTCCATTGTTGCTAAAACAAATATCATCCGAAATTGCCAATATTCGGGTTAGGTACTTTAACTAGTTTTTTCATTCATTTATATGACTTTTTTCACATATAGAACTTAGTGTGTTCCAGACTTAGGAGCAGCATTTGTAAAATAATTTAAAACACATTTTTCACTCGAGTTACAAGAGCATGGAGGTCGAGATCACCTTCTTAAAGAGTCGGGTTTATCAAAATTTATAGCATCTATAGAACATCTGTTGAAATTTGCAGCCTCCAACTTTTTACCATAAGGTAATGTACTAATGTTATTTGCTTATGTGAGAATTGTAGTATTTATTTTATGATGATTAACATATTTTAAAAAATATGTAAACATGATTAAGTTTTCTTTGTTACCTTGGAAGTCCTCTTACTATAATATTAAAGCAACAGTCACTACAATAATCAATAAAAGTCTCCATGCCAAAAATCGTGATCCGAAAATAATGTGCTTGTTTATTAAACTATAGAGTAGAATGTTAACAAAACCCATCTTTTCATAAGAGGAATAACTGATAAGTATATTCAACTCCAATTATAAGTCTTTCCATCAATATCATATCTCGTAGAGATCTTTTAAATAGTACAGTAATCTAAAGACACAGTAAATAAGGAAGGCATTAAGTAAATAAGAAAGGTCATTAAGATGATGAAGGGAATTAAAGTGTAAGGTCACCTAAACCTATCTAGATTAAGATCTCACTCGAAAACACAATCACAAGGTGTGCGAAATCCACCAGGTGATCACCATTATAGAGATTTGAACAAGAACGAGTAGAATAAGAATGATCTGAGAATACACAAAGTATTCTCAGTTGAAAATGAATGACGTCACACACAGTAGCCGCCGACAAACACACCCAAATAATTAGGGTTTCTTGGCAGACAAACTTTTCACTAAAGAATTCGCTATCTTGTCATTATCCATTAAAGGGTATATACAAAACACATCCGGACTCACATGTCCGGATACATAATAGGCCCAAAGTCCAATACTAAACAAACTCGAACTGAGCTACAAGAGTCTCAAGTCCGGACTACTAACAGGCTATCATAAACTCGGACTTAGGGCATACCCTAAGGTAGCGTTTGGTATGAAGGAATGAGAGGTGGAATGGAATGAGTGATTACGAGGAAATGATTAAAAGAGTGTTTGGTTGGTCAATGGAACGGAATCACCCATTCCAAAGGCATTCCATTCCCTCAAAATCATTCCTTCCACCCCCCATGTTTTTTCCATTCCATCCCCTCTTGCACCATTCATCAACAACACCACAACCCACGACCTTCGCCACAACCCACCACCACCACCCACCGCCGACGCCATCGCCGCCACCCGCCACCACCTCACCCCGACAACCACCGCCGCCGCTGCCACCCACTCGCCACCGTTATCACCCACAGTTGCGACTAACCGCCAACGCCACTCGCCGCCGCCTCCCACCACCATCGACGACGCCACCACCATCGTCACCACCAACCGCCGCCGCCGCCACCTTTGCTGCCACCCACCACCAACGGCCACCTTGTCGAGACCACCACTCGTCGTCACCACCGCACCGCCACTCGCCGCCACCACCACCACCCATCACCGCCACCGACACCCACCACCGCTACCTATAACCACCCACAATCACTACCACCGACCACCACCACCACTCACCGCTAATTTTATTACTCCGTTTTTCTTGCCTACCGAACAATACACAATAATTATTCATTCCATTCACATAGTAACCAAACAAGACATGGAATGGTAATGATCCATTGGATTACCTCGTCCATTCCATTACCTCGTCCGTTCCATTCCTTCGTTCATACCATTACCCCATACCAAACAGACCCTAAGTCCGGACACATACATGAAACAATAAAGTCGGACATAAGGGGAAATACATATCCCTAAGTCCGGACATATACATAACCTGAGACAGAAAGAATAAATTCGGACAGATCACTAAGTTTCATACAAGTTACATTTAAGACCCTTAAACTTGTGGAAATCCTGCAGTGCATTTACATAAAGCAAAATAGCCCCCCCCCCCCCCCCCCCCAAACCAAAAAGAGGTGGAGTAAGGGATTGCCACATGACAATAATAGGCTTATGTTTATGCCATATGGCATAAGATTGTTTTATTTTGATATAGTTAATAGATAAACATTGTTCAATTTAATCTTGAAACTTAAATCAGATTGTTTCAAAGCATGCATTTTGAACCAAATTATATCTTGTAATCACTTATTGTATGTTATAATTTTAAACTAGGTTAGAACCCCGTGTATCACACGGGTTGAATAAATGTAATTTTATATACTAAATAAAAAACAATATATTTTTAAAAACCTCATTTATTACACGTGTTGAGTAAATATAATTTTATATATTAAATAATAAAAAATTCTATCTTTAAGAAACTCGTGTATTGTGCGGGTTGAATAAAAGTAATTTTATATACCAAACAATAAAAAAGTTATATTTAAAACAAAAAACCTATGTATTCACGGGTGGAAGAAATGTAATTTTATTTACTAAATAATAAAAAAATTGTATTTTAAAAAAATTTATATGCATTTTTATCTACTGTTAAGTGAAACATTGCTTTTTGGTTTAGATAAGACTTTACGATTTGAAATTAAGTTTATGCCAATGATTTGAGTAAATTGCCAAAATCGTCCCTAAGGTTTGGGCATGTTTGTTATTCTCATCTAAAACTTTTTTTTTGTACCATATAGTCGTTAACTTTTGGGATTTTTTGTCATTTTCATTCAAATGTCTTATTTGCTTTATTTTTTCTATCAAACATTTGGATGAAAATGAAATAAAAATCCCAAATTTCATGGACGATTTTGGCAAAAAAAAAAAATAAGACGTTTGAAAATGAAACATTTGGACTAAACTGGTAAATGGCTCAAATCACATAGACAAAAAGAACATTTATTCTAAAATTTAAAAAAGAAAAAACACCCATTATTCCGTTAATCAAGGCTATATCAAATATTACACTTGTTGTGAAACACAAATTTTTATTATCAAAAACATGTTTTAAACCAACACTCATCGTCTTCTAAATAAATGCTTTATTGCTATATAATTTAAATTAAATAATAATGTGAAACACAAATTTTTATTATCAAAAACATATTTTAAATCAATACTCATCGTCTCTTAAGTAAATGTTTTGTTGTTATATAATTTAATTAAATAATAATTATCTATAATTAATGATGTCTAACATAATGACAAGTGTCCATTCATTGGTCTCTTTTATTATATGTATAGATTGCAAGATATACATCAGCCAACCCATGACAAATTACATTTATTTCTTCAAATGTGAATATACAACAACTTTTTGAATCTTTATATTAAAGACAAACACTTTCATTTATCGTATATGGCTCATAACATAATAGTTTTCGAAGCACAATTATACATGTAACCAAAAAACTGCACCACAGTTCCGTTTTTTTAATAGGACTTTATCCTTTCATTATTTAGTAATGTAATATAACACCTTATAAAATTCAAATAAATAGTTGTGATATGTTTAATTTTATCTACAAGATAAGGGTCATATATAGTTAACCTTTTTTTTTCTATGAGAAACGAACCCATATCATCCGAAGAACATCTGTAAAAGTACTGTATTCGTTTCTTATGGTTTTCTAGACATGGCGTGTATTAGTAATATAATATATTGTTTTTTAATTTCGAATATACCGTTGTAACAACATGTTTATATTACATGCGATTCGAAATATAGTTGATTTTTTTTTTATTTTCCATGAAAAACTAACCATCACCATCTGAAGTATTCCGAACAACATTAGTACCACTACCATATTCGTTTTTTTATGGTTGTCTAGACATGGTGGTATATAAGCTATAAGAATTTCCGGTATGGTAACGGTAAGGGACGAATCGAACAGAGACTATTCAAACAACATTGTTGTCGGTACCGACATTCCTTTTTGTAGTTTTCAATCAACATAAAACACGTGTCGATATCTTGTAGGGTATATCTTTTTCAATTGCTATATCGAGCATGGGTATCATACCGGTACTGTAAAAAAACTAAACTAATAACGACACGAACCAATACCGGCTGAAAACCAACTGCGGAGTGCGAGAATTAATCATGTTAGTTACATATATGAAGTTTTCCTAATATATAAAAAAATAAACGTTGTTCAATATAATCTTGAGACTTTAAATTAGATTGTTAAAGGGTATGTATTTTGAGCCAAATTGTTTTTTAACTAAATTTATACCCGCGCTACGCGCCATGATAACTTTTTTTATCGGAGCGTTACGACAGGTTGTTTCTCAAAATTTAAACATAGAAAAACGTAGTGAATGAAGATATATTCGAAAAGCAACGTCATTGTATAATACTATGTTAAGAAAAACGAATCAAAGAAATTTTAAAGTGAACACACATATATATATATATATAATAACAATATTAATGTAAATCTAGATGAGATGAATATCCAAAATAATTTGATAGCCATGTGTACACAAAGTTATTAGAATTTGACATTTTGTGTGAGAGAATAAAGGGTGCGTGGATGATAAAAAAAACACCTTTACCATGATTTGAACCGAAACCTGAAAGCATTGCAATAGGATATGTAGCAAGAATACATATATAATATATATAGGGGAAATTTATTTTACAAATAATCTTAACATACTAAACATAAAAATTGAAGGAAAACTAAAAAAGATAAGGTGCTATTTTTGTAATTATCAATAACTATCAAAGTTACTCTACAAATATAACTAAAAAACCTAAAAAAAACCTAACCCCCCCCCCCCCCCCCCCCACACCCAAGCTAAAATGCTAAAAAACTAAACCCCCAAAAAAACTAAAAAAAAATAAAAAAACACACAAAAATTTTTTTTTTTTAACATTAATCGCTACTTTTAGTAGCAGCAACAAAAAATTTATTTTTTTTTTTTGCTAACAAAATGTAGCGATTTTTTTATAAAAAAAATTGTGTTTTTTAGGTATTTTTGGTTGAGTTCACATTTGTATAGTAACTTTGATAGTTTGTGGTAATTACAAAAATGTCACCTTGTTTTTTTTTTTTTAGTTTTCCTTCAATTTGTATATTTAGTGTGTTAAGATTATTTGTATTTGATCTTTTGTCATAATATATAACCGAAAACAAAAAAAACAAAAAAATAAGGTCCAATAGCCAACTCCCAAATTATGTGGGTAGGCATGAAAACCAATTGAACTACATAAATTTGGTGATTATCTCTGCAATAAATTATATAATATAAAACTAAAGAAAACACCAATAGCCAGCCAACTGCCAAATTATGTAGGTATGCACGAAAACCAATTAAACTACATAAATTGGTGATTATCTTGCGCTATAAACTATATAAGACCATGGGTATGGTGGGCGTGGGTTTGGAGGCATGAGTTGGCACGTGGAAAACAAACCCAAACCCACACTCATGGGGTATGATGGGGCTTGGGTTGGGGGCATGAGTTGACACATGGGGGCATGTGAAATGGCTAGTTTGGTTTGGCCATTGAGAGTCCGTCATGTCACCTTGCTAGCCCGCCCCACGCCCGGCTTCAAACCCAAGCCCCCGGGGTGATAGCTTGGGCGTTTTCAGCCAACCCACACCCCAAACCAAGCCCCATACCCTATAGTCTAACATAAAATTAAAAAACACCAATAGTCACCTACCACGCAAATATTAGGCAATGCTAATCCGAGATGCAAATTGTTGTAGATAGAATATAACCACCCGCGGCTTGTGTTGTGGGGCGTGACGCATTTATTTGGGTTAGTTATACATGCTACTTATAACACAATATAAAAAAAAATGCATCGAGTTAACAAAATAAAGAAAAACACTATCATAGTTATGATAAAAAAATAACTAAAACGATGGCAAGCGTGTAATTTAGAGTTGGGGGCAAAACAATAATTTGTCAGGACTAATTAGCGAGTGCTAGGCAGCTGTTTGACACGAATAAAAACTAAATTGAGTAAACAAATTAAAATAAAACACTACCATAGTTTTGCCCAAAAAACTATGGCAACATTGCAATTTTTAGCTTGGGTAAAATCGTAATTTTAAAATTGAGGTAAAATAATATTTTGAACTGAGGGTAAAACCATTTTTTTATTTTGAATTGGGAGCAAAATCGTAATATTTTTACTGAGAGCAAAATCGTAATTTTTAGCTGGGGGCAAAACAAAAATTTTATTTTGAACTGGTGGCAAAATTGTAATTTTAAACTGGGAGCCAAATTGTAATTTTGCAGGATTGTAGCGGTGGGCAAAAGTATAATTTTTTTAACCAAGGCAAAATCGTAAATTTAAGCTGGGGGCAAAACATAAATTTAATTTCTAACTGTGGGCAAGATCGTAATTTTAAACAGGGGATAAAATCGTAATTTGGCATAACGCAAGATCGTTAAAATCGTAATTTGACAGGACCTATAAATAACTATTTTTTGCAAAAAAAAAATAGAAACTTGACCGCCATTTTTGGGCAACAAAGAAATACAACTATTCCCGCCGACAAAACAAAACTTACGTTTGTATGTATTGAAAATTAGCTATGGTATGTTATAACATACAATAATTTTGAATTGTAGGAAATACATTAGCCGACCAATGACAAAATACATTTATTACATTTACTACATATACATTTATAAGTTGTGGGAATAGTGCCAGACAGCTTGTCTGGTAATTCCCTATTGAACCAACTTATTTTTAATTTAATTTTATTCCCAGTTTAAAATTACGCTTTCATTCTTTGTTTGAAATTACGTTTTTGTCCCTAGCTCAAATTGAATTTATAATTTTGCACCTATCTTAAAATTACGTTTTTGCCCTCGGGTCAAAAACACATTTTTAATTTTGTTCTCACTTTAAACTTACGGTTTCGCCCTCCGTTTAAAATTACTTTTTTGCCCACAGTTCAAAATAAAATGTTGTTTTTCCCTCTAGCTCAAAATTACGATTCTGTCCTCATCTCAAAATTACGTTTTTGCTCACAGTTCAAATATTTTCAAGTTGAGGGAATAGTGTCAGGCAGCTTGCCTGACACTTCCCTATTGGACCAACTCATTTTTTATTTAATTTTATTCCCAGTTTAAAATTACGCTTTCGTCCTTAGTTTAAAATTTCGTTTTTGCCCCCAGCTCAAAATAAAATTATAGTTTTGCCCCTAGCTCAAAATTACACTTTTGCCATCGGTTTTAAAACTCATTTTTAATTTTGTTTCCAGTTTAAAATTACGGTTTCGCCCTCCGTCTAAAATTACGTTTTTACCCCTAGTTCAAAATAAAATGTTGTTTTTTCCACTACCTCAAAATTACGAATCTGCTCTCAGCTCAAAATTACGAATTTGCCCACAATTCAAAATAAAATTATGTTTTCCCCCTAGCTCAAAATTATGATTTTGCTCTCAGTTTAAAATTATAATTTCGCTTACAGTTTAAAATATAATTACGATTTTGCCCTCTGTACAGATATACATGTTATGAGAGACAAATATTCGGCCAATTGCCCCGCAACGCGGGCGGGGCAAAAACTAGTTAGTTATTAATATCCAACAAACCTTTACTTTTTTATATTGAAAGCGAGACACTTTCATTAATGTCGTGTATGCATATTTAAGGCATGAATTATATATTGGAGTATAGAACTTATAGATTGGAGTAAAGTTTTTGTCCCCTAGTTAATACCTAGATTATAGAACTTATAGATTGGAGTATCTTAACCATATCTGATCTACTCTAGGCCTTTAATTGAACACGGTGGTACAATAGTAATTAACTTGACATAATTACGCACATTATTGCATAATTATGAATGTTATAATGCATAATTACGTTTGGGTTGGGTTAAACCCTAATTACGCATGTTATTTGCATAATTACGCACGTTATTGCATAGTTATGCATGTTGTTACATAATTACGCACGTTATAATGTATAATTACGCATGATTTATAAAATCAAAACCTGCATGGCACCAAACATGAAAATTACGCACGTTAAACTCAAAATTACGCATGTTTTGTTTCAACCCTAATTACGCATGTATATGCATAATTAGCATATTATCAGGTGGTCGCATACGATCGCGTATGTTAGGATCGTGTGAGAAGCACTAGGCTAATTGACAAACTTGAGAAGCATTCTAGACCACACACTTTCCCTAATCTTTTCGTAATATACACATATGCATAGTTTAAAATTGACTACATACATATATATAATTCAATATTTGACAATATAGGTATATGTGTATAGTCAATTTTAAACTATACACATGTGCACACTACGAAAAGATCAGGGAAATGTGAGGTCCAGAATGCTTCTCAAGTTCTCGAATATGGTGGATTTCTCTTACGATCACTACCATATATATATATATAGGGGATCGCTAGAATGAGAACCACCACGAGTTATGAGAACCGCGAGAACCACACCCCACGGGGGGGCGTTGACCACGATTTTTTTTTACAACTAGATGCGTATATTTTAACAACATTCGTAAAAAAAAAATTCAAATGGCGCGGCCGAGGGGGTAGTTTTTTACACCCAAAGTTTGGTGTTTTTTTTTTTTTTTTTTACAAACTTTGGGTGTAAAAAACTACCCCCTTGGCCGCGCCGTTTGAAATTGTTTTTTGCGAATGTTGTTAAAATATACGCATCTAGTTGTAAAAAAAAAATCGTGGTCAACGCCCCCCGTGGGGTGTGGTTCTCGCGGTTCTCATAACTCGTGGTGGTTCTCATTCTAGCGGCTCCCTATATACATATATATAGGGGAATGCTAAAATGAGAACCACCTCGAGTTGTAAGAACCGTGAGAACTACACCGTAGGGGGCGCGGTGGACCAAATTTTTTTTTCATAGACGTAGATGCATGTATAAAAACACCATATATAAAAAAAATCAAAAAAAAGAATGTCGTGTGTGTAGTTTTGAGCGCCACAAGTTTGTGTTTACGGGACCCGTAAATCTGGTCGGAAAATTTACGGGTCCCGTAAACACAAACTTGTGTTGCTCAAAACTACACCCACGACATTTTTTTTTGAATTTTTTTTTTACAAATGTTGTACCGTAGAGGGCGAGGTGGACCAAATTTTTTTTTTCATAGACGTAGATGCATGTATAAAAACACCATTTGTAAAAAAAATATTCAAAAAAAATGTCGTGTGTGTAGTTTTGAGCGCCACAAGTTTGTGTTTACGGGACCCGTAAATCTGGTCGGAAAATTTACGGGTCCCGTAAACACAAACTTGTGTTGCTCAAAACTACACCCACGACATTTTTTTTTAATTTTTTTTTACAAATGTTGTTTTTATACATGCATCTACGTTTCTGAAAAAAAAATTTGGTCCACCAAGGCCCGGATCAAAAAGTTCTCGCGGTTCTTACAACTCGAGGTGGTTCTCATTTTAGCGTGATCCTATATATATATAGGACAAAGATCCGTTAGGAACCACCCCTTATTGCGAGAACCGCGAGAACCAGTGTGAACACAAATAGTAATTCCTAAAAAAATCTAAAAAACACCCAAAAATTTTTTTTTTTATTTTTTTACTATTTTTTTTGAAAAAATCGCTATATTTTGTTAATAAAAAAAATAAAAAAAAATTTCAAAAAAAAAAAAAAATATATTTTTTTGAGTAACAGTTATCCATGCACATGTGCATATGTGTCGTTTCTTTGTCAAATTCCGTAATTCATTACAAATAATAGTCAATTGCACTTTCATTTACACTACTACGTGTAATACACTATTTTTTACATTACCAATGTTAGAAATGCACATGTGCATCTATATGTATCAACAGGAAATAAGGTGTTTTGGTACACTACTTTCTCTTTCATCTATCATTCAATCCATAATACACAAGCATGCACATGTGCATTTTTGTCATTTCTTTGACAAATTCCGTAATTCATTACATATATTAGACAATTGCACTTTCATTTACACTACCATATGTAATACACTACTTTTTACATTACCAATATTAGAAATGCACATGTGCATTCATATGTATCAACATGAAATAAGGTGTTTTGGTACACCACTTTGAATACACTTTCCCTTTCATCTATCATACCATCCATAATACACTACCATTACCTCCTACCATCCATAATACAATACCATTACCTCCTATCATCCATAATACAATACCATTAACAATATTTTCACTTTATTACATGTATGTAAACACCATTTATACCATCCAATCAACATATTACATAAAAAAATGACAACTATAACCAAACCATCAACCACTAGATATAACTAACCAAAAAACATGTATATGGGTCTACTTCTCCATTCAAAATCACAAACTTTTTGTACCAAAACACGTTATATCATGGTTATACCTAATTATGCACATGTGCATTTTGAATATTGGTAATGTAAAAAGTAGTGTATTACTAATGGTATTGTAAATTAAAGTGCAATTGTCTATTCCTGATAACGTATTACCGAATTTGTTGAAGTAATGATACATATGCACATGTGCATGGATAACTCTTACTAGAAAAAATAAAGTTTTTTTTTTTTTTTTTTTTTTTATGGGAACGAAATATAGCGATTTTTTATTAAAAAATATTAAAAAAAAAAAAAAAAAATTTGAGTGCTTTTTTGATTTTTTTTAGATTTTATTTTGTGTTCACATTGGTTCTCGCGGTTCTCGCATGAACCTTACCCTATATATATATATATATATATGCGAGAACCACCTTTATTGCGAGCACCGCGAGAACCAATGTGAACAAAAAAAAAATACCTAAAAAAATCCAAAAAAACACACTATTTTTCTAAAAAAAAACCGCTATATTTCATTACCAAAAAAACTTTTTTTTCGAGTAACAGTTATCGATGCACATGTGTATATGTATCATTTCTTGGACAAATTCCATAAGATATTACGAGTACTAGAAAAATGTTCTTTCATTTACATTATCATCCGCAATACACTACTTTTTGCATTACCAATATTAAGAATGCACATGTGCATCATTATGTATAACTATGATATAACGTGTTTTGGTACAAAAAGTTTGTGATTTTAAATGATGAAGTAGGACCATATACATGTGTTTTGGTTAGTTATATCTAGTGGTTGATGGTTTGATTATATTTGTCACTTAATGATGTAATATGTTGTTTGGATGGTATAAGGGTGTTGATGTACATGTAATAAAGTGAAATATTGGTAATGGTATTGTATTATGGATGGTATGAGGCAATGGTATTGTATTACGGATGGTAGGAGGTAATGGTAGTGTATTATAGATGGTATGATAGATGAAAGGAAACGTGTATTCAAAGTGGTGTACCAAAACACGTTATAACATGTTTATACATATAGATGCACATATGCATTCATAGTGTTGTTAATGTTATAACAAGTTCATATATATAGATGCACATGTGCATTTCTAATATTGTTAATGTAAAAAGTAGTGTATTATGAGTGGCAGTGTAAATGAAAGTGCAATTGTCTGATATTTGTAATGTATTACAGAATTTGTCAAAGAAATGATACATATGAATATGTGCATAGATAGTTGTTACTCGATTTTTTTTTGTGACGAAATATAGCGATTTTTTTAAAATATTAAAATTTTTTTTTGAGTGTTTCTTAATTTTTTATGTATTTTTTGGTTGTGTTCACACTTGGTTCTCGCGGTTCTCGCAATAAAGGGTGGTTCCTAACGGATCCTTCTCCTATATATATATATATATTATGGGGAACCAGAGAACCGTGCATTTAACATGTAAAAAAAATAATAAAAATTTCTCTTTAACATGTTAATTTTTTTAAGTTTTTGGAGTTTTTACATATAAATACATGTAGAAGCCTTTTTACTGTAAAATTTTAAAACTAAAAAAATTTAAAAAATTCCTAAAAACACATAAAAAGGTCATTTTTTTATTATTAGAATTACTTCTAGACATCTTTATATGCACAGTTTCGAAAAAAATGAAAAAAAAATAAAGGTAAATTACACTTTTCGTCCTTTATGTTTGTACCGGATTACCACTGATAGCCTTTAACTTCAATAATTAGATTCACAATCCTTTATTTGCAAAACTCGTTACACTCTACGTCCTTTAGTATTAACCAGGTTAAAATTTTCAGTTAAGTTTATTCAATTAAGGGTATATTGGTCAATTCATATTTTTATTTAAATGTTTAATATATAAAACCAAAAAAAATGCATATACAACTCATCTTCCCCAATTTTCTAACCCTAAAACCCTAACCACCAAATCTTGCCACCACCACCTCATCCTGTCGCCACTCTATTATATAACCCCACCACCATCACCTCCACACCACCGCTACCACCACCACAACCACCACCACCACCACCACCACCATCACCTCCGCCTCTAGCCATGGTTGACCTAAAATCAGACAATCAGAACTCAACTTGTGCTAATGATTCAACAAACCACAAAAGTTTAAATTTTTATATGAATTAAAAAGAAAAATAGATGATAAAAATCTTATTTTTGTTTACCATACACCGTTAGAACTATAGAAAGCATAGGTCTTGAACCAAGCTTCATAAGCTTCATCACTGAGTTTTTATTATTCTTGATTAAACTTTTAAATTTTATATGCAGTCTTCCCTCATATTTTGATTATTTTCACCTGGATAGTAAAACAGAGCACAACTAGCAAGTATAATGTCAAATCTCTAATTCCACGAGAAACATAAAATCAAAAAACAAATATAAGTTCTCAGCAAAATAATACACTAACCCTGTAAGGTTTCTTGACAAACATAAAACCATTCAAGAAACCCACCCAATTTAACCTTTCTTCACAAAAATACAATAAACAAGATTCAAATTTCGAATTACCTCAAACCCTAAAAGGTTCTTCTCAACTAACAAAAATAAAACAAACCTTTCAATCTTTTGGACCACCAAACAAGAAATCTTCAATCTTTATTTGATAAAAGATAACATTTTTATAGATGTGGATATAGGGATAATGATCACTCTTAGTGCGTACAATATCGTATCAGCTCAATGTTGCAGTTTATGCTCATGGATGGTGCAGAACTGAAGATTACTGCACGGAGAAACCCTTTAGTTCTAGAAAAAGTTGAATTTCCAGCAACCGTGGCTGGAGACGGAGGTGATGGTGGTGGTGGTGGTGGTGTGGTGGATGTGATGGTTGTGGGCTATATAATATAATTTATATTATTTCTTTATATAAAAACGAAAAATAGAGTAACGACACAAATAGTCATTGGAATTAAAGATAGAGTAATGACATAAATGGTCCTTTCAAAATGAAAGGGTATTTAAGTCAATCTCCTGAAATTTAACATAAAAACTAACTAATTTTGGTGTTAGTACCCAAAGGTGTTACGAAACTGAAATCATGAAACTTGAACCTGTAAGCCCACCTACGGACCTCGAACACTCATATAGGATAACTAACTCGAACAACCGACTCATGTGGTGTGCGGAATCCACCACGCGATGCGTAACGTTGCGTAGGTCATGAGACAGAAGGTGTGGAAGAACAGAGATGTGTGTCAATTTGTGAATCCACCAAGAATTCACATATTATCAACACACAATGAACACACAGTATTAGGGTTTTGTTTCTCATATTAGAAAGTAACTTGCACTGAAAGATAATTCTCAAAGTCGTACCTCTTGCATTCATTGAATGAGTATAAATACAAGAACCAAATCTGGAACACATCAGTTTTGGATATAACATCAACATATACGGACAACAAGTCCTGACTAATACTAGTCCGAATTTACATAAACATATTCGTACATGAACATAAACCTGATTGATAAACTCTGACAAAACAAAACATGGAGTTCTGAATTTATGATAAATTCGGACTCCATAACATATCACATATTCGGACTCTTTAATAAACTCTGACAAGAAACTATTAACTATTCAACAAATACACAAAGACCCCTGAACATCTTCGATTTGCAGAATTCAACATGTATGATCAAAAGGTGCACTTACAGACCCCCTTGATATATGCGGGGTCTGTAAGGTCTTCATCAGATCTTTGAGTAGTCGCTTACCGCTCCAACCTTGTTCTTCACACAGAATTGAACAACTCGAATAAACGGAAGAGCGATCTCCCGGTCTTCTTTCAGATACTGGAGAGACAGGCGTTTCAACTTCTTCAAATCCGAAAGCTTAAAGTTGAACAAGCACATTGGATCTAATACTTTAACAATCACCTCAGTGACTTTCTTTTTGGTGATCACTGCTTCGTCTCCCGTCTTACCATCAACATACCAAAACCCGATCCCTTCCATACTGTCAAGGTCGAATTACCTCATCGGAATTGTTCTCAAACACAAAGCGGGTCGGTACACAACCTTGTACTTGATTTCTCCGGTGAACTTATCTTTCGTTTTAACACGACGACCCACAGCAGGCTTGAACCGGTTCCACTTACTTGAACTGCTCTCTTCTTCTAGTCCCCATTTCAATGCTTCAATTAATTCGTTTGAAGTCGGTGTGTTCAAGTTAAGCTGAGCAATGTGATGAAGATCGTGTGCCGGAAGATTACTGAGAGTTCTGAAGCACAACATGAAATATTGAACACCATCTGTACGTTTAATCAAAACCAAGTTGTTTTGCTCGTCGAAATCCCAGCTTCTTGTCTGTCCTGAGAATTTTCCCCTTATTTTCCCAAAACGTTTCTTCTGAGTTAGATCTGGAGGAGGTGCTCTTAGCCACAAAACCCTTTGAACTTCTTCAGGAATAGGCTCAGGATCAGGATTTACTTCAACCAGTGTATCATTGAATACAATATCCCGTAAGTCTTTAAAATCCACCTCAACTCCTTCAACAGACTGCATATTCATAGTATACGACACATTGCCCCCTTTGCTCAATACTACATGATCAACGTCTTCATCCAATCTAAGTTCTTCAACGACTCCAACAACTTCACAATCTTTCTCTAAATCTTCATTAGAGATGAAGTCTTCACCCGCTAAGCCATCCAAATCTGAATCATCAGACGAATCCCCAAGATCACCTTCAACCAGGCCTTTACCTCTACGACCAGCACCAGACTCCTCCTCAACTGCAGCTTCTATTGCAACTTTCGTAGCTTGTGAGCTACTTGGCTGCTCCCTCAGATGTGCAGCGTTAGGATCTTTGTCTTTGTCCAATTCGTCTTGAATCTTTTTCAACTCATCCAATTTGCATTTGGCTTGGACCTGTAGTGGAATATTCTCCCCCTGAGCAGCAAATAGCTCTACAAGCTCAGTAACAATCCAGCAGATCTGATCATTTGCAACAGTTAGAGTCTCGTGACGGGCATAATAAGCAACATCTCTCTTAATAAGAACAGCCAATTGGAGAGCTTAACGTTTAGATTGAAAAGTTAAACCCTTGATCTTTTCTTCTTTCTCTGCATCTTTCTTTTTAAGCTCGTCCAGTTCCTTTTGTTGTTTGTTAATATGACCCTGGTTGTCATTTATTACTTTGATTTGCCTCTACATTGCCCGATGAACATCCATAAACTGGGTGCAAACAAAATCCGAGAAATGGATCTCTTCACTACTGCTAGATGTACCCCTAGGCCTTGGAGCTGAAGTAGGAGTCGTAGGCCTTGGAGCGTAAGTCGGAGTCATAGGCCTTGGACCAACAGGCCGAGGAGGTCTAGGACCAAAGGCAACTTTTAGACGAATCTTTTTAAACGACTTTGGAGTAGACGCTGATGCAACAGGTTTCTTCATTCGAGGACCAGCAGGTCGAGTATCACGTGGACAAACAAAGCTCGAAGAAGAACCAGGAGGCATAGCTAGGAAAACTGGAGGTAATGAAGAATAACTAATTCCCACAAAAGTAGCGAACACATTGCTAGAACCAAGAAGAGCCGGAATGTAGAAAACAATGGAGCAGCGGACACACCAGACGTGATCATCGGAAAACTTGAACTAGAAGACTGGCCATGAGCAGAAGCACTAGAAACAGATACATCATATGTCGTGCTGGGAATAGACATGGCAGCTGAAACAATCGGTAAAGAAACAGTATCACCCAAAATAGATAAGCCACCAACTGTAGTGAATACTGCAGCTAATACTTCAATAGTTCAAAAATTCTCCACTTCCAAAGACATGGGAGCTGAACTCGAACTTTCACCCAATCTTTTTCTTTTATACATCATAACCAATCGAGAATCAGAAACCAAAACAGCAATCGGTCTACTATCTGGATCTCCACCACAGTCACTATCAGAAGAATCATCTGGAAAATTATCCATATTAGAAGTCTTTTCATTCCAAAGAGGCAAACGTGAGGCCCACTCGGAAGAGAGACTGAGAGAATCGACCTTATCATGAAAAGCCTTAAGCTTTTCTTGTCCTTTAGCTAACAACTTACCCAAGAAGTCTTTATGCACCAAAGCTAAATACTTTCTTTCCATTAACATCTCGACATTATCTTCTTCTTCGACTAAAATACTCTTTCCTTTATAAGTGCTTGAAGAAGGAGCACTGGACTCCAAAGCAGCATCAATCGAAGCTAACTCTCTATAAAAAATAATATCTTCTAGACTCGGGTCGGGTTGATTGAAAGAGATATTGTGAATGATATCTTCCATCTCGACAACATGCACTAGTTCATTAACAGGCTCAGCAATCGGTTCAGCAACGTGCTCAACTACCGCTGGTTCTGCCACACCGGGCTCAGGAACAACGAGTTCTTCAATAAACACTGGCGGTTGTTGAAGATTGTAACACCTCGAAAATTCACGTCCTATAATGTGTTGACACGTGTCATAATGCTTGAACGTGTGAAAGAACACCCTAGAGGGACTAAAGTTGACAAACTTGAAAAGTATATGAAAATACGAGTTCTAAATGTCAACAGTAAATAAATATATTGTACATTAACCCTACATAATGTTTATGCCATCAAACGAATAAATCATGGATCATACGAAGCTAAAAGTGAGAGATTTCAAACTACACGTGGTTAAATGTGTCAACATGTTTAAAGTTACACCTATGAGTGACCTTTTGACAAACCCGAAGCTTTGTAACGGTTAATTATGCTCACTAGAATGTACGATATAAATTTCGTAAAGTTTCGTTATCGTATGAGAAAGTTATGATCAAATTCGTGTGCGAGGGGTTAAGGCGTCAACGTTGAAAGTCAAGACTTTTCGGGTTAACCGGAAGTGTCCAGAGACTTGGAAAAGTGGGTATAAGTCCTAAAGCCCTTGTGGGTAAATATTAAGGGGTCAAATTGCAAGTATTTAGCTTAATTGACCTTTCGTGAAGCCAAGGGACAAGTTGCAAAACAACAAAAAAATGAAAAATCTGATTTTCAGGGCCCAGGCGGCCCGCGTAAGGAATGTTAAATTGTGAGGCGGGCCGCGTGGGACATCAGATGCAGAAAAACGGGCAGCAGCCTGTTTTGCGCGATTTTAACCGATCTTGCTGGTAATTCTCAATCTTGGGCGACCCCAAAAATGTTTTTAGGGTACTAGGGACACTTGTAAGTATGTTATGGTCAATCATAGCCTTAGTTGTCAACATTTTGTGGTAATTACAACCACTATTTAAGGCCTCCATGTTTCATACATTCTCAAACTCATTTCTGATCAACTCTGGAACTTCAAAGCTAATTCCAAGCCTTCCTAATCATCCATTAGACACTTGTAAGTAAGCATAACCTTCTCTAATTAAGTTTTGTTTAGATTATAGCTTAAAAGTCAAACCGTCGTAATTACGGTTTGACTTATCAATAAATCCTTGACGGTTCAGTGTTAAGCCGAATCAAAGGTAGTTATAAGTTAGTAATTATGTGGGCTTTAAACCCTTAAAAGGGCATCCACTGATTCCCATCCTAACTAGGTCATTTGTCGAGTCAAAGATGATTAGAAAAAGTCAACAGAAATGTAATCTTTCGTTTAACGCATAATTAACGATGTAAAAGGCGTGTAACCTATTTTATCATTCATATAACTTGATAATAAGCATAAGAACTTGTCTAAGCTTGTTTGATTCGACAACTTTCTGTTTTGAACCGATTCGGAACCGAAAGTCGCAAAGCTTTGACTTTTGCTTTGACTTCAGTTCTGACCCGCTTTAGTATGATTTGGAAATGCCTTAGAGCTTCCTTAGGACCAAGCTACATGTTAGCATAACCCTCTGTGGTTGGTTCATTGATTGACCCATTCGTTTACGTGTTTCCGTTAATTGCTCATATGTTGACCATTATGCCCTTATTACCTTAAAACATGATTTATGAAAATGTAAAAGTGTAGAAACCTTAGTTACTGATATATAAACTTGTATGCAAAGTTTGACATCAGTTTGAGGTGTAGATTGAGAGTTATGCTCATTAGCGTAAATTGAAGGCTTTGTGTTAATTAAACGGCGTAATTAGCGTATAGCCTAGTTAAGCCTACTTTTTGATATCAAACCTATTACCCACTGATCTAATATATTATTTTGGGATTTTTAAAGATTTTTAATTAATTTTAGGCTGAGCATAACTTATAGTCGTAGGCTTAATCCGGTAATTGTCGGTTTTGCCCTTACGGGCCATAAAATGAGTTTTACATATCTAAACGACTTCAAACCTTTTGCTAATGATCACATATGATAAATAAATTATTTTAAGCCTTCTGGAAATTTAAAAATATCAGATTTAAGTATCGAACCCGGAAATGGCCTTTAATCGCCTTTTTAAGCGTTTTTAACGCATAGTATGTACATAAACTATTTTAAACATACAAGGGTTGATACCTACTGATATTTGAGAAAAATTATAATATTTTAACAGTAAGCAAAGGTTGATAAACTCAGACTTCAGTTTTGAGCTTTACGGCTTATGTGAAATTACCAAAATGCCCTTCGGTGCATAGTTTGGTTATAACTGATAAATTTCATATGTATAATTTATCCTACTATTATAACTTATCAAAATAAGTATTTTCGCTGATTATACCAGACCTGTAACTCAGGTAAATACTTAAACTCTTTTATAACCTTTTAAATGACCAAACTACCCCTACGAGGCCTAGTTTGTGTTTAAATACGTTTTGGGCATAATGAAAGACAACTTACTGATGTCACAACATATTAGGAGCATATTAACTTAGGAAACCTGTAAATGGCTCATATGAATAACCGTTAAGCTTATTACGCGTTCGGTTCGGTTTATGTAACTAGTTTGCATAAATTAGCCGAAACGGGTCAAACGTTATCGTTTTTATCTCAAAATCCAGAATGTGTTTAGTTTACCCATATTATACAAGTCTCCAAACTTGTCGGGTCTAAATCACATCCTATTCCGGTCTTCGCTTAATCATGCGTTTTGAACCGTAAACCTTTCCTTAAAACTAACCGGTCTGAGTTACGACTTAAATAAGACCCGTTAGGAATTTAATAGGTTAATAAAACCTTCGTTCCAGATTGAGAGCCCCAGTAGAAGTACTTGTGCTTGCTGATTAGAATATACGGCTGAGTATAAATTGCATTGCTAGCTCAGGTAAATACTTTTAACTTATTTTCCCTTATACGGGCTTGGGATTCGGTATTATAAAAATACCGCTTGGTCGGGTGTAGAAACCTTTTAATCGGAGATGATTAAATTGCATAATCCCGTTTTAATCTGTATTGATTGATAATAAATAACATTGGGGGTTAATGACCGTGTCCTGGATATCCTTGGCTCATTTTAAAAAGTGAATGGCCACGACGTAAGCACAAGGTGTAGGCAAAACACCTCCTGTTGCATATGTAAAATGTATACTCACTCGTAAGGGTATCTTCTTGTGAGATTATATTTGTGGTGTGTCGATTAATCTTGTCCGGCTTGTATTGTATAATCACCGGCCCTAAATGTTGGACAACCATGTAAATCGGATACAAGATCTTTATTATTAAAATTGTCCCAAGTATAAAAGATTAATTTTGCCTCGTGCAATTTTAATCAAATTATAAAAGGTATTTTGTGCCACGTGCATTCAAATCAATTTTCTTAAACTCTTTTCAAAATGAGTCAGTTAATTGTATTTACCAGTGTAAACTGACGTATTTTCCAAAAGGTTAAGTGACAGGTACTATGCGTAATTGGCTGGGAGCTCAGGGCGTCATTAGGGAATCTTGCAAGTTCTAGATGCCTAAAGTCTGTTGAACAGTTTTCTTTTATTGATCCGCCTGTGGATCCTTTACCTTCCGTTGTAATACTTTGACATTACTTATATTCGGAATGTAATATATTTATCTTTTGCTTCCGCTGTGCATTATTATATTGTGTTGTTTGACTATGATGATCTCAACTACGTCACGATACTCCCCACCGGGCCCACCGGTGACACGTGGAAATCGGGGTGTGACAGGTTGATATCAGAGCCAACGTTGATTGAATTAAACACTAGCCCTTAGTGTTTAATCTCAATGACACAGTAGCACATTCCTTGACCTTCTGAGTCTAGACTTAACTTAGGAATATTCTCAATCCTAATCTGGAAATTTTACTTCCAAAAATTTTTATTGAATACGTCGCCAAGCGAAGAAGCCGTAATAGGAGTCCTCCACACCCGGAGCCTAGAAATGCTGAGCTTCGTACCGCGGCTAGAATGAAACGAGCATCCAAGGAGAAAGCATTCAGAAATAACTTGAAGAAGAAACTACTTTTGCTGAAGATCGTTTCCTTAATAGTCCTCATAAGGACATATTTATCTTCCAGTCCCTTTAAGGACACATTATTCCTTTCAAAGACCCGCTTAGGGCAACTCTGTACTTTTATTTTCATATAATGGATTGATTAAATTAAGTTTTCATTCTAAGAATGAGATATGAAATAAATGGAAAATAACATCCCTTAGAAGGGAAGTGCCTACGGGCTATAATTAACGTCCTCTGAGACTAAAGACGGTGGTAGCCTACAACTCCCTGTCAAGAAAAGGTAATGAACTTTGATTCATACCTAAATGCCTCGATCCCAAACGATCATGGCTTATAAATTAAACTTGTCCACGTGACTAAGCCTTTTGTGCTATTACTAACTTATAAATTTTCCTCGATCCCAAACGATCATGGCTTATAAATTAAACTTGTCTACGCGACTAGACCATTTGTGCTATTATTAACTTATAAATTAGGATTTATGATAAAAATCCTGAATAAAATAAATATCCTTTCTTCCCTGCCAGTAGGCATTTTAAAAAGAATCTTAAAGGTGAAACCTAGCCTACGCGGCCAAGATGGTGAAACCTACCCAAGGGATTCAGATCCTTGTTAACGCCTAAGAACGTGTTAGCACTCCTGACAAATGTGATTCGATAAAATCACAACAGTCATCCTTATATTGGATTCTTCCAATTTTCTTATCTAGCCTAGTGATTTAGAAATCATGGCTTGTGTTATCCTATGAGATGATCATATTATAACCATCCCTCAGAAGGGAAATGCCCACGGGCTATATCTATCGTCCTAAAAGACAAAAGACAGTTGAAGTCTACAACTCCCTGTCAAGAGAAGGTAATGAACTTGATTCAAACCTTAATGCCTCGATTCTCTGAAATCATGGCTTATAAAATTTAGAACTGTCCTTGTGACTAGGCCTTTTGCGCCACTTCAATATCCTTAATGTTTTATAACTAGGATAAAATTATCATGGAAAATACTAATTAAATATAACTAACAAGTTAACCAATATGGTTTATATTACAATGGTTGATGAATCGTCAAAGATGATGATTCCATAAAAACCTCTGAATAAATCATTGTTAATATTTATGTAGTAATCAAGCTACATGGCTGGACTAGATGAAGTTAACAGCCACTTGAAGGAGAGCAATGATACTACCAGAATTAATGTAACTGGAGCAGAACTGCAGGCAATAATAGATTATGCTGTTACTCGAGCTCTTGATAGACAGTATGATGAATCAAATGATACCCACTCCAAGACTCTATCTATGGCTCGTAGTAAGCCCCCTCCTAAAACACATGAGTCAAGGGAGGACGATGTTCATGACTTGTCAAATCAAAGGAGTATTCCGTCTAGACAGGTTGTGTTCCATCAAGAGGCACCAGTTAAGACCTGTTCATATAAATATTTTGCCTCCTGCAAGCCTAGAGACTTTACAGGAGAAAAAGGGGCCATCGATTGCATGACATGGCTCGATGAGATGGACGCTGTTGTTGACATCAGTGGCTGTGCGGAGCAAGATGTTGTGAAATTTGTTTCACAATCATTCAAAGGAGAAGCGTTGGCATGGTGGAGATCATTGCTCCAAGCCACGGGAAAAGTTCTACTCTACAACTTATCTTGGGATCAATTTGTGGCATTAGTCAAGGAAAACTATTGCCCCCAGCATGAGGTAGAAAATATAGAATCAGACTTCTTGACTCTAGTCATGGAGGATTTAGATTGCCAGGCGTATGTGACAAGTTTCAACACTATGTCCCGCCTAGTTCCTTATTTAGTCACCCCTGAACCTAAACACATAGCGCGTTTCATAGGAGGCCTAGCACCAGAGATAAAAGGAAATGTTAAAGCATCTAGGCCAACCACATATAGGTCCGCGGTGGACTTATCCTTATCTCTCACCTTAGATGCAATTAGAATTAAGTCTGTTAAGGCTTCTGGCAAGGGAAGAAGAGAAAGAGAGGAGGAAAACTCTCATCGATATAACAAGAAGAAGAAGGGAAACTCTGAGTGCGGGAAGGATTCCGAGTTTAGGAAGAACTCGAGTCAGTCTGATAACAGACCCAAATGCAGTAACTGCAAAAAGCAACATTTTGGAAAATGTACAATCGACCCACGTGCTAAATTGTGTGGAATTTGCAAGACCAAGGGTCACAAAACCTTAGATTGCAAGGGGTTAAAGAACGCCACATGTTACAATTGTAACGAGGAAGGGCACATCAAAACCAACTGCCCAAAGCTTATAAAGAAGCCGGGAGAGGCCAGGAAAATAAACGCATGAGTCTTCCGGATGAACGCCAGGAAATGGTGCAGAAGGATAACTATATAGCAGGTAACTTTCCTTATCAAGCAGCTTATGCAGAAATTTACTTGATACTGGCACATATGATTCAATATTGAACAATAACTATAGAGAACTGTTGTCTCCGCCTGATTAGGACTTCGGTCATTTAATACGAGGTAGAAATTGGCCGATGATACTTTAGAAAATGCTCCAACAAACCTTAGATGGATATTTTATATCTAATAGGAATCACTCTTTTCTGATATTCCTATGGCAAGCTTTCAAGCTACCTAAATTCTTTAATATAATAAAGACAGATGTGACGTTTTGATCCTCTGTCAGAAAAGTGATGGACTAGGTCCAAATCTTTAATGCCATTGATGGTCTTTTGCGACCTAGGCTAAGTAATATTAATATATTTTAAATAACGTTCATTAAGAATGTTAGTGCTATAATAGCCTGTATAGGTTATTGACACCATGGTTAGTATATATTAAGGCCATCAGAATGAAAAATAGCAGTTGTTGGATTTCAACTAAGAAATTGTTTTATTGGTATTAGGAACCAATATCGAGTATGGCAAACTCGGATAAGACAACAGTCAATCGCGCCATTGATGACGCGACGCATGCTAATGATGCTGAAATTGTAAACCTTAGAATTTCCAAAGATGTTCTTCAAACTATGATAGACGCAGCCGTTGGAAAAGCTGTGAAGAAGGCTGTGAAAAAGTTAAAGGAGCCCCATGCTGCTCGGTCCAAATTTTATCTAGGACCACATTTCCTTACTCTTAAGGAGGATCTCGTTCATGCCTCTGATGCAAAGGATGAACTAAAAAGGAAAAGGGAGGTAGATAACTCCCAGAGTTCTAAGAAAAAGAACAAACAAAAGTCCGACCAGAAACCAGTATGTGAGACCTGCAAGAAGCGCCATTATGGGAAATGCAGGTTCAAACCAAAATCCAAATCGCAGCCCAGGGCTTGTGGGATCTGCAAGTCTAAGGGACATAAAACGTTGGACTGTAAGGACATGAAGAATGCAGTCTGTTTCGGCTGTAATGAGAAAGACCACATCAAGACTACGTGCCCTAAATCTGTCAAAGGAAATGCGGCGGAGGAAGTAAAGCCTAAAATTGAAAGCGCCTAAAATGCCTGAGCTAGTCTATAAATAATGGCATCAGGTACATTCCTTGGCATTTTATCAGTAATTTAAATACTAAGAGTTTTTATTTTGGTTCAGATACCAGTAAATCCTTCATAAACTATAAGTATAACAAGTTTAAGAAAAAAAATGGTGGAACCGGCCGTCCCCGGAATCGAACCTGGGTCTAGGCCACACCCTTTCGCGCGCCTAGCCAACCGAGCTAGGTGCCTAGTTTGTGAAAATTTCCATTCTGATTAAATATAAGCACATATAGTTGATATCTCTTTAATCTCTATCGATTTCGAATACCAAATGGTATGACAAAAGCGCTATATGAGGATTGGTGTATCTTAATAAGTTCCATAGATTGCTTCCATGCCTGATCAGTATGGAGGTTTAATGCATGGAACCACAAAGATATCCCAATGATCATATGGTAGTAAAGTCAACTAATGGTACCCAAAGAAGATATCCAGAATGGAATTGTCCAAATAAATATTCCCTGGTAAAGAAATATGTGGACTCATAACATAAATGTGTCACTTATTAGACACAAGCGTTGATGATTGAACTGGAGCCTGAGATATGGAAATCTCAGTAATCTCCTTGTATCTTGATTATCTTCTCCTAACACTACCCTGTTTACCTCCCGAGAGGCAGTAGCGTTAAGATTTATATCCCATTTAGGGCTGCATTATTATGAAATCTCCAAGACAACTAGTACCATTATTGGCAGAATCGAAAACCCTGGTTAAGTAAGTTTTAAGACATAGATTCATAAAGCCAAACTCAATATCCTGAGAATTCGGTATAGTAAACTGTGAAAGACGGTTCATTATGCTAAGGCATTGTTTACCGCAACCTTAATTAGGCGACGATTAAGAATCGCCATCACCTGCCCAGGATCGTCGACTTGCTCGACTAACTGTAAAGATTTGCTATTTCTTAAGATTAATTTTGAACAATGGTTGGAATAACCATCTCATCTTAAGATAAGTTTTTCTATAATAGATGTTATATAAGTATCAAGGCTACCCCTTTGGAGACCTTGTATAAATGGCATGTTGAACGTTTATTGTTAGAACAATAGATTGGTAAGTTCAATTATCAGGATCTGAAAGTTGCAGTGGAAACAACAAATCAGATCACACAAATCCCTAATTATCTGTAAGATGCCAATATTTGGCAGAAAAATCAAGGATTAATGAAAATAGCAAACCTCCTAAATTCTTGTTAAGAAGTAAGGTTCAACAATAGATATCACCCTGGAAGGGTGTGTTAAATTGTTAAAGTTTTCAGGCTAGTTAAGCTCTGAATATAAAGAATCATTCGAAGGAAATTGAATGTATCAAGATTAAGTAGCCTTTAAGCTAAAACCGATTTAAAGAGCTTAGCGGAGCTCGCAATACATTGCACACTAATGATTTCGCGACGTGTTTCGCCAATAAGTCAAGAAGCATTATCACATAATGACATGCAGATTTATAATATGATGAGCAACCTGTGTCGATTAAGGACCGACAGGATTAGAAGCTCCATAAAGATACATGTACCTATTAAAAAGGTCAATTGTAGTGCCTTAGAGGCTCAAAGGTACTGGGGGAAGATTAAGCCCAATTTAAGGTAGAAAATACTTCCTTTACTTTAACAAATCTCGAGGTCGAGATTTCTTTTAAGGGGGTGAGGATGTAACACCTCGAAAATTCACGTCCTATAATGTGTTGACACGTGTCATAATGCTTGAACGTGTGAAAGAACACCCTAGAGGGACTAAAGTTGACAAACTTGAAAAGTATATGAAAATACGAGTTCTAAATGTCAACAGTAAATAAATATATTGTACATTAACCCTACATAATGTTTATGCCATCAAACGAATAAATCATGGATCATACGAAGCTAAAAGTGAGAGATTTCAAACTACAGGGGTTAAATGTGTCAACATGTTTAAAGTTATACCTATGAGTGACCTTTTGACAAACCCGAAGCTTTGTAACGATTAATTATGCTCACTAGAATGTACGATTTAAATTTCGTAAAGTTTCGTTATCGTATGAGAAAGTTATGATCAAATTCGTGTGCGAGGGGTTAAGGCGTCAACGTTGAAAGTCAAGACTTTTCAGGTTAACCAGAAGTGTCCAGAGACTTGGAAAAGTGGGTATAAGTCCTAAAGCCCTTGTGGGTAAATATTAAGGGGTCAAATTGCAAGTATTTAGCTTAATTGACCTTTCGTGAAGCCAAGGGACAAGTTGCAAAACAACAAAAAAATGAAAAATCTGATTTTCAGGGCCCAAGCGGCCGGCGTAAGGAATGTTAAATTGTGAGGCGGGCCGCGTGGGGACATCAGATGCAGAAAAACGGGCAGCAGCCTGTTTTGCGCGATTTTAACCGATCTTGCTGGTAATTCTCAATCTTGGGCGACCCCTAAAATGTTTTTAGGGTACTAGGGACACTTGTAAGTATGTTATGGTCAATCATAGCCTTAGTTGTCAACATTTTGTGGTAATTACAACCACTATATAAGGCCTCCATGTTTTATACATTCTCAAACTCATTTCTGATCAACTCTGGAACTTCAAAGCTGATTCCAAGCCTTCCTAATCATCCATTAGACACTTGTAAGTAAGCATAACCTTCTCGAATTAAGTTTTGTTTAGATTATAGCTTAAAAGTCAAACCGTCGTAATTACGGTTTGACTTATCAATAAATACTTGACGGTTCAGTGTTAAGCCGAATCAAAGGTAGTTATAAGTTAGTAATTATGTGGGCTTTAAACCCTTAAAAGGGCATCCACTGATTCCCATCCTAACTAGGTCATTTGTCGAGTCAAAGATGATTAAAAAAAGTCAACAGAAATGTAATCTTTCGTTTAACGCATAATTAACGATGTAAAAGGCGTGTAACCTATTTTATCATTCATATAACTTGATAATAAGCATAAGAACTTGTCTAAGCTTGTTTGATTCGACAACTTTCTGTTTTGAACCGATTCGGAACCGAAAGTCGCAAAACTTTGACTTTTGCTTTGACTTCAGTTCTGACCCGCTTTAGTATGATTTGGAAATGCCTTAGAGCTTCCTTAGGACCAGGCTACATGTTAGCGTAACCCTCTGTGGTTGGTTCATTGATTGACCCATTCGTTTACGTGTTTCCGTTAATTGCTCATATGTTGACCATTATGCCCTTATTACCTTAAAATGTGATTTATGAAAATGTAAAAGTGTAGAAACCTTAGTTACTGATATATAAACTTGTATGCAAAGTTTGACATCAGTTTGAGGTGTAGATTGAGAGTTATGCTCATTAGCGTAAATTGAAGGCTTTATGTTAATTAAACGGCGTAATTAGCGTATAGCCTAGTTAAGCCTACTTTTTGATATCAAACCTATTACCCACTGATCTAATATATTATTTTGGGATTTTTAATTAATTTTAGGCTGAGCATAACTTATAGTCGTAGGCTTAATCCGGTAATTGTCGGTTTTGCCCTTATGGGCCATAAAATGAGTTTTACATATCTAAACCACTCCAAACCTTTTGCTACTGATCACATATGATAAATAAATTATTTTAAGCCTTCTTGAAATATAAAAATATCAGATTTAAGTATCGAACCCGGAAATGGCCTTTAATCGCCTTTTTAAGCGTTTTTAACGCATAGTATGTACTTAAACTATTTTAAACATACAAGGGTTGATACCTACTGATATTTGAGACAAATTATAATATTTTAACAGTAAGCAAAGGATGATAAACACAGACTTCAGATTTGAGCTTTACGGCTTATGTGAAATTACCAAAATGCCCTTCGGTGCATAGTTTGGTTATAACTGATAAATTTCATATGTATACTTTATCCTACTATTATAACTTATCAAAATAAGTATTTTCGCTGATTATACCAGACCTGTAACTCAGGTAAATACTTAAACTCTTTTATAACCTTTTAAATGACCAAACTACCCCTACGAGGCCTAGTTTGTGTTTAAATACGTTTTGGGCATAATGAAAGACAACTTACTGATGTCACAACATATTAGGAGCATATTAACTTAGGAAACCTGTAAATGGCTCATATGAATAACCGTTACGCTTATTACGCGTTCGGTTCGGTTTATGTAACTAGTTTGCATAAATTAGCCGAAACGGGTCAAACGTTATCGTTTTTATCTCAAAATCCAGAATGTGTTTAGTTTACCCATATTATACAAGTCTCCAAACTTGTCGGGTCTAAATCACATCCTATTCCGGTCTTCGCTTAATCATGCGTTTTGAACCGTAAACCTTTCCTTAAAACTAACCGGTCTGAGTTACGACTTAAATAAGACCCGTTAGGAATTTAATAGGTTAATAAAACCTTCGTTCCAGATCGAGAGCCCCAGTAGAAGTACTTGTGCTTGCTGATTAGAATATACGGCTGAGTATAAATTGCATTGCTAGCTCAGGTAAATACTTTTAACTTATTTTCCCTTATACGGGCTTGGGATACGGTATTATAAAAATACCGCTTGGTCGGGTGTAGAAACCTTTTAATCGGAGATGATTAAATTGCATAATCCCGTTTTAATCTGTATTGATTGATAACAAATAACATTGGGGGTTAATGACCGTGTCCTGGATATCCTTGGCTCATTTTAAAAAGTGAATGGCCATGACGTAAGCACAAGGTGTAGGCAAAACACCTCCTGTTGCATATGTAAAATGTATACTCACTCGTAAAGGTATCTTCTTGTGAGATTATATTTGTGGTGTGTCGATTAATCTTGTCCGGCTTGTATTGTATAATCACCGGCCCTAAATGTTGGACAACCATGTAAATCGGATACAAGATCTTTATTAATAAAATTGTCCCAAGTATAAAAGATTAATTTTGCCTAGTGCAATTTTAATCAAATTATAAAAGGTATTTTGTGCCACGTGCATTCAAATCAATTTTCTTAAAATCTTTTCAAAATGAGTCAGTTAATTGTATTTACCAGTGTAAACTGACGTATTTTCCAAAAGGTTAAGTGACAGGTACTATGCGTAATTGGCTGGGAGCTCCGGGCGTCATTAGGGAATCTTGCAAGTTCTAGATGCCTAAAGTCTGTTGAACAGTTTTCTTTTATTGATCCGCCTGTGGATCCTTTACCTTCCGTTGTAATACTTTGACATTACTTATATTCGGAATGTAATATATTTATCTTTTGCTTCCGCTGTGCATTATTATATTGTGTTGTTTGACTATGATGATCTCAACTACGTCACGATACTCCCCACCGGGCCCACCGGTGACACGTGAAAATCGGGGTGTGACAAAGATCAACTTGAGGTTGAACAACTGCCGATTGTTGAATATTAATAGGCGCTTCACCATCTTCATCTTCACCTGCTCCAAAAATCTGATTAATACCAGCAGAAATATTTGTCCAAGTAACATCATGTTCTAGATTGTAATTTTCGACCAGAATAGCACCCAGCACCGGATGAAGTTCAGGCAAGCGCGAAGAGTGAATAGATGCTCTAGCATTATGAAAATCGCTAAAAATCCTTCTACCCATAGCTTTTAGTACAAGTTGAGCCAAACCATCGTGACTCGGAAGATCAGAACAAGATGTCGAAAGATAATCATAAGAAAACGAGGATATAGCATCATTAAACGGGAATCACCCTCTTCATAACCAATTTGAGCCTATAGTGCTTGAAAGATCATGTGTGGGAAGTTGTACGGCTGATTAAACGTAAGCCCAATCATAGCCGACATAAGATTATGACCCATTCCATCTATTACCAACTTTCTTGGAGCGAAACACTTCATAATGACATGATAAAAGAAACGCCATTTCTCTAGAAGCATTCCCTTGTAAACTTGTCGCTTTGGCAGATTTCCTGAGTATCCAAAGCTAATAAGAGCCCTTTCTCGACTTTGAGTAACATAGCAAACTTCACCAAAATCATGTGCGCCTAACTGTAATGCATTTCGAACAACTTCCTCCGTAATAGCTAACGAATGACCATTTATAGTAGCCTCGATTACATTGTTGTTTACACGATCAATCCTCCAAAAATCTTGCATATAAGCGGCTACTATCCGAATATCGGTCGAAATTGAATAGAATACTCTTGATCTCCTAAGAAAGCGAATGATCTGCACATAATCGTCTATCCCTGGCAATCCTTCATTCAAGATGGCTACTTGGTTGTGTTTTTTAATGAAGATGCATTCCGGTACTTGTAGTTGGTTTGGAGGAGGTTGGTTTTGTTCTGCTGCCATTTCTGTTAATAAAGCTTTAAAACTAAAAGAAAAGGAATCAACAACAAGCAAGTCACGTTAGAGAGGGTTTTATCAACGGTTTTTAAGTCGTTAACAGCAGATGTGTATAAATCCAGATGCACCAAGGTTATATCATGATCTCCAAACTCGGACATAGGGTAAGTTTGGAGAATGCTTAAAATGATACAAGTTCGGATGGACTTAAAGTGATACCTAACCATAAACCCGGACATACCTAAATCCTGAACATAATAAACTCATATAAACCTGGACACTGATTACTTAACAAACCCGGACCCATATGCTATCATAAACCTGGAAACAATATTAAACTTACTTATAAATTAAATCCGGAGAACCCCGTAGTTTAAATCCGGAGCTATAAAACCCAGACCCAATACCTTTCTAAACGTATAGAAGCGCAAACAATTTTGAGGTCCAAAACTAAATAATTAATTTGTAAGAGCAAAAATCCTCCTAAACACATTAAAGAGATAAGGCCCAACCAAGTTAATTTTAAGCGGTATTTTCTAAGTAGCACATGCTTTTGACAAAATTTCTCACAGTTTGAAATTTTTGACACAATTTCCCACACGGAAATCCACACTTTGACAAACTTTGCAAGACCGTTTTTGATTAAAAGACTTATTTTTATAAATTACCTGACCGGATTGATTTTAACCCATTTTTAAAATTGTAAAATCCCATTTGAGTATCTTTAAAAATATTAAGCCCACACATGGAAACGAGAAATATAATCTTTGTGTATTTTGTTCGAAATTTATACTAGAACACACCAAAAATCTTTTTGTATTTTTCATTATTTGCAATAGAAAGAGTACTTACAGAGATGCGAAAGAAAATATTTACAAGCGATATCTTTTTGTGAAAATACGGACAAGAAGATCGTATCGGCTTATCTATCAAAATCTATCATAGTTAGTATCCATTTAAAGATTTAAGCACTTAGAATGATAATAATTGTTCAAGATGTTTAACGATATACTTGTCCACTTAAGCTTTAGCACGTGTTTGAACACTGTTTTTGAGATATGCATTTAAGTGTGTTATTAACTGATGTAACTGTGTTCTCCAATAGAAAGAGTACTTACAGAGATGCGAAAGAAAATATTTACAAGCGATATCTTTTTGTGAAAATACGGACAAGAAGATCGTATCGGCTTATCTATCAAAATCTATCACAGTTAGTATCCATTTAAAGATTTAAGCACTTAGAATGATAATAATTGTTCAAGATGTTTAACGATATACTTGTCCACTTAAGCTTTAGCACGTGTTTGAACACTGTTTTTGAGATATGCATTTAAGTGTGTTATTAACTGATGTAACTGTGTTCTCCACCTCAGAATATACTCCCGTATCAAAACTACCAAACATTACATCTTACAGGTGAATATATCCGACTATTATCTGTATCTGGCTAAAATTGTGAAACCTTGAGAGCTTAGGTTAGTGCCACCGCACCGACAAAAAGATGAAGGCTCGACTTTAAGGTGGTGTACCAACGGTTTGGAATCTTTTACAGGTGAAACCCCGTGATAACATATATATTCAGTCGTTAACCCGGTGGTGACAAACTTTAGAACGGATCATCCGGTGATGATTGTTAGGCAGAAAAGAAATCCACCTGGGGGTTTGCACACAAAAGAAGCGCTTAGCAAAGTATTATACGAGGTCTAGGCCATTGCCGACACAAAATCAGAAGACCAAGTATAATACCCCAGATAATAATCAGATATAGAGACCTAGTATCGCTGAATTTTGGTAATCTCTCAAACAAAATTACGGTACTAAGACATTATATCCGAGAGATGTTAGACACAAGTTACGTAGTTCGTTATCTTTATATACCAAAAACAGGTTCTTATTTACGCGTAAAACCTATCATTACAGCAGATAATGAAGCTGTCAATAGTTTAGATTTTAATTTTGTAACATACCCTATAAACGATCTAACTGTCGATGTATTATCATTTCTTCTCACAATCAACGCGCTCTCAATTTTTTCATTTTCTAATGTTTTTGGATTTTTATAAAAATATCCTATAACTAAGTACAATCTTTTTCGATTTTTGGAGTTTAACGAAAAATAGTAAACTGTACAAATGAAAAAAAAACAAAGTTTCCATGAGAGCTTTTGAAACCATCCTACTCAGGGTTTATCATACCGATCATATCGACCTGATCCTCACATCTCGTCTGATCGAATGTCTTTGTAAACAGGTCCGCATAGTTGTCTAAAGTGTCAACTCTAACTACATCTATCAAACCCTTTTCAGCACAGTCATGAATAAAGTGATGCCTAACATCTATGTGCTTTGTGCGTGAGTGATGTACTGGGTTATTTGTTATTGATGTAGCCAAATTATTATCTACCATGATGGGAGTATATGCTTAGTTCAAACCGTAATCCCACAATTGTTGTTGTATCCAAAAGACCTGAGCACAACAGCTCGAAGCGGAGATGTATTCTGCTTCACATGTGGACAATGACACCGCAAGCTGCTTCTTGTATTGCTAGGATATCAGATGGCTTCCAAGTAGTTGAGCACCACCAGAGGTTACTCTCCTGTTAATTGGGAACCTGCCAAAATCCACATCTGCATACACTATCAAATCTAAACCTCCCTCGACTGGATACCACAATCCAAGCCTTGGTTTGTGATGTGCGTAAGTGTGTATAGTTTTTAATGTATATTTTAAGCCCTTTTACACTTTTTAGCCAAGTTTTAAATTTATAAAACACGATATTTACTAACACTAAACACACACATGGGCAAGTGCACCCATCGTGAGCGTAGTATAGAGTTGGTAAGATACCGAGGTCGTCCAAGGACACAAGAGCTTTTAGTACCGGTTTATCATCAACGTCTAATCAAATCAAAAGTTAGAAAAAAAGGTTTTTAAACAAGAAAAATAAAACTAACTAAAATGCTGAAAAATAAAATAAAATAAAAACAGATAGACAAGATGATTCACTTGGATCCGACTCGTGTGTAGTGTAACCTTTGATTATTTCCGCACTTTTGCACTATTTAAGAGATTATCTTAGTTATTGTAGTAGGCCCCTCTTTTGAAGGTGACGTTACCCTCAACCCAGTAGTTTGAGTCAGCAAGGATACAATCCTAAAGGGTCGGATTATTGAAAGATAATTAATTAAGTTATTAATGCATAATGTGGTAGGCCCCTCTTTGAAGGTGACGTTACCCTCGGCTAAGTAGTCTGAGTCAGCAGGGATACAGTCCTAAGTAGCCAGGTTAAAGTTTTAATAGTAGCTTACATATGAGGGGATCAAAGAGTTTGGACCCCCGCCATCCAATACCAGTGGGTATCGAAGGAGGTCCTACTAAATTTGACCCAGGTCCTTGCAGGATCTATACACTGAACAAGGCAAGACTCTTACCAAACTGTTCCCTTAACCCCCGACCAGGTAGCCCACATACCTCCATATAGACCGTGGAGATATGAATGGTGAAAATCTTTTATTTTATATAGACAGTAAAATAATGCCAAGACACCACGGACAAACGATAAGGAAGAATCACCTTCAACATAAGAAACTAGTTATTAAAGTCATTAATACATAACCAAATAAAAAGTGCGAAAAGATTAAAAATAAAAAGTGTTACACTAGACACTTTTCTTCACCAAGTGATGTAAGAGACTTAGGCAAACATGGCCTTTGATTGTCAAGAACTGTTACGATCAATCTTGGATCCCAAGATGACTCACACACTCTATGATGGATGATGGATGATGGTGTCGTGGTGGTGGTGGAGTGTGGGTGAAGTGTGAGAGAGGTGGTGTGCCAAGGGATGATTTGCAAATGAGCCAACCACCCCTATTTATAGCCTGAACAGAAGCTCGGGCACGGCCCCGTGTCCACCCTCCTTCTCTTTCTTCATTTATTGCAGTTTGTCTGCATTAGTTGACCAGGCCCCTGTGTCCGCTGGGCACGACCGCGTGTGCAGAAGCGTATCTGTACTATCAAGATTTCCCCAGATTCTGCGAATCTTAAAGTTGACCACGGCCCCGTGTCCGCTGGGCATGCCCCCGTGGTGGGTGATAGAAGCTTCTACAACTTTGTCTTTTCTGCAGACACTTGGGCACGCCCCCATGCTCATTGAGCACAGGGCTTGTTCAGCCTTCTGTTCTCTTGTTTTTGCTTGGGAAGATGCTGTCGGGGGTCGGGCATGCCACGTTTATCCCTTTTCTTGTATTTATGTTAGATTTAGCTGCCTTTTTGCTTCTTTTGTTCATTTGAGCTCATTTAATCCTGAAAATGCAAAAGGAAGACAAAAACACACTTTTTCCAACATTAGTACTAAAAAAGGGTTAGTTTTGTTGGATCTGAGTTTCTTTTTGATTGTATTTTCGTTTGTAATTAAGATGGAAATGAAAGAGTTGTGCAGCGGAAATAAGATGAAAGCAAACTTTGCATACAATCAAACGAGAGTAATACTTTTATCAAACATCTTTTCACAAAGAACCGAATGATTGAATTTGTTTCAACAACGATTACAATGATTGATGTAAGAATGCAAACTCCCCCTCAGCCAGAGCTCAGTAGTTTGTTCGTGCAAAGAAGACGATGTGGTGAAAGAGCTAATAGAACAGTACAAAGTACTGAACTATTTATAGGCACTTGCAAACCACTGAGCATCTTAGCTGACGTCACCATGAAAGTGACATCTAACCTCCTAACAAACTCTAACTACTGATCTATAAACACTGATGTACTAAACTACTGCTATTACATTACATTTACATAAAAGACACTTAAACTGCTGCTGCATCCTTCCTCTGCTGTGAACCCAGCAGTGCTTGTCCGGATCAGCAGTACTTGTTCCAAAGCAGTAGATTGAGTCAACAGAGCTTTGGTCTTCCATCAGTCTTTGACATTGGTCAGTGGATATGAAGCAGCAGTTGTAGGTCAGCACTTAGTATGATCAGCGGATAGGAGGTCAGCAGATATGAAACCACTTTCAAGGGGAGAGATTTGCATGAACCAACTGTAAACGTCTGCTTATTCTGGATCCACTGCTTTGATCCAGTTTTGGCTTTACATTATCTGTTCCTCTGATAGGGTTCAATCCCAACAATCTCCCCCTGGAACAGATAATGCCAAAACTCTTCATTATTTGTGGAAATCTTTATTGCCTCAACAACAGCTCCCTTATCTGACCTTTAAATTGTAATTCAAAGTCTAGGGCATCTGTATCTTCATCATCCCTGCTGAGTGGAAGATCAAGGAGATCCTGCAAATCTTCAAGACTCAGGCCAAGAGCTTGTTCCCTTGATATTTTCTCCACTCCTCCACCAGACCTGAGCAAAGTCAATACGCAGGTCTGTTTGTCAGTTTCCCACTTTTGTATTTTTGAGCCTGGTGGGTTTCTTGGGAGATGTTTATTTGCAGAAGTATTTGGAGAGGCTGGCCTATTCATGACTGGCTGAGCAGCGGTTGCAGATTGTTCCAATTCAAGATCTTCCTTTATCATTACTTCTGTGCCAGCTTTTACAATGGCATCTCCGGCTAAAAGATCTTGAATTGTTTCCATGCTAAACTGGTTTTTGCTCCTTCTTTTGTAGATGGCAGCACCAGCTGGAGCAGTGGTTCTTTTGACTTGCAGCTTTGGTGGTCTTTTTGAAACCGCTGCTTTGGAATAGTCAGGCTTTTGTGGAACTCTTGGATCTTTCTTTCTTAATTGTTCCAACTTTTTGTAAGTAGCCCTGACCACATCTTCTTTCCATCTAGCAACTTGTCTTTTGTTACCATAATCAGCTGCTACCAGCTCCTCTTTCATTCTCTTCAGCTCTTCCTGTTTGTCAGGTACATTCTTTCTAAATTTTGCCCAGTTAGGAGGAGTGTGAGTGACCTTCCTTTTTATCATGTCTTGAATTCTTGCAGCTTTATCTTCAAGCTCAGGAACAGTCCACTCTTTGTACATATATCTCTCTCCTTTGTACTTTTTGTGAGCCATGATGCTTTCAATGTAGTCTTTCTTCAGAGATTCAGATGCTCTTTCAGAAATTTGTTGACTAACATTTTTTGCAAATTGCTCTAGGGATCTGACTTGTGTGAGCAGATATTGATAATTTCTTGAAATTTCTTTGTCAGACTTCCCTTGTGTGTTTCTTTTTTAGATATCCTCTGCTTGCTTGGCTTTGATATCCAAGTATTCATCAACATTTTTAGGCCAAGGATATCCCTTTATTGATGGCAACCTCCTTTTTGCAGGGTCATCCTCATAGTAGAAGGATTTTATTTCATCTCTAACAGCTGCTAGTTCAAGAGGAAATTGAACACCTGCAGGAGGTAAGGGCTTGTACATTGGTACTGAAGAGAGAGGAACAGGTTTTGGTATTGTGACAAGAGCTAAAGATTTTGAAGATGTTTGTGGTGGAGATGTGTCATCATCTTTTAAAATTAGTGTTGGTGCATGTTTGTGACAACAGCTTAGATTTGGTCTTTGGATATCTTGTAATTAGTTAAACGATAAACAGTTAGCGGGTTTAGCTTTGTAATAGTTAGTTGAAATGTTTGGGCTAACCAAACCCAATGAATTGGGTGTGTGGGGGCGAATTGGGCCTGTCCAATTCGCAGTCCATGATGTTTAACCTTGGCCCAAGTAGCAAACCTTGTGTTATATAAACAAGGTTAGGCTTTAGGGTTTAGGTTAATCAGCCAAAACAGTTTTTGAGAGATAGAATTTCGTGAGAGCTTGTGCTTGGACGAAATTGAGAGTTGGTTAGGGATCTGGATTGATTGTAATCACTTTGATAGTTAATCAATAAAGATCCGGTTTGAAACTGAATTGTTGTTTCTATTTTCTACTTGTTTCTGTGATATTCTGATCAAGAGGATTCCGCACTCTTGATTGGATTGACAATTCTGTGAAAGATCCATACGAATAGGGGACCTACAATTGGTATCAGAGCGTTAGGCTCTTGAAGGCTCGGTTCAGAATTGTTCTTGGCAGAAACAGGGAGTTTTCGAAATTTTTGAAAAATTAGGGTTTTTAAAATTTTCGAATTTTTCTGTTGGTTTGATAAAATTTTCGAATTTTGTTGGCTGTTTTGATCTTCTGCATTGTTTGTTTGCTGTTTTTGCAGGTTTTAGGGTTTTCAGGAAAGTGTTTGGTTGATTGTTTGGAAGAATTTTGGCTGACAGATTTGAAGATTCGAAGATTGTTCTTCGTGTTCTTCATAATTTTCGAAAAAAATTGTGCTGATTTGCTGTTTTGATTTTGCAGATTGTGTTGGAAAATCTTCAGAATTTCGAACAGATTGACTTTCCAAAGTTACTGGGCGATTTTAACATTTTCGCAGACTGATCAGCTAATTCGTGTCTAAATTACTCGGTGAACGGCGAAGTTAAATCCAAAGGCGACTTTGGTAACCGGATAACTTTCCACAGCGAAGTTATTACGGTTTTCGGCGAATTTACTGGCCGTCGTAATCGCGAAATAAACCAGCGAATTTGACTAGCAAACTTGAACAGCGAATTTGACCTGCGAACCTTTGAACTTTGATCAGCGAAATTGAACAAGTGACCAGCGAATTTAAGTGATTACCCAGCGATTTTAACAGCATATTTAAGGGGTGGAATTTCAGTTGGCAAGCGTCGATAAAATTTCACTGTTTCGCAAATAGAAATTGATCCGTAGCTCGTTAGACAGAACCGTTTGGACCGTTGAATTCCTTGGATTTTTAGGATAAAAAAAAAAGACTCTGGAAAATCCCGAAATCGGTTTTCGACATTAGATATCATTGGATTCGTCTTTTCGAGACGATTCTAACGGTGTAATTTGGTAACCTCTGTTTTCGGAAAAATTTTGTACGGTTTTACCAGTCTGATTAAGTTAAAATGTCGAACATGTCTAAATTGAACGAACTCTTAAGAATGGAACATGAGGTAGGCACAACGAACAAACCACCTAAGATGATGAAGGTGGAGAACTACTTGACATGGAAGGATCGGTTTCAATCCTTTGTTGAGTACCAGGACACTCGTATGTGGATGTGTATAGAGGATGGGTATGCGAACCCAACTCATGACTTTGAGGGAAGACAACGTGTAACTGCTTATGTTGATATGGATGCTGAACAGAAGAAAATGTATGAGGCTGAAAAGAGAGCCTTGGCAGCCATTAAAATGTCTTTACCTGATGGCATCAAGCATACCTTTAAGAAGTACACTACTTCAAAGGCAATGTGGGATGCGCTAGAAAAGAGATATGAAGGAAATCCTGATGTCAAGAAGAACAAAGTTGATTTACTGAAGAAGCAGTTTGCTGTGTTTAAGTACATGAAAAACGAGTCTCTTGAGGACGTCATCACTCGATACTATCATTTGATGTCAGAATTGGACAATTATGATATAGAATGCTATACTGACATAGAGAAAAATGACAAGCTGCTGGATGCTCTACCTGCTAAATGGGATATCTACACTCTCATGATAAAAGGAGAAGCAGATTATGACACAAAGGAGCTAGAAGAAGTGGTTGGAAAGCTAAGAGCTTATGAGCTCAACATGAAGAAGAAGGACACTGGATATGATCAGGTTCAAGATCCAGGGATCTACAATGGGCTTACATCGTCTTCATCTCATGATGCTTCTAGCGACTCAGCCACTGCTTTTCTCTCGCATGAAAATGAGCAGGTAACAGTAAATGATGATGGTGATGTGTGTTTTGTAGCTGCTTCAGGTGGATCAACAGGAGCTAAGAGAACATCTGGTTCTAAGCAGAGTAGTGGTGTTCAGTCGATGCCAATGAGTGTGAAGTCTGCTGAAGAGCATCTTGCTCTACTTGCTTCATTTGTTGCTTCATATGAAAACTACATTCAGGGGAAGATATCTGATCCTGCCACTTTAGATGAAGATTACAATCAGATTGACCCTGATGATCTTGAAGATATGGATTTGCAGTGGCAAATGGCCATGATTACTAGAAGAGTGAAGAGGTTTATGAACCGAACTGGAAGAAAGTTTATAGGAAAGACTGTTGGTTTTGATAAGACCAAAGTGAGATGCTTCAACTGTCAAAGTTATGGGCATTTCGCCAGGGAATGTCAAAAACAAAAGCAGGATACTTCGAGTCAGAGTTCAAACAATAGAAATGCTTCAAACAACTCTAACTCGAGAGCGCTGATCTCTACTGCTAGAGAAGGTTCATATGACTGGAGTGTTCACTTGGAGAATGATGACAATGTCACTCAGGCATTCATGGCAGAGATAACGCAAATTGATGATGGTGAAGCTACAGTAGATGATGTTAAAGTTGAGAAGAAAAGTGATGCTGAGGCAGAGGTGAAGATAGAGAATAAAGCTGAAGAAAAGAAGGCTGATCAGACATCAGATGCTGAGGAGAAAAAGCAAAAGTCTGACCAGGAACGGGAAGCTGAAGAAAAGGAAGCTGAATACAAAAGAGTGAAAGATCAGCTTGCAGCTCTCATGGCCAACCTTGATAAACAAACAGGAGAGGTAAAGTCTAATTCTGTGTGTTTAAAATGTCGTGAATTACAGGGTGAAGTTGATAGGTTGTCCACACAAAACCAAAGTCTGGTGGGCGAGATGTCTACCATAAAAGAAGCAAACTTTTTTGCTAAAAGAAACGAATCGTCATACTTGAAGAAAATACAAGGTTATGAAACTAAAATTGAAGCTGTAACCTGTAAACTAAATGAAAAACTTCAAGTCATAAACTTAGCTCATGACATGATGGCTGAGAAAACAAAAGAGATTTCTGATAAATGCAAAGAGTTGTCAGATGCACAACTAAGAATTGTTGAACTTGAAAAGAAATTAGGTCAATTCAGGGATTCTACTTTTGTTATGAAACATATGATGGGTGGCTTGAAGAAAAGTAATGACAAAACCAGTGTGGGATTTCATGGTTTCAATGAAGTTCCACCTCCTGTTAGTCATGACTATTCTTTCTTGCCTAATGAAGATGAGCTCATGGACTTTGGGTCAACATTGCCAAGTAGTTCCACATAACGTCAAGGAAATGTTTTTGAGAATGCTGATGCTAAGAAGGATAATAACAGCAAACCTGTTTTGAAAAAAAATACATCACATCCTAAAAATAACAATCCAACTTTTGTTAAAAAGGTTAATTTTGTTCAAGGAAGTGACATGAAAAACGAAACAGCTGTTATTGAAAATGAATCTAATATAGAGTTTGCTAAAAACAAGAACATAGAAAATTCTGAAACTAAGCAAACTGAACCAAATCCTTCTAAGGCATCATCAGAAGAGAAACCCGAATCTAGTTCTAAGGCTTCAGAAAAGAAGTCTTCGAAAAAGAAATCGTGCTTCAAATGTCACACCAAGGGACATGTAGCCAGCTGCTGTCCTAACAAAAGGAGTGAAGCACAAGTAAGTGAGGAGAAGAGAGAGAAGTCACCAGAGAATAGTGGTGATAAACAGGAGAAAGTTGCAAATTCTCCAAAGAAATCTGCTGCTAAGCAACCAGAGAATGTTGCTGTTGGTGAAGATAAGGCTGAAAAAGGAACTCCACAAGTTCCTCGTTTTCAAAGAAATCAACCAAGGTTTCAGCCTAGATCTCCACCAGGCAGATTTGAGAGACCTAGAAGCAGTTCACCAAGAATGAACAACTATAATGCTAATAATTTCAGAAGTCAAGGTCAATATCAAAATCGATACCAAAATAATGGTGGTCGAACTTTTTATAACAATGGCTTTAGAAATTACAACAATAATGCTTCTTGGAATCAAAATTCAAGATACCCAAATCAAAATTTCCAAAGGTCAAATAGTCCAAATATGTACAGGAACCCTCAGGACCAAAGACCTAGTGGAAATCAAAATCAAATTCCATCAACAGGTCTAAGATCCAAGACTCCAGTTAGGAGTAATGGATATTGGATGGATGTTCCAGTAGTTGGTGAATTTGGACGACCCAAGACCATTAAGGCTTGGGTCCCCCAATCTAACTAATTTCTTGGTTGGTGTGTGCAGGAGCTGCTAAGGAGGATTATCAACTTGTGGTATGTTGATAGTGGCTGCTCCAGGCACATGACGGGGGATGCGAGATTGTTGACTGAATTTGAAGATTATGATGGTGGAAAGGTGAATTTTGCGGGTGCTAAAGGTGGTAGAATTACAGGACGAGGAAAGGTGACCAATGGGAAGATCACACTGGACAAAGTGAACTATGTGGAGCAGCTTAAACACAATCTGATGAGCGTGTCACAAGTCTGTGACAAAGGTCACTCGGTCCATTTTACCAAGAATGAAGCATTAGTGTTGAAACCAGGTTTGAAGATTCCGGACGATTGGATAGTGATGCGAGCGCCAAGGAGAAATGACACTTATGTCATGGACATGGGTGTTAAGGATCCAACTGCTGTGGTGGCATGTTTACTATCAAAAGCATCTGAAGCTGAATCGATGTTGTGGCACAGACGCATGGCCCATATTCACTATCGAAAAATGAATTACCTTGTTAAAAATGAGCTAGTGAAAGGGGTTCCAATGCAGAGGTTTCACGTGGAAGATAAATGTCTTCCATGTCAAAAGGGAAAACAACACAAGAAACCTCACAAATCTAAAACAGTAAATTCCATAGATGCCCCTTATGAATTACTTCACATGGATTTATTCGGTCCAGTGAACGTGAGGAGCATAGGTGGAAAGTACTATTGTTTAGTTGTCACTGATGATTATTCACGATATTCATGGGTTTTCTTTTTAGGTACAAAAGATGAGACGGCGGAGATGCTGATAGATCTTTTTACAAAATTGGAAAACGTTCATGATGCAAGGATAAAGAGGATAAGGAGTGATAATGGCACGGAGTTCAAGAATCGAGTTCTGGATCTCTACTGTCTTCGAAAAGGAATTGAACATCAATATTCTGCTCCTTATACACCTCAACAAAATGGAGTTGCTGAGAGGAAAAACAGGACATTGATTGAAGCCGCTAGGACGATGCTTTCAGATTCAAAGCTACCAGTTCTTTTCTGGGGAGAGGCTGTGAATACAGCTTGCTACGTCCTAAACAAAGTTTTGACTGTTAAACGTTTTAATAAAACTTGTCATGAATTGATGTTTAACAAGAAACCAAACTTAGAAGGCTTTGAACCATTTGGATTACCCTGCACCATTGTGCGAAATAAAGATAAACAAAAATTCGGTGAGGTGGCTGACGAAGGCTACTTTCTAGGTTACGTACCTGGCGCACCGAATAAAAGGGTTTTTAATCTAAAAACTGGTAAAATTGAGGTTGTGTTTAATGTGGAAATTACTTCCTACAAACCTCAACAATCAACGAGTGGACCTGCTATATTATATGATTATGAAAGCACTTTTAAATCATTTAATATTCCTGAGTTTCCAAATGCAGATGATTCTCAGTTGATTCAAACAATGATTGGTGGAGACGATGAAGGCGAGTTCATGCCTAGATCGAATGTTGATATGACATATGCTGCGGAAACTTTCCATGGTGCTACTGATCCTGATTCAAGCGATAGTGACTCTGAACCCATTGAGGGGGAGGATTTCATTAATCCATTTGCAGATCAGAACATTCAGGGGGAGGTTGGATTAAACCTGGGTGATAATTTAGAAGTGGATACCGTTGCTACTACACGAGCAAATAGAGATCATCCAGTTGACATGATACTTGGAGATCCTACTGCAGGTGTTCAGACGAGAAGAAGCATAGCAGCGAATTCTGGCTTATTTGTGTCGATTGAGAAGACTGGGATTGTGAACGAGTGCTTGTATAGCTGTTTTATTTCCCAAGAGGAGCCGAAAAACATTCATATGGCTCTTAAAGATAATTCATGGGTTGAAGCTATGCAAGAGGAATTGGCCCAGTTTGCGAAGTTGAAGGTTTGGGAGTTGATTGACCTTCCTAAAGGTGAAAGAGAGATAGGCACTAAGTGGGTGTTTAAGTGCAAGAAGGATGACAGAGGGATAGTGACGCGAAACAAGGCTCGATTAGTGGTAAAAGGTTTCAATCAGCAAGAAGGGATTGATTACAATGAAGTGTTTGCACCAGTGGCAAGGTTGGAGGCAATTCGGTTGTTTCTAGCTTTCGCAACATTCAAGGGCTTTAAAGTTTACCAACTAGACGTGAAGAGTGCATTTCTTTACGGGAAAGTCCAAGAAGTGGTGTATGTCTCACAACCAGATGGGTTCGTTGATCCAGATTATCCAGATCGAGTGTACAAACTTGATAAGGCTTTGTATGGGTTACATCAAGCTCCCAGGCGTGGTACGAGACACTGTCTACACATCTGATTAAGAATGGTTTTGAAAGAGGTCAGATTGACAGTACACTGTTCATCAAGAGGAAGAAGGAAGATTTTCTGCTGGTACAGGTGTATGTGGATGACATCATCTTTGGGTCATCTAATGAAGATATGTGTAAAGAGTTCGAGCAGGTGATGTAGAGCAAGTTCGAAATGAGCGCTATGGGTGAGTTGTCTTACTTTCTGGGATTACAAGTTGAACAGAAGGAGGATGGGATGTTTATTCATCAAACAAAGTATGTGTATGACATTTTGAGTCGGTTCAAAATGAATGATTGCTCTACTTTCAACACACCCATTTGCGAAAATCACAATCTTGGCCCAGATCACGAAAGTACTGAAGACGTTGATCCAACTCAATATAGGGCGATGATTGGTTCTCTGATGTACTTGACTGCTTCAAGACCTGACATTATGTTTGCAGTATGCTTGTGTGCTAGATATCAGGCAAATCCAAAAGAGTCACACATGAAAGCAGTGAAGCGTATTATTCGTTACTTGAAGGGGAAACCTAAACTTGGGTTGTGGTATCCAGCTGATAGTGATCTGAATTTTGTCGCTTACACTGACTCAGACTTTGGAGGATGCAAGTCGAACAGAAAGTCTACAACAGGTGGTTGTCAGTTCTTAGGAGGCAGGATCGTGTCTTGGCAATGCAAGAAGCAATCCTGTGTGTCTACATCTACGTGTGAAGCTGAATATATTGCTGCGGGTAGCTGCTGTTCTCAGGTTCTCTGGATACAACAGCAGATGCGCGATTACGGTTTGGATTTCACTCGTACTCCTATTATGATAGACAATAATGCCACAATTTCAATAACTAATAATCCCGTGAAACACAGTCGCACAAAACATATTGACATACGTCATCATTTTATACGGGATTGTGCTGAAAAACGACTAATTGAATTACATCGAGTTGACACAGAAGATAACCTGGCAGATCTTTATACTAAAGCATTTGACAGGGCTCGCTTTGAACACTTAGTTGAACTCAACGGGATGAGGAATCCTGAATAACTGGTTTTTCATAAGAATTTTTGTAAATAGTTTACTGCTTTTCTTAAAAATCAAAAATAAAAAAAAATTGAAAAATCAAAAACATAAAAAAAATAGAAAAACAAAAATGAGTTATCACTGTGTGAAAAGGAGAAATGATAGTACATCAGCAAGTTAGACTGTCACACTGAAACTGACATTAAATTGCTTAAGTGTGATAGCAGCTTCATCATATGATGTACCAGTAGGCAAAAAGCATGAAATAATCAACTTACCAATGTGATATAAACTTAAATGAACTGAATATGAGTGGGGAACACATCAGTGGTGTATGGTTTAATGACCTTAAATCTTGCGTTGATAGATTGCCAAAATCTGAAGTTTTGGGTCTTTATACTGTTATTTCATCTGGGATATCTTGACTGTCTTTCTGTTCAGAACTAAAATTGTACATGACCTCAGGAAAGAAAGTCACTTGGAATTTGCACATTTCTATTTGAATGTCTGTATGTGTCCCGATACACACAATTTTGATCTGATTCTGAAATCTTCTCTGAAAAAAGTCGTGTACCTCTTCTGCTGCATCCAGATATATGCTGACCTGGAGGTGCTAGGCAACGACAGCTTCTGCTGCATCCAGATACATGCTGACCTAGCTGTACGTTGTCGCGCTATAGATCTAATACACCCGAAATAGGCCCTCAAGTGCCCAAATGAAACCCAAGAAACCTATATCAAACTGAGAAAAACTCATTTGATCTGTATATTATACCATCTCTCCTAAAGATCTATTCTGTTCTCTTCTCAACCCATTCCCAGTTAAGATTTCAGAAATCTGGATTGGACTTGTGAAATATGTGGTAGGGAAGATACTTGCATGATAGAGTGTGTTGTTTATATTTCCAGGATTTGATTAGTATTTATATGGGTGTTCATTATTAAGAAATCAAAACATGATAAAACAGATTATATGCAGCCCTAGGCACTATCATGATATCTTAAAGGATGAATTCAGTATACTCACCTACTACGATGAATCTTTGTGCATACCTTGATCGCGGGGGTATATCCTGAAGTGGGACACACTAGTATATCAGTAATAAAATTACCTTAACGTATCATACGGTAATGGTACTTGAAATGTTCATGCATTTTGTTTAAGTGGACAAACATACTGGTAATCGTCTTGGACTGCTTTTCACGAAAAATTAAATAAAGAATTATCTAATAGTGTGAAACAGTTTGATTGTGCTGATATGATCTTCCTACCGGTGATTCTCACAAAAACAGAGTGTTTATTGCTTATGTTATTTACTTGCTTTCAAAAAATATAAAAAATCCAAAAATAGTGTCTTTTTCTGTTTAAAATTCTTAACGTACGGAAAACTGTTATTCTTGGAGGAATTGTTACTGATAGGGGGAGACGGTGTTAGAAAGTGAGTTCAAAATTTTAAATCATGCGGGTTATAGGGTGTGTGATTAAAAAGTTTTGCGTGTTGGTGTTAAATTGGAAAATGCTTAATCTGTTATACAGTTTAATAAATCTCTTGAATAATAATAATTTGTTTAACTTTTGTTGAAAAATTCTTATGGTTTCTCGAGATGTTTGTTTTATAGTAAACAGATTGAAGCAGTGTGTTGCTGAGAAGTTGCAGTGTTGCTGAGAAGTTGCTGTGTTGCTGAGAAGTTGCTGTGAAGATATGAGAGTTTAATTGGATGCATGGTAGAACCTCCTTTCTACATTGTAGACACAGTTGAAGAGTTTGAAGATTGCTATACATATGCTGAACTGGAGTTTACTCAAACGCTAAAGTTTTTGAAGATTTGGTGATTGGATACATCAGCTTAGGGGGAGTCTGTTGCTGACAGAAGCTATTGAAGCTGAAGCTATCCAAAGACCAAAGACATTGCAAGACTACATGAAGATTGCAAGATGATTGAAGACAAAGTTATTTTATGAAGCTATTGTCAAGGGGGAGTTTGTTGGTGCATGTTTGTGACAACAGCTTAGATTTGGTCTTTGGATATCTTGTAATTAGTTAAACGATAAACAGTTAGCGGGTTTAGCTTTGTAATAGTTAGTTGAAATGTTTGGGCTAACCAAACCCAATGAATTGGGTGTGTGGGGGCGAATTGGGCCTGTCCAATTCGCAGTCTATGATGTTTAACCTTGGCCCAAGTAGCAAACCTTGTGTTATATAAACAAGGTTAGGCTTTAGGGTTTAGGTTAATCAGCCAAAACAGTTTTTGAGAGATAGAATTTCGTGAGAGCTTGTGCTTGGACGAAATTGAGAGTTGGTTAGGGATCTTGATTGATTGTAATCACTTTGATAGTTAATCAATAAAGATCCGGTTTGAAAGTGAATTGTTGTTTCTGTTTTCTACTTGTTTCTGTGATATTCTGATCAAGAGGATTCCGCACTCTTGATTGGATTGACAATTCTGTGAAAGATCCATACGAATAGGGGACCTACAATTAGCCTTCTCCTTTTTGGTTTAGGAGAGACTGATGATGTTTTGGATGGAACAGTGGTGGTGGATGTTGTGGCAGTGGATTGTGATTGACTAACAGCTGTTGAAACAACTGGTGTTTCAACCACTGTTGTCATTACAACAGATGTTATAACATCTGCTGTCTTCTGCTGTATGTCAGCAGGTGTTGTTTTTGGTGATGATGATGGTAAAGCAGTGGATGTTGTGTGTGTTGAAGTGGTGTGTGTTGATGGAACAACTGTTTGATAAGCAATAGTTTTTGTAACTCCTGCTGCATCAGCTGTTTTGTATGGTGATTTTTGAGCAGACTTTGAACGTCTGATAGGAATGGATTTGGGTTGCCTTACTTTTTTAGTAGGCCTCTTCTTTTCCTCAACAGGATTTTCATGATCCCTTGACCCAGAAGTACCCTGTTCTGGATGATCCATTCTTTCCACCCTGGCTTTCCTTTTGGCCTCTCTATCCCTTTTTACACTTGCAGCTGCTTCTGCTAGTGCATTTGTTGTCACATCAATTTTCTTGCTACCATATGGCAAAGGGATCTTTTTGGTCATGTTTGAATTTTCTGGTTCAAGATAGAGACCATCCTCTATACCCTTCCTTTTCCACTCCTGAAATTTCTCCCCCTTTTTGGCATTATCTTCTGGGAGTTGATAAATGTAGCGGACCTTTGGAGGAGCAGTGCCAGTGGTGTGTAAGATCTGAGTTTTGAGAGCCTTTAAATCAGCCTGAGTGTTCTTGAACCTTGACTCCATTGCATTTCTCAGCTGTTGTACATGTTTTTCATGTTGCTGATCTGCTAATAGTGCTTGTTGTTGGAGAAAAGATTGAAATTGATTCCAGAGCTCATTTGTAGCAGGTGCCCTTTGTGGAGCAAGTGCTTGAGGTGGAACAGCAGTTGATTGTACCTTCTGAACTTGTAACACCTGTTGTAGCATATCTTTGAGTTCTGCAACAGAGTTATCAAGCTTTGCAATACGATCCGTCAATTTCTGGTACTTTAAACCATCACCCAAGTTAATGGGATCATCTGATTTCCCACTAGCAGTGGTTTTATCAGTGGTAGATGTAGGGAATATACTCCAAACATTAACCACTGATGCCCCTTTTTCTTGGTACTGGGGTCTTCTTCCTTCAACACTTGACAACCGTTTGATGGTGCCAGTAGGATAAATAAATCCACTGGTGGTTGGCAGAGGTGCTATAAAAGGAATTGCCTCCAAGGAAGTCTTATGAATGTAACCACTGTCCAAATGTAACCCAGTGGGTGTAACAGTTGTAGTGGCTGCTTCACTTGGAATACCACCAAGAGTTACTTGTAACTCAAGGGGTGTAACCTCCTCAGGTTGTGTTGGTGGGTTAGCAAAGATTGATACATCAGACCCAGTCAGGTGTTGAGGTATATTCTCATTAATAGGTGATTGAGAAGGACTGGATAATGCCTGGTTCAAATCAATTGCATTCAACAGTGGTTTTATTGGTGAGGGAAATGTGGATGTGATGGTTGGTGTAGAAATAGGATGTGTCCCGGGCATTGGACTGTGGATGATAGAAACGAGTGTTTCCAGAGCATCATGATGTGGAGACCCTATTTGTACAACCTGTTCTTTTTGTGAAGAAACAGGAGGAGTTTCGGTTATGGTTTGAGATATTTGTACCAACTGCTGTGAGGAAGTAGCAGCAGTGGTTGCTTGTGACTTTTGTGTTGTCACTGGCAGGAGCTCTGGTATCTCATCCTCCAGAGATGCCTTTTTGAGGGGTTTGGGGGGGTTTTTGTGTTTTTCTTTTTGTTGGCTTTTTGGTGATTTTAGGTGTGGGTTTCAAAACAGTTGTGCTGCTGCTTTGATCACCTTGAGCAGTGGGCTCAGCAGCAGATACCTGAGGAGCAGTTGTAACTGCTAAAATCTGCTCAGGCACCTCTGCTTGTGTTTTGCAAGGTGCTAACATCCTTGAAAAAGTTTCAGTAGTTAAACTGTTTATTTGAGTAGGAGCACCCTGGTTTATTACAGCTAAATCATCCTTACTGAATTTTTTGAAAAATAGTAACTTAAAAACCTTGGAAACAGTAAGAATGATTTTGTTTCAACATTATTAACCAAATCTTTAAAAATTTCCCGAGAATAGTTAAAATTTTCTCCTTGAAGAATTGCATATCCCAGATTTTGAATCTTTAAAGGGATTTCATTGAAAGAAGTGGTTTTGTTTGAAACACATAGTAGGAGGGTATGAAATAAAAATCTGGTTGCAGAAGGAAAATAACCTTTTTCTAAGGTAATTTTCTTCATCATTGTGGCTTCATACCCTCTCTCAATGAAGTCAATTTTTAACTCGTTTTTAGTGAAAGAAATTTTACCTTCCTGATCACCGAGTTGAAAGACCTCTGAAATGGATTGTGGCGTGATTTGGACAGCTTTACCCTTTATAAAAGAGTTTATGGTGGTTGCAGTGTCGCCTTGTTTTTCAAGGGTTGCATTTTTTCCAAAACTCCCTTTGGGTCGCCAAATAGATTGGTGCATCGGCAGTGATCAAAGTTTTGTACTTTGATTTTGCCATGATGTCAATGATGAAATCGAACACGTTGGTGGTTCCTGGTTTAGTGAGAAGACCCAGGAGATTGTGAGATGGTTTATGTGGAATTTCAGTGGAGATTGCCTTTTGGGAGGCTGTGTTCGATGATGATTTGGATGAGGGTTTTGAAGATTTCTTTGATTTTGTCATTTTGAGGATGTTTGATCGAAGAAATTTGTGAAGAAATGTGAAGAAAAACTGTTTTGAGAAGAGAATTTTTAAGAATTCAATTCGACAGTAAAACCCTGTTTTGGTGGTGAGTGGGGGATTTTATAGGGAAGAAAGTGAATGCTGAGGTGGCAGCCGTTACAAAAGGTCTGACCAATATGTACTGTCCACGTGACAACCCTTGTTGAAAGGGAAGGACAGTACTTTTGTTGAAAGTGACTGATGAAGGCAGTGGTATGAAAGCAGTGGATGATTTTTACTATCAGTGGATAGCATATCAGTGGATAAGACACTGCTTTTGAACAACAGAGTTTAACAAACCAATGAGAGAGCAGGGGTTGACTTTCATCAGTGGACAGACTTTTGAAGTATAGCAGACTTTTGAACAATCAGTGGTTAATGGCAGACTTTTAAGGACTTAATGAAAAATTTTCATTTTTAACTAATTTTAAGGATGAAGTTTTGATTTTCTGAAAACATTTTGTTGCTTTTATTCATAGAAAAACAAGATGTTGCTTGTTATTCCATGTTCAGCATCCCAATCCTAGAGACCAAACTTTCAAAAGTGGCTGTATCAAGTGCTTTTGTGAGCACATCAGCCAGCTGGTCTTTAGTTGGGACATGATGCAGAGAAATCAAACCTTTTTCATAGCAGTCCCTCACAAAGTGATGTCTGATGTCGATATGTTTGGTGGTTGAGTGGGAAACTGGATTTTTGATGATATTTTCTGCTGCCTGACTGTCCAACATGAGTGGTGTCTTTAAGGCAGTGATACCAAAATCCAGCAACTGATTTTGAAGCCACAGGAGTTGGGCTGTACAGCTTGCAGCAGCAATGTATTCAGCTTCAGCAGTGGATGTTGAAACAGCTGCTTGCTTTTTGCTTTGCCAAGAAACTAAGCAGTCACCTAGAAACTGGCACCCTCCTGATGTGGACTTCCTTGTGGTGTGACATCCAGCAAAGTCACTGTCTGAAAAACCTGAAAGCTTGATGTTCCCATTAGCTGGATACCAGATACCAAGTGTGGGAGCACCTTCTATGTATCTGAAGATCCTTTTTACAGCAATGAGATTTGATTTTCTGGGAGCTGATTGACTTCTTGCACAGACACATGTTGCAAACATGATGTCTGGTCTAGATGTAGTTAGGTACAATAGAGACCCAATCATGCTTCTATAAATTGTTTGGTCAATCAGCTCATCTTTTTCATCAGACATGACCAGCTTATTTGTTGCCATGGGTGTGCTGCATGGTTTACAATCATTCATATCAAATTTGGTTAAAAGTTCTTTAGCATATTTGCTTTGATGAATGAAAGTTCCATTTTGCATTTGCTGTACTTGGAGACCAAGAAAGCATTGCAGCTCACCCATTGCACTCATTTCAAACTCAGCTGTCATGAGTTCTCTAAACTCTTCACACATTGAGTTACATGTGCTTCCAAAAATAATGTCATCCACATAAATCTGGACAATCATTAAATCCTTCCCTCTCCATTTTAAAAACAGTGTTTTATCAATGGTACCTCTTTTGAAACCATTTGAGAGTAGGAAGTTGGAAAGAGTTTCATACCAGGCCCTTGGTGCTTGTTTCAAGCCATACAAGGCTTTGTTTAGCCTGTAGACATGATCTGGATAAAATGGATCCTCAAAACCTGGAGGTTGACAGACATACACCTCTTCTTGAATTGTACCATAGAGGAAAGCACTTTTGATATCCATTTGAAACACCTTCATATTGTGGTTGACAGCAAAGGCCAGGAACAGTCTAATTGCTTCTAATCTTGCAACAGGGGCAAATGTTTCATCATAATCAATCCCCTCTTCCTGTCTGTAACCTTGAACCACAAGCCTGGCTTTATTCTTGACAACAATACCCCTTTCATCAGTTTTGTTCTTGAAGACCCACTTTGTGCCAATGGGACTAACCTCTTCTGGCAGTGGTACAAGCTCCCATACTTGTTGTCTTTTAAACTGTTGGAGCTCCTCTTGCATGGCTTCTACCCAGCTGTTGTCTTTCAGTGCCTCTTGGTACTTGACTGGCTGATGGAGTGATAGAAAACCAGCAAAAAGACAAATGTTTTGGGTTTGGCTTCTTGTGAGCACCCCTTCATTTATGTTGCCAATGATTTGATCAGGTGGATGAGATCTCAAGAAGATTAAATCTCCTTGGTATGGTATGATGGCATTGGTTGGTGAAGGCTGCAAATGTGTATCATCTGAGCTAACCACTGCTGGGGACTTTGATGATCCAGCAGTGGTTTTAAAAGGTGGTGGTATAGGAGGTAATGATGTGGACAACTGCTGACTTTTATCCACTGTTTGAGGACTTTTGTCAGCAGTGTTTGAGGATGTGGAAGCAGTGGTTGTTGGGCTACTTTGGTCAACAACTGTTGAGGTAGCAGTGGTAGAGCTTTGACAACTGTTTTGAACAGCTGATGCTTTTCCCTTTATGGCAGACCTTTGAGGGATGATGATTTCATACCCATAGTCTGGTGTTGTATCCTCTGATGGACCTGCACTGTTAGTCTTGACAGCAATATTTTCAAAAGTGAATTTTTCAAGATCAAACAGATCTGCAGGGTTTGCTGGGATTTTCATTGATGAAAGTTCATTGAACTTAACATTCAAAGTCTCCTCCACTGCCTTGGTCCGTGTATTAAACACTTTGTAGGCCTTGGCAGTGGTTGAGTATCCCAGATGATAACCACAATCAATTTTGGCTGCAAATTTTGAAATGGAATCTTTTAAGTTCAAAATAAAGCATGGGCAGCCAAACACTTTAAAATATGAGATCAGTGGTTTAATTTTATACAGAATTTCATAGGCCGTCTTTTTGTGCCTGGGGTTTATTAAAACTCTGTTCTGAACATAGCAAGCAGTGTTTACTGCCTCTGCCCAGAAAGTTAGAGGCAAACCTGAATCTGCAAGCATGGTTCTGGCAGCCTCAATCAGAGTTCTGTTCTTCCTTTCCACTACCCCATTCTGCTCTGGTGTTCTTGGGATGCTGTACTGCCTTACAATCCCTTTCTTCACACAGAAGGCATCCAACTCCCTATTTTTGAATTCTGTGCCATTGTCACTCCTGAAGCTTTTTACTGGAAGGTCAAATTGCTTTTCAACCTGTATTACAAAGTCTTGCAAAATGCCTGCAGTTTCATCTTTTGAGTGCAGAAAGAAAGTCCATGTGAACCTAGAAAAGTCATCAACAATAACCAAACAATATCTTTTCTTTTTAAGGCTCATGACTTGAACTGGGCCAAACAAATCCATGTGTAGCATTTGCAAACACTGGGTTGTTTTGGACTCTTCAATGGACTTATAAGAACTTTTATGCTGTTTTCCTTTTAAATAGGAAATGCAATGTTCAGGACATGAAAACAATTTTTGTGGTAGGTCTCTCACCAAACCATTTTTTGAAATTTCTGTGATTGTCTTAAGATTTGTGTGTCCCAGCCTTCTGTGCCAAAGTTCTGTCTCTTTGTTAGAGGCAGCTGAGAACAGACAGGCATCAGCTCTGGGACACTCTTTTGACATGTCAACAACATAAACATTGCCACTTCTTTGAGCAACAAGTTTAGTTTGACCAGTTTTGATTATTGCTTCAATCTTTTTGACCATTTCTGGTCCAACAATCCTACAACAGTCTTTTGTGAAGAATGACCCAAATCCCTTGTCACTCATTTGGGACACACTCAGAAGGTTGAATTTTAGATTGTCTATTAGATTGACATTTTCAAATTTTACATTTCCAGATTGCACTGTACCAGACCCCAGAACCTTCCCTTTACTATTATTCCCAAAGGATATATCACCCCCACCATGGATTTTAAAGTCTTTGAGGATGGCTTTACATCCTGTCATGTGCCTGGAGCCTCCACTATCTACATACCAAAGACTATCAAAGCATGCAGAAGCTCCCTGCACATGAAGTAAAAAGATTAGTTCATTAAGGTCTCCAAAGCCAACAAGGCTTTGGATGGGGTCTCAACAGTGTCTGGGATGGATGCAAGATGATGGACAGTGGTTAGGTCAGGGGTTTGAACTGTTTTAGGACAGTGTTTCTCTAACCACTGTTGTGGGTCCTGACCAATCATCTACTGGTAACCAAAAGGATGCTTGTTCACTTTGGGTTTAGAGGGCCTTTTGTAGGCCTCATAAACGTGAGGAATCCTTTGGTAAGACTGTTTTTCTCTGCCTTTTCTGAACTGATTGGCAGGGGGTGCATCAGTAACCTGAACATCTCTTTTGACAGATGTTTGGTTCAGCTGTTTTGTAACAGCTGTTTGTACTGGCACAAACAGTGGTTGTTTCTTGGTGAATTTGACAGATGTTGATGAGGATGATGGACTCAAGGATGTTTTAGCAATGTACTCATTCTTTTTCACATCAAAGTTTTTGAGGTACACACATGCTTGAGTTTTGTGGTTTGTTTTCCCACAGACAATGCAGCTTTCTGCTGAAACAATAACACTTGTTTTGTTTAGATCATAAGCTTTTAAGTGGAAACAGTCTTTTGTTAGATGATTCCTTTTCTCACAGAATTCACAAAACAAGTTATTAATTTTTTCTTTCTTCTTTCTCTTTTCAGATTCCTTTGCAGCAGAGGTTTTAACCACTGCTGGGATATCTTTGAGAGGTATGACTTTAGCTTTTGGAGCTTTAGCACCATCAATTGATGTAAAGTCCATTGGCTTGAAATTTTCAAGAATATCACACTCATCAGACCATTTTGGTTTAAACTGATGATCTTCAAGCTCCTTAAAAGTGGAGGAACCCATTGGTCTGTTAAGTGTGATTTTGTTACCAAGTTTGTCAGTGATTTTCACTTCTTGGCCATTCTTGTTTGTGGGGATAAGCTCAGTAGATTCATCAGTGGTTTGAACAGAGTTTTCAAAAGCAGTGTTTTCATCATCATATTTTCTATACCCAACCCCAAACTTCACATTGCTTTTTCTCTGTTTTTCAAGCATAACCTCATATCCTTTGCAGGATTCTACCCATCTTTCACAAGTAATCTGGGCAGACTCCAACTCCTTTTTGCAAACTTGGTATTTTTCTACCATAGTTTGAAGTTGGGTTTTGGTTATACTTTGCTCTTCTTTTAAACAGCTGATTTCTTTTTCCTTTTCAGTCAATTTGTTTTTAAGTTCTTTTAAAGAGCTTTCAAATTTGACCTCATCAGTTAAGATCTTATCCCGAAGGTTTTCATTCACCTCTTTGATGTTAGCAAAAGCAATTATGCAATTGTCTGAACATAGTTTTTCAAGAACTTGAGTAGATACCTTGGCAGCTGCCATCATTGCACAATCACATTGATGATCTTCATCATCATCAGCTCTTACCTTCTTTTCACCAGCCTTTTCTTCTTTCTCTTCTTCTTTGTCCTCTATGGACCATGGATCTGTCATTGGTTCAATCAGTGTACCTGAACTTTCTTCCAACAGTACTTCACCAGCCACAGCAGTAACCACTGCTTCAATCACCTCTTCCACTGTTTCAAAGCACTGCTGTTCCTCCTCAGCTTCAACCCCCTCCTGTATTGACTCTAATGCCATCAAACAAAATTCATCATGTGAAGAATTATTAGAAGCATAGAGTGCAAAATTTTCATCACAAAGATCATCAGGCATACTGCTCCAGTCAACAAACCCTTGAGTGAAAAAACTTTGTTGATCTGGTTGTGCTGCTGCTGGAGCAGTGGTTTGAGGTGCAACAGGTTGCACTTGTACCTGTGGAACAGGGGTTTGAACATATTGGATTTGTGGAACAGTAGTTTGGACATAATGTACTGGCACAAGGGCAGCAGCATAGTGAGCAGTGTTCACTTGAGCTGCTGGGGCATATTGGGCATAGTGCACAGTGTTTTGGTTTTGAGGTCTAGGATTTGAGCTAGGATGAGTAATTATGGGACCAGTATTTTGACTCCTACATTCCCTAGCGAAATGTCCCAACCTATTACACTTGTAGCACTTGATTTTCGATTTATCCAACCCAACCCTTAGATTCCCATGCAGACCTGGGAATTTTCTCCCTGTTCTTTTGTAGAACTTGCTAGTTCTAACACTTAGCAAAGCCAGTTGATGCAGGATGTCCATTTCCTCTAAATCAGTGGGATCAAAATGTTGCAAATCATTTAGTTCAAAGCTTAAATTATCTGACATCTGGTTTTCGTTTGCAGTGAATGCATAACTTGCAGAGTGAGGATCAGGGTTGTTAAAATTTGCACCAGCAGTTATGTCAATGAAGTGATCATAACCCTGGTCCTTACCACTGCTCCCAGATTCTTCTTGACCCAGAAGAGCAGTATTACCGAATGTGTAATCATCAACGGCTTTTCCTGACTCTTGTAACTTCCTTTTCTGGTTCAACTCCCTTTCGTAGGTCAGGAGTCGACCATGGAGTTGGGTCAAGGTCAGATCCTTGAACTCAGGTGAATTTCTGGTGACAAAGGCTATAGTGTCCCATTTTTCGGGCAGTGACCTGAGGAACCTGCTATTTTGAGTCGAGTTTGTAAAGGTAGTATTAACAAGCCTCAGTTCACTGATGAGACAACTAAACCGCTCAAATTGTTGAGTCAGTGATTCACCTCTAACATGACAAAATGTTTCATACTGTTGGTTCAGGATTTCCCTATTGTTTTCTATGACTTCTTCAGTACCTCCAAACTGTTCCTTAAGTGCGTCCCACAATTCTTTGGCACTGTTACAGTGTAACAGTCCAGCATATATTTCATTGGGCAGCGCTGATGCTATGATGCTAAACGCTTTAGCATCTAGTTCGATCTTTTGAAAATCGGTTTCGGTGTAATTTTCAACTGGTTTTGGAACGAACTTTTTAGCATCTTCAGCGCTTGGCACTGAAGGAACATGAGGACCAAAGGTGACAGACCTCCAACAACCTGTGCTTTGTTGAGCGAGGATGTGACCCATCCTCCTCTGCCAGATGTTGTACTCATTTCTTTTTAGCATAGGTGGTTTAAAAAGTGAGCCGATGTTGTTTTTATCATCCTGAGATTGTGACGTCATTCTTGTTGTTTTACAGACACTGAGAAATCAACTTTAATGGTGATTAATCCTTGCTCTGTTTTTCAACGGACGAACAAACGATCAGTATCAACTGTTATGAGCTGAACTATTTACGTCAAAATGATTGTTAAATCAAATTTGACTCTCCAAGCTCTGATACCAATTGTTGGATCTGAGTTTCTTTTTGATTGTATTTTCGTTTGTAATTAAGATGGAAATGAAAGAGTTGTGCAGCGGAAATAAGATGAAAGCAAACTTTGCATACAATCAAACGAGAGTAATACTTTTATCAAACATCTTTTCACAAAGAACCGAATGATTAAATTTGTTTCAACAACGATTACAATGATTGATGTAAGAATGCAAACTCCCCCTCAGCCAGAGCTCAGTAGTTTGTTCGTGCAAAGAAGACGATGTGGTGAAAGAGCTAATAGAACAGTACAAAGTACTAAACTATTTATAGGCGCTTGCAAACCACTGAGCATCTTAGCTGACGTCACCATGAAAGTGACATCTAACCTCCTAACAAACTCTAACTACTGATCTATAAACATTGATGTACTAAACTACTGCTATTACATTACATTTACATAAAAGACACTTAAACTGCTGCTGCATCCTTCCTCTGCTGTGAACCCAGCAGTGCTTGTCCGGATCAGCAGTACTTGTTCCAAAGCAGTAGATTGAGTCAACAGAGCTTTGGTCTTCCATCAGTCTTTGACATTGGTCAGTGGATATGAAGCAGCAGTTGTAGGTCAGCACTTAGTATGATCAGCGGATAGGAGGTCAGCAGATATGAAACCACTTTCAAGGGGAGAGATTTGCATGAACCAACTGTAAACGTCTGCTTATTCTGGATCCACTGCTTTGATCCAGTTTTGGCTTTACATTATCTGTTCCTCTGATAGGGTTCAATCCCAACAAGTTTTATGCCACATTTGATGTAATTTGTATGTTGCATTTTGCACACATCAAATACCCCCACACTTGTATACAAGTTCACATACCTCACGGGGATCACTCAACACTCGGCCGAAGATGTTTTTTTAGTGAATCACTCGAGAGCGGCATGCAACTTACTTCTACCATAAGCTTGCCAAGCAATCAATCCTTCTTTTTAACTATACACCTTTGTAAATATCAAGAGGACTTTTTGGGTGAAGGGTTAGGCTTGGGTTAAAGGTAGGTGGTTGGGTTAGTGGTTAGTAAAAGGGCGAAAGGCGTAAAAAGCGTCGGTTTTCGTAAGACTTTTTATTTTTTTTTAACTTTTTATTTTTTTGATGAAACACTTTTTTCAAACAAAGTTCTTTTTGATAAACTTGTTTGTTTACTTCTTTTTTGCTTCATCATCATTTTTTTTTCATAAGGAAGACTTGAGAAAAAACGAGCTTGTTACTAAAACAAAGGGTTAAAAATAAAAAAGGAAAGTTTTGGTGGGTAAAAGGGTGTTTGTTTTGGGTTAAGAAATGAAAAGGTTTAGGCTCAAAGGGGTTAACTAGGGGGATTTTGGGTAGGTGGTAAAAAAAAAGACAAATAATGGTGTAGAAATAAAAAGGGTTAGTCCTAATGCCTCCATCATTTACTTACTCGGGTTTAAGTTGGTAAGGACCGGGAATGTATTGTCGTGGCAAGTTCTAGAGTCGTAAGAACCAAGCGGCTATTCACACAAAAAACGAAAAATGAGCAATTAGTTTAAAGATATGTATTTGTATGCTCAATAAAGGCTCAAAACTCACTTTTTGTGGGAATGGGTTTTTATGTGATCAAGTATATATAATCGAATTTTAACTAAACTTGTCATGCCGTTTCATAATTTTCTTATGTTGGTTCTTTTTATCACGACGCTATCGGTTGTAAATTTGTAAAAATACAACCTTTTTAGAACTTGAAACTCCAAAATTAAACCTAGACAAGTAAAAAAAATTGAATTTTTTTTTTGAAAAAATTTGGGGTGATTAGCGATTTCAATAGAGTTTTGTGTAAGGCTTGTAATTAGGACTTGCAAGATTCAAGGTTTTAGCATCCCCCCCCCCCCCCCCACACACACACTTAAATTACACATTGTCCTCAATGTGTCCCAAAAATAAGTTTTTAGGTTGATTGAATGTGTAAAAAGGTGTGAAAAAGCAAAAATTTATGTTATTGAGCGTCTGGACACGACCCCGTGTCGGATGAACACGACCCCGTGGTCAGAGTGCCAGTAACGTTAACTTACAGAAGGTGGACACGTGGGCGTGTCGGCTAAGCACGACCCCGTGTCTGGCAAAAATCTGCAGAATTTTTACAAACAGCAGGTCTGGGGTAATGGGCACGGGGGCGTGTCGGCTGGACACGACCCCGTGTAGACAATCTGCAAGGGTGAAAAACAGGTTTCTGGCTTCGGTTTTCCTGTCCCGGCTCTAGTATCACTAATTTTTAGTACTCTAAGCCTCGTATGTACCTGTTTTATCAATAAACACTACACCAAACCATAACAAGCATCCTAAATTACCATAGTTCAGAACATCCACATCACAAAGTTAAAAAGAAAAAAAATAAAAATGCAGAAAATAAAAAGAGTTAAAGGAAGTAAATTGTTCAACACACGGCACGCAGGCCGGAAATTGTTCATAAGAAAAGAGGGTTAACCTGTGGAATCACCAACCAGCTGCTCCTAACTCCGCTCCTCCCGCCTAGTCCATGTCCTCGTCTTCATCATCACCTCCTCCTCCGTGCCCCGCCATGTACTCCCGGATGTTCCCAATGTCATCCTGAATGTCGGAGATGTTTCTCTCAATTGCTCCGACCCGGGTGTACGTATTGCTGGCCATATTGTAGGTGTTCCTGGTGCACATGAGGTTTTCCTGCAACAAATCATATAAACTTTGAAAATTAGGAAAACCGCCTCCTTGCGAGGAGGACTGGCCCGGATCACCATGGGGCTGATACTGGCATTGAGAAGGAGGCTGAAAGTGTGGAGCGTGAAGGACGAGTGCCTCTTGCGGGTTCCATGCATGCCCCTGGACTCTTTGGAAGCTAACCGTCCTGTCTTCAGCTTCATAAATCAAGTTCATGGAGCGGCAGATATGTATGTCCACTCTTCCCGACCATGGGCTCTTTTGGAAAGACCTGGGCATGTTCACGAAATGCTTGAAGAGACGGTATATCCACCCCCTGAAGAAGATAGGGGTTGGTGGAGTAGCAAGCCAGTTCCAATGCATGATTCGGAGCAGGAGGTACGGAACATCGAGGTGGGTGCGGGTATGAATGCAATGAAGGACCACCAGATCTCTCAACCCTACAACGCCACTGCTATCATGCCTTTGGCTAAGAGAGTAAGTGAGGACCCTATGGATGTAACGATAAAGTTGGTCCCTCAACTTATTACTCTTAGTGCTGCTTGGGTTGTAGTGCCCTTCTCCTATTTGAGCCCAAGAGGCTTGGCGTTCGTTTTCTGATAACTCGCGTAACCCTCCGGTGTTTTCTTCATTACCAGCATCTTCCTCCGCATACAACCCAACTACCGACCCAAAATGTGCCATCGAAATCGAGTACTTAGTCCCCCCACATCGGAATTCTACCCCCTCATTATCAAATGGGTCGCATCTTGAATTGAACACGAATCTGCTATAGAATTCCAGATTATATTCGTGGACTGAACGAAGTCGAGTGGTTAGGGCGGCTCTTAGTGGGCCGGTGACTAGGTTGTTAAACCGGTCAAGCTGGTTCACTGTTGCTAAAAGATCCATGCACACTTGTCGTGGGTATTCATCCGGTCTGGTTCGAAGCACATCGTATCTTGCTTTAGCATCTAACTCATTTGCATTGAACCGTGTGAATTTCTTCGACATCTGAAAGGAAATACCAAACAATTAGCATGAAACATTGAAATTTTCGGAGAAAACTAAAAACAGTCGGCTGAACACGACCCCGTGTTCAGCGGACACGCCTCATGTTGGTCAGAAAATAGCTGGACACGCCCCCGTGCTCAGCGAGCACGACCCCGTGTCCAGACGTCTGTTTCCCAAAAATCCCATTTTTCGACTCGGTCCTGAAAACTTGAAATTTTTTGGTCCAGTAGGGGCGGTTTTCCTCTAAAATGAAACCCCAAGTGCCGTTTTTCCCAAAACAAACAGTTTACCCTTTCGATTTTATCTTTTTCGGTTCAAAAACAAGGGTTTGGGGGTTTTTGTGAGAAATCGGGCAAATCTATGAACAATACAAGTGGATTTACTTCCTATAACATGAATCTAAACTAATGCTAACAGATTTATGCAAAAAATTGAGGTTCGATCCGGATGAAGTTCAAGAACCCTAGATTTTTCCTCAAATTTTTGATGTTTTAACTACATGCAAATGCTTAATCTAACTACTAATGACGATAGAATCATACCTTGATGTTGTTAGAACTAGAGGAGACGTCGAAATCTTGCAGAAAAATTGCCTGAACCAGAGAGTTTTCAGGGAAACGGGACGTGTGGAAATGAAGAAACTGTTTGGAAAAGGGGTTTTATCCCGACAGTTGCGCCCGTGGCGGGCGATTTTCTTGAATTTTTTTTAGTGCTCGTGTGAGTGCCCTTGTTTCCCAAAAACTCGGTTAGAAGACTTACCGATTTAGAGGTCAACCCGTTTGTTCGTAACTTACCAGGTATGATGTTGATGCTTTTATTCTTCGACTGTTTGAAGCGAGATTTCTTCCTCCTCATCCTCAATGAATCCTTGATAGAGCTTCAGCCGTTGGCCATTCACTTTGAATTGAATGCCATTCCGAGATTTAATTTCTACTGCACTGTGTGGGAAAATATGGGTGATGGAAAAAGGTCCTGACCACCTAGACTTTAATTTACCAGGAAACAATCGAAGTCGTGAATTAAACAATAGAACTTGATCTCCTACTCGAAATTCATTTGGTTTTATGTGTTTGTCGTGCAAATTTTTCATTCTTTCCTTATAAATTTCAAAGTTTGAGTATGCATAATTCCTTAATTAGTCTAATTCATTTAACTGACAAAATCGATTTTTACTGGCAAATTCTAAATCAAGGTTTACATTTTTAATTGCCCAGTAGGCCTTGTGAGCTATTTCTACTGGCAAATGACAACTTTTTCCATAGACGAGCTTATATGGGGTTGTACCTATTGTTGTTTTATAAGCAGTTCGAAAAGCCCATAAAACATCATCTAATTTATCGGCCCATTCCTTTTTATTTAACCCTACGGTTTTTTCAAGTATTCGTTTTAAACCTCTATTAGTCACTTCGGCTTGTCCGTTTGTTTGAGGGTGATATGCTGTTGAGACCCGGTGATAGACCGCGTATCTTGTTAAAAAAAATTTAAGTTGATGATTACAAAAATGGGTACCTCTATCACTTATTAATGCTTTAGGTGTTCCAAAATGAGAGAATAATTTTTTCAGAAATCTTACCAGACTCTTCCATCATTTGTTGGAAGTGCCTTGGCCTCGGCCCATTTAGACACGTAATCTACTGCCACAAGTATATATTTGTTTCCTTTTGCGGTGGGAAGGGTCCCATAAAGTCGAGTCCCCACACATCAAAGATTTCACAAACAAGAATGCCATTTTGTGGCATTTCGTTTTTGGAAGAAATATTACATATCCTATGGCAAGCGTCACATGTCTTTAAAAGACTTTGGGCGTCTTTGTAAATGGTTGGCCAATAAAATCCTGAATCAAATACCTTTCGTGCGGTACTAGTGGCACCATGATGTCCTCCGTATGGACCTTCATGACAATGGCAGAGAATTCTTCTTGCTTCGCTACCATGTACGCATCGTCGGATGAGTTGACCGGCACACATTTTGAAAAGATAAGGATCTTCCCAAAAATAATGCTTTACATCAGCAAAAAATTTCTTTCTTTGATGATGTGGCCAACCTTTTGCGACTATACCGCTAGTTAGGTAGTTAGCATAGTCGGCATACCATGGTTCTTCTCTGTATTCCACCATTTCCAGGGACTCCGTTGGAAATTTTTCGTTGATTTGCTCGTTCCTGGTTGCCTCAAAAGCTGGGTCTTCTAAGCGTGAAAGATGATCTGCTGCAGTGTTTTCTGCTCCTCTTTTGTCTTTGATTTCAATATCAAATTCTTGGAGGGGTAGAATCCACCGAATCAAACGTGGTTTAGCTTCCTGTTTCTTGAAGAGATATCGAATGGCTACATGATCTGTATAGACTATTGTTTTAGAAAGAATAAGATAAGAACGAAATTTATCAAAAGCAAATACCACAGCTAGTAATTCTTTTTCAGTTGTGTAATTTTCTTGTGCATCGTTAAGTGTTTTACTAGCATAATAAATTGGGTGAAAATGCTTTTCTTTTCTTTGTCCCAAGACAGCTCCAACTGCAAAGTACCTTGCATCACACATGATTTCGAAAGGAAATTTCCAATCAGGTGCTATCATGATAGGTGCATTGACTAGCATTTCCTTTAGGGTTAGGAATGCTTGATTGCAATCCTTGTTAAAGATGAAAGGGGCATCTTTTTCAAGTAATTTTGTTAGAGGCCTTGAGATTTTAGAAAAGTCTTTGATAAACCGCCTATAAAATCTGGCATGCCCTAAGAAACTTCTGATAGCTCTAACGGAGGATGGGGGTGGTAATCGAGAAATAGTGTCTATTTTGGCTCGATCAACCTCCATTCCTTCGCTTGAGATTTTGTGACCGAGTACTATTCCCTCCGTTACCATGAAATGGCATTTTTCCCAGTTAAGGGGGAGGTTAGTTTCCTCACATCGGGATAGCATTCGTTCAAGGTTATCGAGGCATTGGTCGTATGAATCCCCAAAGATAGAAAAGTCGTCCATGAAGACTTCCATTGTCTTTTCTATCATGTCATGGAAGATGGCTACCATGTAACGTTGAATGGTTGCGGGGGCATTGCACAGACCGAATGGCATGCGTCGATAAGCAAAAGTTCCATAGGGACATGTGAATGTTGTCTTTTCTTGGTCTTCGGGTGCTATCGGGATTTGAAAGTAACCTGAAAAACCGTCCAAGAAACAATAAAATTTATGACCGGACAATCTTTCTAACATTTGATCAATGAAGGGCAAAGGAAAGTGATCTTTCCTTGTTGCTTCATTTAATCGTCTATAATCTATATATACCCTCCATCCAGTGACGGTTCTCGTTGGTATTAATTCATTCTTTTCGTTAGGTATTACCGTCATATCTCCTTTCTTTGGAACTACTTGGACGGGACTTACCCAAGGACTATCGGAGATAGGATAAATAAGTCCGGCGTCAAGTAGTTTGATGACTTCGTTTTTAACCACTTCTTGTACATTTGGATTTACTCGACGTTGTGGTTGTATTACCGGTTTGTAGTCATCGTTCATTAAAATTTTGTGTGTGCACATGGAAGGACTTATTCCTTTAATATCTACAAGATTCCAAGCGATCGCATTTTTGTGTTTTTCAAAAGTCTAATTAATTTTTCTTTTTCTAAAGTACCTAATTTAGACGAAATAATTACAGGTGATTTACCATCTTTGTCTAGAAAAGCATATTCCAAACCTTTCGGAAGTTCTTTGAGCTCAAGAGGTGGGTCTTTAGGAGACTCCTTATTTGGTTGCTCATTTTGATCAAGAACTTTGAAAGTTTGTTCTATGGCGACCTCTTCTTCAACAAAGTGGTCAATCTTTTCACTTGTATCGGGTGGTTCATCTTCATCTTCAATTAGGGGGTCATTATTGCCGAAAGTATAGTTCATTGAACGCTCAAGATCGATGCTTCTTTTAAATGCCCCTAATTGAATTGATAGATTGTTGTACTTCCGGTTTTTCAAAGCTTCGTGGGTTTTTACAAAAGGTCGTCCCAACACTAGAGGAGCGTCATCGAGGATGACAAAGTCGGTTGGGATTACCATTTGATTTGTTTGAACCAAGACACCCTCAACTACACCGATTGATTTTATTACTTTCCGATTGGATAGAAAAATGGGTACTTGAAGTGGAGAAAAATCACTAATACTTAATTTTTCGAAAATGTAGTTGGGCATTATGTTAACACAAAGATCTTTATCAATTGTGACATTACTAATAAATGAATATTGAAAAAAACATGGAACCAGTGTAATGTTGATTTCAAATGGGTCTTCTTTTATTAGCGAGGTTTGATCATTAGTTAACTTAATGCTTACCGTTTCGTCAATTTTAGTGTTAGTGTTTAACTCTTTTAAAAATTTAGCATGAGTGGGTACTAAACAATGATTTTTAAAGGAAGGCGACAAGAGATTAATTTCTTCAAAAATAGACTCTTCTTGAATTTTAACGTTGTCGGACTCACCTTTTTCGTTGTTTAACTCATGTGTCGGTTTTTTACTTATTTGTTCTTCCATTTTTACATTTTCAACTATCTCTTCTTTATTTAATTTTTCTCTTGCGCGGGATTCCTCTTCCCTTGCACGAGATTCTTTTATGTAACGCTCGATAGTTTTAAGGTGTTCTAGTATCCTATCGGTTACGTCGGCGATAGAGTAAGGATCGGGATTTTCAAAGCTTGAATTCGGATGTTCGATCCTTTGTTCCTCATAATACTCATAGGAAGTAGATGGTTCACACCATTGTTCTTCATTGTAAGTATATGATGGATAAGGGTCGTAATTTTGTTCTTCATAATACTCATATGAGGTGGGTTGTTCACGCCATGGTTCTTCATAAAAAGTATACGAAGGTGGTGGCTCATATCTTGGTTCCTCAAAGTATGAGTATGAAGGCGCATACCTTGGTTCATCAAAATATGAGTATGAGGGAGAAGGTTCATACCTTTGGTCTTCATAGGATGTGTATGAAGTTGATGGCTCGTACCTGGGCTCCTCATAGTAGGTGCATGAAGTGGATGGTTGAAATAAGTCACAATATTGTACCGAGTGCGGGTTTCCACAATAGGTGCAATAGTCTTCCCTATAATCATCCTCCTCATAGATGTAGTTGTAACCTCCTGAGTATTGATCCATAAGAATCACTCAGTAGACCACAACAGAGTCTCGAGACCAGAAAATAAAATAAAAATGGAAACAGAGGCTGGACACGGCCCCGTGTTCAGTGGACATGGCCCCGTGTTCAGTGGACACGGCCCCGTGTTCAGGATTTGTATCTGGGCGTTTGAATTAAAAGTTACTGGTTTTGTGCAGCACAGGGGCGTGTTCAGTGAGCACGACCCCGTGTTCAGACTCTGTATCTGGGTGCTTTTATGAAAAATATGCAGCACGGCCCCGTGTTCAGTGAGCACGACCCGTGTTCAACCTACTGTAAATGCAAAACTAAACTAAAATGCAGAAAAATGTGCGCGCATTTTGAAAAAGTTTTGAAAAACTGATTAGGCCGTCAATTTTAAGCTTTCTTAAAATCCTTGTGTCCCCGGCAACGGCGCCAAAAACTTGATGTGCGTAAGTGTGTATAGTTTTTAATGTATATTTTAAGCCCTTTTACACTTTTTAGCCAAGTTTTAAATTTATAAAACACGATATTTACTAACACTAAACACACATATGGGCAAGTGCACCCATCGTGAGCGTAGTATAGTGTTGGTAAGATACCGAGGTCGCCCAAGGACACAAGAGCTTTTAGTACCGGTTTATCCTCAACGTCTAATCAAATCAAAAGTTAGAAAAAAGGTTTTTAAACAAGAAAAATAAAACTAACTAAAATGCTGAAAAATAAAATAAAATAAAAACAGATAGACAAGATGAATCACTTGGATCCGACTCGTGTGTAGTGTAACCTTTGATTATTTCCGCACTTTTGCACTTTTTAAGAGATTATCTTAGTTATTGTAGTAGGCCCCTCTTTTGAAGGTGCCGTTACCCTCAACCCAGTAGTTTGAGTCAGCAAGGATACAATCCTAAAGGGTCAGATTATTGAAAGATAATTAATTAAGTTATTAATGCATAATGTGGTAGGCCCCTCTTTTGAAGGTGACGTTGCCCTCGGCTAAGTAGTCTGAGTCAGCAGGGATACAGTCCTAAGTAGCCGGGTTAAAGTTTTAATAGTAGTTTACATATAAGGGGATCAAAGAGTTTGGACCCCCGCCATCCAATACCGGTGGGTATCGAAGGAGGTCATACTAAATTTGACCCAGGTCCTTGCAGGATCTATACACTGAACAAGGTAAGACTCTTACCAAACCGTTCCCTTAACCCTCGACCAGGTAGCCAACATACCTCCATATAGACCGTGGAGATATGAATGGTGAAAATCTTTTATTTTATATAGACAGTAAAATAATGACAAGACACCACGGACAAACGATAAGGAAGAATCCCCTTCAACATAAGAAACTAGTTATTAAAGTCATTAATACATAACCAAATAAAAAGTGCGAAAATATTAAAAATAAAAAGTATTACACTAGACACTTGTCTTCACCAAGTGATGTAAGAGACTTAGGCAAAGATGGCCTTTAATTTTCAAGAACTCTTACGATCAATCTTGGATCCCGAGACGACTCACACACTCTATGATGGATGATGGATGATGGTGGTGGATGATAGTGTTGTGGTGGTGGTGGAGTGTGGGTGAAGTGTGAGAGAGGTGGTGTGCCAAGGGATGATTTGCAAATGAGCCAAGCACCCCTATTTATAGCCTGAATAGAAGCTCGGGCACGGCCCCGTGTCCATTGGGCATGGCCCCGTGGCCACCCTCCTTCTCTTTCTTCATTAATTGCAGTTTGTCTGCATTAGTTGACCACGCCCCCGTGTCCGATGGACACGACCCCGTGTGCAGAAGCGTATCTCTACTATCAAGATTTCCCCAGATTCTGTGAATCTTAGAGTTGACCATGGCCCCGTGTCCGCTGGGCACGCCCCCTTGGTGGGTGATAGAAGCTTCTACAACTTTGTCTTTTCTACAGACACTTGGGCACGCCCCCTTGCTCATTGAGCACGGGGCGTGTTCAGCCTTCTGTTCTCTTGTTTTTGCTTGGGAAGATGCTGTCGGGGGTCGGGCATGTGATGCGTGTGAAGTGTGTATATGAATTTAGGTATATTTTAAGTCCTTTTACACTTTCTTTAGCCAAGTTTTAAATTTATAAAACATGATATTTACTAACACTAAACACACATATGGGCAAGTGCACCCATCGTGAGCGTAGTATATTGTTGGTAAGATACCGAGGTCGTCCAAGGACACAAGAGCTTTTAGTACCGGTTTATCCTCAACGTCTAATCAAATCAAAAAGTTTAGAAAAATGTTTTAAGCTAAGAAAAATAAAAACTAATTAAAATGCTGAAAAATAAAAATAAAAGTAAAAACAGATAGACAAGATGAATCACTTGGTTCCGACTCGTGTATAGTGTAACCTTTGATTATTTCCGCACTTTTGCGCTTATTTAAGAGATTATCTTAGTTATTGTAGTAGGCCCCTCTTTTGAAGGTGACGTTACCCTCAACCCAGTAGTTTGAGTTAGCTAGGATACAATCCTAAAGGGTCGGATTATTGAAAGATAATGAATTAAGTTATTAATGCAAATTATGGTAGGCCCCTCTTTTGGAGGTGACGTTACCCTCGACTAAGTAGTCTGAGTCAGCAGGGATACAGTCCTAAATAGCCGGGTTATAGTATTAATAGTAGTTTAACTTATGAGGGGATCAAAGAGTTTGGACCCCCGCCATCCAATACCGTTAAGTATTGAAGGAGGTCCTACTAAATTTGACCCAGGTCCATTGCAGGACCTCTAAACGCTGAACAATGGCAAGACTCTTACCAAAGCGTTCCCTTAACCCCTGACCAGGTAGCCAACATACCTCCATATAGACCGTGGAGATATGAATGGTGAAAATCTTTTATTTTATATAGACAATAAAATAATGTCAAGACACCACGGACAAACGATAAGGAAGAATCACCTTCAACATAAGAAACTAGTTATTAAAGTCATTAATACAAAACAAAGTAAAAAGTGCGAAAAGATTAGAAATAAAACGTATTACACTAGACACTTGTCTTCACCAAGTGATGTAAGAGACTTAGGCAAACATGGCCTTGATTGTCAAGAACTCTTACGATCAATCTTGGATCCCGAGACGACTCACACACTCTATGATGGACAATGGATGATGGTGGTGGATGATGGTGTTATGGTGGTGGTGGGTGAAGTGTGAGAGGGGTGGTGTGTCAAGGGATGGTTTGAGCTTAAGCCAAGCACTCCTATTTATAGGCTGAACAGAAGCTCGGGCACGGCCACGTGTCCAGTGGGCACGGCCCCATGTCCACATTCTTCTCTTTCTTCATTTAATGCAGCTTGTCTTATTAGTTGACCACATCCCCGTGTCCGCTGAGCACGACCCCGTGTGCAGAAGAATCTTTGTACTATGAAGATTTGCCTGGATTGTGCGAATCTTATAGTTGACCACGGCCCCGTGTCCGCTGAGCACAGCCCCGTGGTGGGCAATAGAAGCTTCTACCACTTTGTCTTTTCTGCTGACACTTGGGCACGCCCCCGTGCTGGCTGAGCACGGGGCGTGTTCAGTCTTCTGTCTTCCTGTTTTGCTTGGGAAGATGCTGTCGTGGGGTCGGGCATGTCACGTCTTGTTCCTTTTCTTGTATTTATGTTAGATTTTGGTGTCTGATGCGAGCGAAGTGTTACTTATATTAGGTGTATATTTTAAGCCCTTTTTAACACTTATTTTAGCCAAGTTTTAAATTTATAAAACACGATATTTTACTAACACTAAACACACATATGGGCAAGTGCACCCATCGTTGAGTGTAGTATAGCGTTGGTAAGATACCGAGGTCGTCCAAGGACACAAGAGCTTTTAGTACCGGTTTATCCTCAACGTCTAACCAAAATAAAAGTTTAGAAAAATGTTTTAAACTAAGAAAAATAAAACTAACTAAAATGCTGAAAATAAAAATAAAAAAAACAGATAGACAAGATGAATCACTTGGTTCCGACTCGTATCTAGTATAACCTTTGATTATTTCCGCACTTTTGCACATAATTAAGAGATTATCTTAGTTATTGTAGTAGGCCCCTCTTTTGAAGGCGACGTTACCCTTACCCCAGTAGTTTGAGTCAGCAGGGATACAATCCTAAAAGGGTGGATTATTGGAAGATAATGAATTAAGTTATTAATGCAGTATTGTGGTAGGCCCCGCTTTTGGCGGTGACGTTACCCTCGGCTAAGTAGTCTGAGTCAGCAGGGATACAGTCCTAAATAGCCAGGTTATAGTATTAATAGTAGTTAACTTATGAGGGGATCAAAGAGTTTGGACCCCCGCCATCCAATACCGTGAAGTATTGAAGGAGGTCCTACTAAATTTGACCCAGGTCCATTGCAGGACCTCTAAACGCTGAACAATGGCAAGACCTTTACCAAACCGTTCCCTTAACCCCCTACCAGGTAGCCAACATATCTCCATACAGACCGTGGAGATAAGAATGGTGAAAATCCTTTATTTTATATAGACAGTAAAATAATGCCAAGACACCACGGACAAACGATAAGGAAAGATCACCTTCAACATAAGTAACTAGTTATTAAAGTCATTAATACAAAACCAAATAAAAACTGCAAAAGATTAGAAATAAAAAGTATTATACTAGACACTTTGTCTTCACCAAGTGATGTAAGAGACTTAGGCAAACATGGCCTTGATTGTCAAGAACTCTTACGATCAATCTTGGATCCCGAGACGACTCACACACTCTACGATGGACAATGGATGATGGTGGTGGATGATGGTGTTGTGATGGTGGTGGGTGGTGGATGAAGTGTGAGAGAGGTGGTGTGCCAAGGGATGAGATGAAATTAATCCAAGCACTCCTATTTATAGGCTGAACAGAGAGCTGGGCACGGCCCCGTGTCCGCTGGGCACGGCCCCGTGTCCGTCTGACAATCTCTCTCCTCATTAATTGTAATTCGCAATTACAATAAATGCGTCTGCTGTACTTTCGACACGCCCCCGTGTCCGCTGAGCACGGCCCCGTGATGGGCAATAGAAGCTTCTATAGATTTGTCTTTTCTTCTGCTTCTTGGGCACGGCCCCGTGCTGGCTGAGCACGGGGCGTGTTCAGTCTTCTGATTTCTCTACTTTGCTTTGGAAGGTGCCGTTGAGGGTTCGGGCAGTCCACTAATATTCCTTTTCTTGTATTAATGTTGGATTTAGCTGTCTTTTTGCTTCTTTTGCGTTTTTGAGCTCATTTAATCCTGAAAATACAAAAGGAAGACAAAAACACTCTTTTTCCAATATTAGTACTTAAAAAGGGTTAGTTTTATGCCTCATTTGATGTAATTTATATGTTGCATTGTACACACATCAAATACCCCCACACTTGAACTTTTGCTTGTCCTCAAGCAAAACTCTTTAATATGTGGCTTACACTCCCAAATGGAATAGGTAGAAGAGAAGGTTTTGGGCTTGTCGTAGAGTGTCGGGATTTCCAAGATCTTTTTGGGTTTTATTTTTATTTATTTACATTCCTATTCGTAATGATTTATTTAAAACTTTTCATAAAAGAAATTACTTATTTGGGCATAACTTGCCTTTTTAAAATTCTATTTATATACAAGCTCACATACCTCACGGGGAAATCACTCACACTCGGTCGAATGTGTATTTTTAGTGAATCACTCGAGAGCGGCATGGAACTTATTCCTACCATAGGCTTGCCAAGAAATCAATCCTCCTCCTTTTTAACTTTTATACCTTTGTAGATATCAAGAGAACTTTGTGGGTTAAGGGTTAGGCTAGGGTTAAAGGTAGGTGGTTGGGTTAGTGGTTAGTAGAAAAAGGGCTAAAAGCGTAACAAGTGTCGGTTTTCGTAAATTTTTTTTTTTTTTTGATGAAGCTTTTATTCAAACTAAGTTATTTTTGGTTAACTTGTTTGTTTATTTTCTTTTTGCTTCATCATTATCACAAATGTTTTTTATTTTTTTTTTCACGAAGAACCGAACTTGTTACTAAAATAAAGGGTTAAAAATGAAAAAGGGTTTGGTGGGTAAAAGGGTTTTTGTTTGGGTGATGAAACGAAAAGGTTTAGGCTCAAAGGGGCTAACTAGAGGGATTTTTGGGTAGGTGGTAAAAGAAAAAGAAAAATAATGGTGTAGAAATAAAAAAGGGTTAGTCCTAATGCCTCCATCATTTACTTACTTGGGTTTAAGTTGATAAGGACCGGGAATGTATTGTCATGGCAAGTTCTAGAGTCGTAAGAACCAAGCGGCTATTCACACAAGAAACGAAAAATGAGCATTTAGTCAAATGATATGTAATTGTGTGCTCAATAAAGGCTCAAAACTCACTTTTGTGGGAATGGGTTTTTATGTGATCAAGTATATATAATCAAATTTTAAATAAGTTTGCTATGCCTTTTCATAATTTTCTTATGTTGGTTCTTTTTATCACTACGCTATCGGTTGTAAATTTGTAAAAATATAACCTTTTTTTTTTTTGAAAACTTGAATTTCCCGAGTTAAACCTAGACAAAAAAAAAATGAAATTTTTGAAAAACTTTGGGGTGATTAGCGGTTCCAATAGAGTTTTGTGTAAGGCTTGTATTTAGAACTTGCAAAATTCAAGGTTTTAGCATCCCCCCCCCCCCCCCCACACTTAAATTACACATTGTCCTCAATGTGTCCCAAAAATAAATTTTTAGGTTGATTAGATGTGTAAAATAGTGTTTAAAAAGCAAAAATTTGTGTTACTGGGCACTGAACACGGCCCCGTGTTGTCCGGGCACGACCCCGTGTTCAAGTGCCAGTAACAAAATTAAAATATGAGAAACAGAAGTCTGGACACGGGGGCGTGTTGGGTGAACACGGCCCGTGTCCAGGTACCTGAACTCGGCGTTTTTCTGCAGGTGGTTCGGCACGGGGCCGTGTTGGTTGAGCACGGCCCGTGTTGAACTTTCTGAAATGGAGAGAATTGTCGGGTTGCCTTGTTCTTGTGCATGGGATCTTTTTTTCTCGTTCCCCTTTTCATCCTTTACCACCATAAGTGTGTTTCATTCCTGAAAATTAAAACTAACTAGAAAACATAAAAATTAAACTAATTTAAACTAAGGATAGTTCCGTGGAATGCCTCCATGGTGCGCCACGTTTATAAGGGTCCTTGGCTAGACCCAAAGCCTGGTCATATGTTACCCAAGTGGGATGTGTTGCATCCCATGTTACACCGTCGGAGAGCGTCATCCAAGCTTGAGTCTATGACCTTCATGTAGTTGACCGGATCTTCTTCCTCTATTCGCTTTCCACATTCAAATTTCACTTCCTCATCCCCAAACTTCAATGTTAGAGTTCCGTCATTCATGTCCACCAATGCTTGGGCGGTGGCTAGGAATGGCCTCCCGAGGATGAGAGGGACCTCGGTGTCTTCTTCCATGTCTAGGATGACAAAGTCGGTTGGAAAGACGAATTTGTCAACCTTAACTAGCAGATTTTCGGCGACACCATGTGGGAATTTGACGGACCTGTCGGCGAGTTGTATGCTCATCTTTGTAGGGCTTGTTGTTCCTAGGCCGAGTCGCTTGAACATTGATGTGGGCATGAGGTTGATGCTAGCCCCAAGATCGGCTAAAGCATTTCGGACGGGGGACTTCCCAATCGAACAAGGGATTGTGAAGCTCCCGGGGTCGATTTTCTTTTGTGGAAGTTTGTTGAGTACTAGAGCTGAGCATTCTTCGCCTAAGTTAACTAATTGCAATGATTCAATTTTCCTTTTGTGAGTGAGGAAATCCCTCATGAATTTTGCATATTTAGGCATTTGGGTTAGGACCTCAATAAAAGGAATATTAACATGCAATTGTTTTAGTAAACTTTCGAACTTTGCGAATTGCTCATCGGTCTTTTGACGATTTAACCTACCGGGGTACGGGATTGGAGGAGTCTTGGTGGGCTCTTGATTTGGTGTAGAAGCCTTTTCTGGCGCAGGAGGAGTCACAGGCTGGCTAGAATGGCTTCTTTCATTTGGCGGCAATGGAGCATCCTCGGGACCCACGGTTCGATTTCTTAGTGTGATGAGATGTACTTGTGCCTTCGGGTTCGTTTCGGTATTACTGGGTAATGCGCCTTGTGGTCTCTCGGAGAAATTTTGAGCTAGTTGATTTAATTGTTTTTCAACGTTTTGAATGCTAGCTTGTTGATTTCTGAAATTCGATTCCAATTGTTGAAATCGATCCGAGTTTTTCTTTTCAGTGTCAGAGATGAGGCGAGATATAGTATCTTCAAGCCTTTCTCTTCCACCTTGTTGTTGAGGAAAATTTTGCGGTTGTTGAAAATTAGTTCGTTGGTTTTGTTGGTTACTACTATTGCCGGGATCTCTCCAACCAAGATTTGGGTGGTTACGCCATCCTTGGTTGTAGGTACCCGTTGGAGGACCCGACGGCCTAGGTCTATTATCCATGTAGTTTACCGTTTCAGTTTGTTCATCTAATTCTTTCATACAACTCCAATTTTCATGTGACCCACCACACCCTTCACAAGCCATAACCGAGGCCGTTTTTGTCATTTCTAGCCTTTTGATTTTTGAAGAGAGGGCCTCGATTTGGGCTTGTAAAGAGGTGCTTTCATCAACCTTATGGGCGCCCGGGGCAATAGATTTATTACCTCGAGGAGTGTGCCATTGAAAATTGGTTTGAGCAATTTCCTCAATTTGGTTATATATTTCATTTGGGCGACGATTACCTAAGAGTCCCCCGGAGCTTGAATCAAGTGTTTGTCTTGTGTGTGGCAACAATCCATTGTAGAAAGTGGATACTTGTTGCCATACCGCTAGACCATGGTGAGGACACTTTCTTAGAAGCTCCTTGAACCTTTCCCAAGTTTCATATAAGGATTCCCCATCCTCTTGTGAGTATGTATTAATTTCAGTCATTAATTTAGCCGTTTTAGCAGGAGGGAAATACTTATACAAAAACTTTTGGGCGAGTTCATCCCAGGTGTTTACCGATCCGACTGGGAGGGTGTTAAGCCAAGCCTTAGCTCGGTCTTTTAGTGAAAAAGGAAACATTCGAAGGCGGATGGCGTCATTTGATGCTCCATTGATCCGAAAGGTATCACATATTTCTAAGAAGTTAGTAATATGTAGATGGGGATCCTCGTCCGCAAGCCCGTGGAAGGTTGCGGAGTTTTGGAGCATTTGTATCAAATGCGGCCGAAGTTCGAAGTTGTTGGCCTCGACATTCGGTGCATTGATAGCGGCGCCAAGATTGCCTACGGTAGGCCGTAGGTAATCCATGAGGGTACGTTGGTCCGCCATTGGAAGTGGGTCCCCCGAAGCTTTCTCTTGATTTTTAGCTTTTAGTCTTTTTCTGAGAAAGCGCTCGGGTTCTTCTAGGGGTTCTTTTATGTCTCTACTAGAACTGGAGCTCATGCATTACGTAGGAGGTTCAAATGTGGCGCCTGGGTTCCAAGTCCTGCAACAAAAACAGAAAAGAACGCTGGTCAGAATGTTCACCACGGCCCCGTGCTCAATGAACACGGCCCGTGTTCAGAGGCACAGTAATTGATTTCTGGATCCCTGTTACTGGGAGTTGGACACGACCCCGTGTTGCACCGACACGGCCCCGTGTTCAGCTCTATGTAACTCAGAAAATAAAAACTGCCAATGATGATGCTGGGCACGGCCCGTGTCTGACCGGGCACGGCCCGTGCTGAGCGCTGCAGAAGCTGAAAAACTAAGAAAATCCTAAAAAAATAAAAGATGATTAGGCCGTTGATTCCTAACTTTCTTAAAATCCTTGTGTCCCCGGCAACGGCGCCAAAAACTTGATGCGTGCGAAGTGTTACTTATATTAGGTGTATATTTTAAGCCCTTTTTAACACTTATTTTAGCCAAGTTTTAAATTTATAAAACACGATATTTTACTAACACTAAACACACATATGGGCAAGTGCACCCATCGTTGAGTGTAGTATAGCGTTGGTAAGATACCGAGGTCGTCCAAGGACACAAGAGCTTTTAGTACCGGTTTATCCTCAACGTCTAACCAAAATAAAAGTTTAGAAAAATGTTTTAAACTAAGAAAAATAAAACTAACTAAAATGCTGAAAATAAAAATAAAAAAAACAGATAGACAAGATAAATCACTTGGTTCCGACTCGTATCTAGTATAACCTTTGATTATTTCCGCACTTTTGCACATAATTAAGAGATTATCTTAGTTATTGTAGTAGGCCCCTCTTTTGAAGGCGACGTTACCCTCACCCCAGTAGTTTGAGTCAGCAGGGATACAATCCTAAAAGGGTGGATTATTGGAAGATAATGAATTAAGTTATTAATGCAGTATTGTGGTAGGCCCCGCTTTTGGCGGTGACGTTACCCTCGGCTAAGTAGTCTGAGTCAGCAGGGATACAGTCCTAAATAGCCGGGTTATAGTATTAATAGTAGTTAACTTATGAGGGGATCAAAGAGTTTGGACCCCCGCCATCCAATACCGTGAAGTATTGAAGGAGGTCCTACTAAATTTGACCCAGCTCCATTGCAGGACCTCTAAACGCTGAACAATGGCAAGACCTTTACCAAACCGTTCCCTTAACCCCCTACCAGGTAGCCAACATATCTCCATATAGACCGTGGAGATATGAATGGTGAAAATCCTTTATTTTATATAGATAGTAAAATAATGCCAAGACACCACGGACAAACGATAAGGAAAGATCACCTTCAACATAAGTAACTAGTTATTAAAGTCATTAATACAAAACCAAATAAAAACTGCAAAAGATTAGAAATAAAAAGTATTATACTAGACACTTTGTCTTCACCAAGTGATGTAAGAGACTTAGGCAAACATGGCCTTGATTGTCAAGAACTCTTACGATCAATCTTGGATCCTGAGACGACTCACACACTCTACGATGGACAATGGATGATGGTGGTGGATGATGGTGTTGTGATGGTGGTGGGTGGTGGATGAAGTGTGAGAGAGGTGGTGTGCCAAGGGATGAGATGAAATTAATCCAAGCACTCATATTTATAGGCTGAACAGAGAGCTGGGCACGGCCCCGTGTCCGTCTGACAATCTCTCTCCTCATTAATTGTAATTCTCAATTACAATAAATGCGCCTGCTGTACTTTCGACACGCCCCCGTGTCCGCTGAGCACGGCCCCGTGATGGGCAATAGAAGCTTCTATAGATTTGTCTTTTCTGCTGCTTCTTGGGCACGGCCCCGTGCTGGCTGAGCACGGGGCGTGTTCAGTCTTCTGATTTCTCTACTTTGCTTTGGAAGGTGCCGTTGAGGGTTCGGGCAGTCCACTAATATTCCTTTTCTTGTATTTATGTTGGATTTAGCTGTCTTTTTGCTTCTTTTGCGTTTTTGAGCTCATTTAATCCTGAAAATACAAAAGGAAGACAAAAACACTCTTTTTCCAATATTAGTACTTAAAAAGGGTTAGTTTTATGCCTCATTTGATGTAATTTATATGTTTCATTTTACACACATCAGTGTCTTTTTGCTTCTGTTGTTAATTTGAGCTCATTTAATCCTGAAAATACAAAAGGAAGACAAAAGCACACTTTTTCCAACATTAGTACTAAAAAAGGGTTAGTTTTATGCCACAATTGATGTAATTTATATGTTGCATTTTGCACACATCATATGCCACGTTTATCCCTTTTCTTGTATTTATGTTAGATTTAGCTGCCTTTTTGGTTCTTTTGTTCATTTCAGCTCATTTAATCCTGAAAATACAAAAGGAAGACAAAAACACACTTTTTCCAACATTAGTACTAAAAAGGGTTAGTTTTATGCCACATTTGATGTAATTTGTATGTTGCATTTTGCACACATCAGTTTTCCTTTCAGTTAATGAAATATCCATTTGACGGCTTTCAAATGTGATTCTTTAGGACTAGCTTGGTACCTGGCACATAAACAGACAGAAAACATTATGTCGGGCCGAGATGCTATAAGATACATTAAAGAACCAATCATTGCATGATAAACTGAAGGACCCACTTCAGGATCTTTCACCTTTTCATCAGATAACTTATGATTGGTAGGCAATGGAGTTTCGTAAGGTAGACTGTCTTCCATGTTGAATCGCTTCAGGATCCCATGGACGTACTTTGTCTAATGAATGTACGTGTCGTTCTTTTCTTGATCCACTTGCAACCTGAGGAAAAACTTCAGCTCACTCATTGCACTCATCTCAAACTTCGATTTCATAACCTTTTAGAATTCCCGACAAAGCTCTTCATTTGAAGAACCAAAAATAATGTCATCGACATATATCTGCACGATCAGGAAATGTCCCCCTTTCTTCAAGATGAAGAGTGTGGAATCTATAGCACCACGAGTGTCTCATACCAGGCTCGTGGAACCTGATGGAGACTATATAAGGCTTTGTCCAGCAAGTAAACTTTGTTCAACGAGTCTAGAGCTTCAAAACCTGGTGGCTGGGATACATACAGAGTTTCTTGCAACTTCCCGTAAAGGAATGCACTTTTGACGTCTAACTGATAGACTTTGATGCGCATATGAGCTGAAAAGGCTGGAAACAAACGAATTGCTTCAAGTCGAGCTATCGGTGCAACAACCTCTATATAGTCAATCCCTTCTTCCTGATTGAACCCTTGCACCACCAAACGAGCCTTATTCCTAACCACTATGCCTTTATCGGCCTTTTTTACATTTAAAGACCCATTTTGTATTAAGTGTGTGCTGGCCATTCAGAAGCTCTACCAGGCTCTAAACCTTCAGCTTGTCAAACTGAGCCGACTCCTCTTGTATCGCCTCACACCATGAGTTGTCTTTCAACGCCATATGGTAGTTTATGGCTCTAACTGCAAAATAAACATTCATGCAGGCTTAAGTTGTTGATCTCCTACTCTTTGATTTTTGTGAACAAACACTGCATATCATTAAGACTTCTGCTTCAAGTCATAATTCCTCCACGCGGATCTCTGATAACATTATCAATAGGATGATTTCTATTGATCCGAGTGACAGGAACGGCCGAAACTTGCAAATTAGTGCCCAAATTAGACTGGACCTCCCCCTCAGTAGATGCACTACCAGACGCTTCAATATTCTCAAATGAAGTATCGGCATTTGTATTTTGAGCAACTTCAATATCATCATCGGAATCCCTTGAATCTGCATCATTGAGGGTTTGAGCGGCAATGACATCATTGACATTTGGCATGCTGGCAACATTAACTCTGAAATCACCATTTGAAGAGACATTTGTTGGGATGCTTGTACGCCAACCTGCATCCACTTCATCTTTGTCGATCAGGTGTGTATACACCAATTCTGTCGCATCATCTGTTAGATCAGGTAAAGCAAAAGAATCAAACAATTTGCCATATTGGTAAACAATTTTTGGACTGAACTCAGATGGTGGCGGGTCGTAACTCAAAGGAGTTATATCAAAGACCACTTCCACCATCCGTTTCTTGACATTGTATACTCGTTTGTTCGGAAAGCCTAGATCATAACCTAGGAAGAAACCGATTTCTTCGATCTCCCCAAACTTCGGACTATCCTTGGTCTGTCGGATAACGCACTTAATCCCAAAAGGTTGGAAACCGTGCAAATCTGGTTTCTTTTTCTCAAGAAGTTCTTAACATGTTTTATCTTCCCTTTTTACTATAAGCACACGATTTAGCACATAGCATGCTATGTTTACAGCCTCGGCCCAAAAGAATACGGGCAATTTAGATTCTGAGAGAAGGGTTCATGCAGCCTCGATAAGGGTCCTATTCTTCCTTTCAGCGACTTTGTTCTGTGGAGGAATGTAAGGAGAGCTGAACTGATGAACAATACCATATCATGACATAACTCATCCATATATTGATTTTTAAATTCAGTTTTGTTATCACTTCTGATTCGTTTGATGGGTACTCTAGTCGTTTGAATAAATCTTTCAAAGTGCCGAAAGTTTGATATTTAGATTTTAAGAAAAATACCCACGAATATCATGAAAAATCATCTGTGACAACCAAACAGTAAAAAATACCACCAATGTTGGTTACATGAATTGGACCACACAGATCCATGTGAAGCAGCTTTCGTGGTTGTCAGATAGAGTTTATGCGTTTAGGCTTATGAGGTTTGCGTTTAATTTTCCCTTTCTCACAGAATTCACATTTACTATGCATGTTAAAGCTACGTTGTCACACCCCCAAAATCCACCATGCGGAGTACCACCGCTTGGAGGCGTGACATGACCAGGATCGAGCCACCAATCATATTGAACATCGTAATTAAGTAAATAAGACCAACCACAATACGATTGGTGACCAAAATTAGTTAACCATGTATAGTTTAAATAGCGGAAGCATAAAAGTAAATCCAAAAGCATAAGTCCATAATTTATAAGTTAAAGTTCAAACATAAGTTCCATAGGTTTATAAAGTTCAATTATTAAGTATGGGATATAACAACCCATATTCCACAACAACCTTCTCCTCATGCAAGCTCCAAAAGCACCTAGCAACCTGTAAGGCATGTAACAACTAGTCAACAACAAAATTGAGTGAGTTCACGTTTGGTTGTTTAGTTTTAAGTTGTTTTCTGAAAAACGTGGTTTGACTTTCGTTGGCGTAATTGCCATGGGGGTTACCCCGTAGTTGAAAGTATGTCTAACCAGTTCCTTTTTCATTACCCAAACCATAACCATAATCAGTGGGGGCTTTCCCCGTTTGAACTACTAGACGGTATGATATCGACTGCTACGCAAATAAGTTGTGCCCTAGATCAGTGTCTATCATAACTGACAATCTGCCATAGTCCATTAGTACACGCCCGTCCGACTGGCACGGTGTGAGGTTTGTTAAACCTAATAGCGCTATTAACTAATGACCCGCTCGCCATTGGCCTCGGAGATTAAGTCGATATAAATTGAGGGACTTCATGATAGAGTTTTGTCTAGCTAGTTTTAAGGTTGTTGTCCTGCACCAGGAGGACGAACGTACGTATTCTGCACCAGGAGAATTCGTAGGATTAACAATGGCATCCTATTTATGTAGGATGGCCGTACATATCTTCCCAAAGGGATATGTAGATTTAGTTTTAAATTCTTTAACCCATTCCCAAACCACCGGGAATCCCATGCCTTGTAGAAAGTGTGAACTCACCTCGGTTTGCTCGGTTAGATTCTTAATATAGCTAACAGTCAAGGTCGGTTAATCACGTCCAAGTATGATTTACCAGTTAGTCATTTAGTGGCTTTCAAATAGAACACAAAGTTCCTACACGTATCTACCACACAACATGCGTCACTTTAACGGTTTATGCCCATATAAGTTTCCCATCCATTCCCCACTCAAAATCAAACATACGATAATGCACATAACATATATAACATGTTAGATCATTCACAGATAGCATACTCGACATTTAGACACGCGAGCCACAACTTATGTCATTTCAGCATTTATATTCAAAACCGGCTGTTTTCGGACATTTTAATAAAATAGTTAAATTATTCCAAAAATTCCAAAATTTATACAGGATGTCTTAAACGTTCCATATTTTATTGTGTAAAAATATCGGGGTCCGGTTCATTACCAATATTTATAAAAATTCATATTCCTGACTGAACTCAGATTTATGTATTTCTGACCACAGTCCACGGAACAATTTATTAAAAATTCATCGAGTGTCCGATTTACGAAATTCCAGTGGGATAATTACAAATGAATTGGTTGTCATCTACTGTACAAATTTCATGGTCCGATTCATCACAAAACTCAGGTTATGACTGAAAGTATGACACCCATTTATTGCTGTCAAAATTCAGCTTAAGCTGTTGTTACAAATCGACACATTAAAAATAGTAAACGAAGTCCAAAAATTACGATTCCGGTGCCATTAGAACCGTATTTTATAATAACATATTTTAGATTCAAAATATCGGTTTTTCTTTGAGTTTATGACCTGTTTACAGCCAACTGAAGTTGGCTGTAAAACCGGGACAGATTCTGTTTTCACACTTTAAATTACTAACTTGTGTTCGATTGATTCCGTTAATCATGTTTAGTGACCACAACAACATCAAACACTAATATTAATCAGCAAAACATCAGATAATCAACCAATAATCGTAACAAAACAAGATCCAAGAGTTTTACACTAATATTCATTCTTTAACCAACATGTTCATCATTTTTAGTGGACTTTTAGTTTTGAACTCTAGTGTTCATGATTTTTATCCGACAAAATTCTTATTAACCACTTCAGACAAGCTTAAGAAAGTGATTAGAATCACTTACTACTAGCTCGTGGCTAGGGAAGAAACTAGACGAAAAATAAGCGGTTAATAGCGTCGTAGAGAGGTCCTCGCGATTCCGTAAGCACCGGGTCTCCTCGTATGAGCTCTAACACACTAGTGTGTATGTAGTTTAGTAAGATCAAACTTTGAAAGTGATGTGGGGGTGTTGTGGTTCTCGGCCGAACTCAAGCCAAGAGAGGAAGAGAAAGTTTTTTTTTTTTTTTTTTTTTTAGTGTGGAAGTGAATGAGGAATGTGGTCATGTGTGTAATTATATTATCCAACCTCCACCATTAACCATTAGTTTTTATGTAAGCTAGATATTAGGCATTAGACCAATAAAATATTCAAGTTGTGGTGGTGTGTTCCCTAGGGGGAATCGAATGGTTGTAAGGGGGGGGGGGGGGGGGGGCATTTACCTATATATTAAATTTCGAAGTAAATGAACAGTAATACCACTAAGGGATAAACAATAAGCAAATAGTATCGGGTACCGGTATCGGTACCCGCTTTTACTAAATCGGGTGTATTTTCGGTATTGGTTCGGCACTAGTATTCACCGATTTTTACCCTCAAATACCGGTGTCGTACCGGTACCGACCGGTACTGAACCGTACCGTACCAGGTATATTCGGTACCAGTATACACTTTTGGGGATTTCGGTAACGGTATTTTCCGTAACGGTATTTTCGGTACCGGTTGATACCGAGCTCATCAAATCCTGTAGCAACGTAGCAATGCAAGTAATTGCACCGTTTAAATTACTTTTCATACACACAGTAAGTAAACTGTATTTCGTTTGAATGAGGTTTTATATACACAACAACTTATTTTGCTTTATTTTTTGTCTTTTTTCTGTAATGAATGAATTGTAGCATGCAAAATTAACTTAGATATTTAGATTATTGATGAGCAAATCGTATCAAATCCTGTAATCAAACCGGTATTGTATCGGTACCAAATTTACTATACCAAATCATTTTCGTTACCAATTTGGTACCCACCTTTTGGCGTTTTCAGAATCGTTACTTTCGGTTCGACACCGGTCTAGCACCATACATGTATTTATTGATTTTTACCTTCAAATACCATACCGTATTGTACCGAGCATTTTCGGTGCCGGTACCTAATTTCAATAATTTTCCGGATCGGTACTTTCGGTGCCGTTACCGGTACCGAGCTCATCCATATTTTAACGTGTTAGCACCGTAATAACTAAATTGAAAACAACCGAATTTCCAGCGTGTAGGATGTGTGGGTCCTATTATTATATATTAGGTTATTTAAAATCGCTCTTTTAGGACGGTGTAGCCATCCTTACCGTGTCATTTTTATTTATGTTTTGACATTCGGTATCTGCTGCTGACACACGTTTTGCAGACATTGGGTCCCCGCCGCAACGCGCGGGCGAAAAATCAACTAGTTTGGTTGAAATTTAACTAAATAGCTAAGGTTTAGTTATGTTAGTTGGATTATTAAATTAATTGTTAGAGTGTTATATAATATAACGGGTGTTAGGGTATTCGGGGACCCTAACTAGCTCAGTAAAGGAAAAATAGTGTTAATGTCAATATTTTTATGTTCCGGGTAGAGTCCGGTTGTTCGGTTCGACACTGTTCCGTTAAACTGCTTAATTAATCCGTAAGGCGTCCTATTTATATATTTTTGTGACGTTTTTACTTTTCAATACTCAGGAAATCATAACGGACTATTTAATGACTTTTCTGTACATTACTAGTGTGTTAACAGGCGCATGTAAATATAACACAGATATCAGAAAGCGGTTACGTAATTCCACACAGTCGTCAAGCACATTAATTATTATTAATAAAATGTACGGTTACATGTAAATTTGAGGGTTGTCACATTCTCCCCCCGTTAAGAGAATTTTGTCCCGAAATTTAGCGCGTGGTTACTGAGGTAGCTAGTTAAGTTGCGTTGTTTTCCAGATTTTCCTGGGGTGTCACATCACCCCCCCGTTGATTTGGAATTTCGTACCGAAATTCTGCAGTAGCTTCAGCCTCAGTAGTGGTTGCGTTTTTCTTAAACAGTTGGGGATATTTGAGTTTCATTTGGTCTTCGCGTTCCAGGTATACTCTGGGCCACGATGTGCATTCCAACGAACTCGAATGAGAGGTATCCTGGTATGCTTGAGGATCTTAACATCTCGATCCGTAATCTCTACTGGTTCCTCGACGAATCGCAGTTGGTCGTCGATAGTGAGTTCCTTAAGAGGAACTATGAGGGTCTCATCTGACAGACACTTCTTCAGATTTGACACGTGGAATACGTTGTGAACTCCGCTGAGTTTTTTGGGTAGATTCAACCTGTAGGCTACCTTGCCAATTTTCTCAATGACTTCGAACGGTCCGACATAACGCGGATTGAGTTTGCCTCGTTTGCCAAAGCGGACTACACCTTTCCAAGGTGAAACTTTGAGTAGCACTCGATCCCCAACCTGGAGCTCGAGTGGTTTTCTTCCCTTATCAGCATAGCTTTTCTGACGGTCACGAGCTGCCGCCATTCGCTGTCGTATCTGAGCAATTCTCTCGGTGGTATCTACCACAAGTTCTGGGCCAGTGATTTGGCTGTCACCAACTTCTGCCCAACAGAGAGGTGATCAGCATTTGCGTCCGTACAATGCCTCGAATGGAGCAGCCTGAACGCTGGTGTGGTAGCTGTTGTTATACGAAAACTCCACTAGCGGGAGGTGCTTTTCCCAGCCATTACCAAAATCGATTACACATGCCCTAAGCATGTCTTCAAGGGTTTGGATGGTGTGTTCAGATTGCCCATCCGTTTGTGGGAGCGGTGCTCATATCTAAACGTGAGCCAAAAGACTTATGCATTGCTTGCCATAGTTCAAAAGTAAAACGCGCGTCACGATCAGATATAATAGAGGTTGGCACTTCGTGCCTTGATACCACTTCCTTTAGATAAATGTCTGCAAGAGTAGAAAACTTATCCGTTACTTTGATGGCCAGAAAATGTGCAGACTTGGTCAGTCAATCTACGATCACCCAAATGGTATCGTTTCCGCGTTGAGATCTAGGCAGGCCAGTAACGAAATCCATGGAAATTTGCTCCCATTTCCATTTAGGTATCTCTGGTTGTTGAAGTAGGCCTGATGGTTTCTGATATTCAGTCTTGACTCTCGCACAAGTCAAGCACTTACTGACGTAGGTTGCTATGTGGGCTTTCATGCCAGGCCACCAATACGTAGTCTTTAAGTCGTGGTACATCTTATCTGAACCAGGGTGCACTGAATAACGAGACTTATGTGCTTCATCCATCACAAGCTCGCGTAAGTTGCCATAAAATGGAACCCAGATGCGTCCGTTAACATAGTAGGCACCGTCTTCCTTTAGTCCCAACCGCTACCTCGATCCTCGTAAGGATTCAGCCCTGATGTTCTCTGCTTTCAATGCTTCAACCTGAGCATCGCGAATCTGAGCGGGAAGGCTAGAGTGAATGGTAAGCTGTAATGCACGTACACGCTTAGGTAGGGTATCCTTTCGACTGAGGGCGTCGGCCACAACATTGGCTTTGCCCGGATGATACTTGATTGCGCATTTATAATCGTTCAAGAGCTCAACCCATCGGCGTTGACGCATATTTAATTCCTTTTGCTTGAAGATATGCTCGAGACTCCTGTGATCGGTGTAAATGGTACACTTGGTACCGTACAGGTAATGTCTCCATATCTTAAGCGCGAAAACAACTGCTCCCAGCTCCAGATCGTGAGTAGTGTAATTTCTTTCGTGAACCTTGAGTTGGCGTGATGCGTAGGCAATGACTTTGTCACGTTGCATCAACACGCAACCAAGTCCTTGGATGGAAGCATCGCAGTAAACCACAAAATCGTCTGTGCCCTCAGGCAATGAGAGGATAGGCGCGCTACAAAGTCTATCCTTCAAGTGCTGAAATGCGGACTCCTGTGCATCACCCCAACGATAGATGACACCCTTCTGAGTCAATGAAGTGAGAGGTTGTGCAATCTTGGAGAAATCTTTTATAAACCTTCTGTAATATCCTGCCAAACCCAAGAATTGGCGGATCTCTGTTGGTGTGCGGGGTGCAGGCCAGTTCTTGATCGATTCAACCTTAGACGGATCCACATGAATTCCATCCTTGTTTACCACATGGCCTAGAAAGTGGACTTCGCGAAGCCAGAAGTCACATTTTGAAAACTTGGCATACAACTGCTCTTTTCGAAGAAGTTCCAGCATAAGTCGTAGATGCTGCTCGTGTTCCTCTTGACTCTTAGAATAGATCAGGATATCGTCGATGAACACAATAACGAACTTATCCAGGTAAGGTTTGCACACTCGGTTCATGAGATCCATGAAGACCGCTGGTGCATTCGTCAGCCCGAATGGCATAACCAGAAACTCGTAATGACCGTAACGAGTTCTAAATGCTGTTTTGGAGACATCCTCATCTCGGACCCTCAGCTGATGGTATCCCGATCTCAAATCAATCTTGGAGTAATAGCTCGACCCTTGCAACTGGTCGAACAAGTCGTCAATACGTGGAAGAGGATAACGATTCTTCACAGTCACCTTGTTAAGTTCGCGATAGTCAATACACATTCTGAAAGTACCATCTTTCTTCTTTACGAACAAGACTGGAGCTCCCCAGGGCGAAGAGCTAGGACGTATAAAACCCTTTTCCAAGAGTTCCTGTAATTGCGTGGACAGTTCTTCAAGTTCTGATGGAGCTAGATGATATGGTGCTTGAGCTACGGGCGCTGCTCCAGGAGCTAGCTCGATTTGAAATTAAACTTGACGATGAGGCGGAAGACCAGGTAATTCCTCAGGAAATACCTCAGGAAAGTCGTGCACAATAGGGATGTCTTCAATTCTCTTCTCTTCCGTTAATGTGTCAGTAACGAGTGCTAAAATGGCAGTGTGGCCCTTTCGTAAACACTTCTGGGCCTTAAGGAAAGAGATAATGCCTACAACAGCACCACTCTTATCGCCCTAAATCACCAGGGGTTCCTTACCAGAACGAGGAATGCGGACGATTTTCTCCTTGCAAACAATCTCCGCTTGATGATGAGATAGCCATTCCATCCCAATAACGACGTCGAAACTACCCAGTGTGATAGGAATAAGATCGATAGAGAAAGTCTGACCAGCTAAGACGAGGTTACAACCTTTAACTACGTGTGTGGCTTCAAGACTTCTACCGTTTGCTAGTTCTACCATGTGTTTGGTGCTTAGAAGTGTTGGAGTGCGCTTAAGCATTTGGCTAACTTTTAAGGACACATAACTAGTATCGGCACCCGAATCAAACAAAACAGTAACAAAGAAGTCATCCAGAAGAAACTTACCCATCACAACGTTGGGATCGTTCCTTGCATCACCCTGACCAATCACGAACGCACGTTCCCTGGCTCTATTGCCCTCATTGTTTCCCCCATTATTGTTTCCGTTCCCCTGGTTGTTGTTATTCTGTTTCCGGTTCAACTGGGGACAGTTTCTTTTGAAGTGACCTTCAGCACCACACTGATAGCATTCCTTGTTACCCTGCTGTTGTTGTTGGTTCTGTGGAGCTTGTGGCTGCTGTTGCCGATTCTGATTCGCAGGACGTGAGCTCCTGCAATCTCTGGCTTGATGTCCAAGCTTGCTACATCTCTGACAACGATCCTTGTTGCACGGCCAGCTGTGATGCAAACGACATCGTTTGCACTTAGGGTGATTTCCCCTGTATCCACCCTGACCTTGATTTCCAGAAAACTGCTGACTGGGGCTCCTGTGTTCATCTGTCTTTCGCCACTGGGACTGAGACTGAACTGGAGTGGAACCCTTGCCCGAATTTCTGTCCCACTTGCGCTTTTCATTGCTGGGAGCACTAGTAGCAGTAGTGCTAATGCGCTTGGGCAGCTTGCCCTCTTCCACCGCCTGATCGGTGAGTTGGTGCGCCAAGCGAATGACTTGCTGGATTGTGGAAAGGTTGGCCTCAATTACAGACCCTTGGATCTCCGGGACTAAGCCCCTGAGGTATAGCTTGATCCGTCTAGATATGGGTCGTGACAAGTTAGGACATAAGTCAGCCAAGTCGTTGGACCTCTTTGTGTACGCCTCAATTTCTGATCCCTCCATCTTTAAACCATAGTACTCTGTTTCAAGTTCCAGAATGTCGTCCAGGTGGCAGAATTTTTCCTTAATCAAATCCTTGAAGTCGCTCCAGAGGGTGGCATTTGAGTCTGCCAACCCGAGCATCTGAACTTGTGCGCTCCACCAAGAATACGCTTTCCCTTGCAACATGCCAGTAGCATACTCTATTCGTTTGCTGGCAGGGCTTTCACTCTCTTCGAATGTATATTCGATTCTTCGGATCCAGTGCAGAAAGTCGATTGCTCCTCCAGTGCCGTCGAAAGTGGGAGGTTTGCATTTCAGGAACGCCCTGAAGGTGCCCATGCATGTTTGAGAGTGCATGGGTTGACTCCCTGATTGGGTTGCTAAGGCTTCAGCAATCCGTTCGTCAATCAAGGTCGTCAGCTGACCCTGGGTCATGTCGAGACATCCACTCATGATCTTCACATCGAAGGGACACACGTAAGAAAGGTGTCGCAAGTGCGTAAGTGTGGAGTGATAGAAAAGAGTAAGCACACAAGGTTCAAATAGCAGTTATCACATTAACTAATGCATACTGAGAACAATCTAACCGACAATATAACATAAATCATACCACTTATGGTGTCGAGTCTTGCACGTGGAGCGAAGCGTCGTTGTGGATTGTTGAGCACTGTACTGGTTATAGTCTGGTTTTATCAAAAACTTTTCCCTTTTAAAAGCAAGTTCACTATAACCAATGGCTCTGATACCAATCTGTCACACCCCCAAAATCCACCATGCGGAGTACCACCGCTTGGAGGCGTGACATGACCAGGATCGAGCCACCAATCATATTGAACATCGTAATTAAGTAAATAAGACCAACCACAATACGGTTGGTGACCAAAATTAGTTAACCATGTATAATTTAAACAGCGGAAGCATAAAAGTAAATCCAAAAGCATAAGTCCATAATTTATAAGTTAAAGTTCAAACATAAGTTCCATAGGTTTATAAAGTTCAATTATTAAGTATGGGATATAACAACCCATATTCCACAACAACCTTCTCCTCATGCAAGCTCCAAAAGCACCTAGCGACCTGTAAGGCATGTAACAACTAGTCAACAACAAAGTTGAGTGAGTTCACGTTTGGTTGTTTAGTTTTAAGTTGTTTTCTGGAAAACGTGGTTTGACTTTCGTTGGCGTAATTGTTGTGGGGGTTACCCCGTAGTTGAAAGTATGTTTAACCAATTCCTTTTTCATTACCCAAACCATAACCATAATTAGTGGGGGCTTTCCCCGTTTGAACTACTAGACGGTATGATATCGACTGCTACGCAAATAAGTTGTGCCCTATATCAGTGTCTATCATCACTGACAATCTGCCATAGTCCATTAGTACACGCCCGTCCGACTGGCACGGTGTGAGGTTTGTTAAACCTAATAGCGCTATTAACTAATTACCCGCTCGCCATTGGCCTCGGCGATTAAGTCGATATAAATTGAGGGACTTCATGATAGAGTTTTGTCTAGCTAGTTTTAAGGTTGTTATCCTGCACCAGGAGGACGAACGTACGTATTCTGCACCAGGAGAATTCGTAGGATTAACAATGGCATCCTATTTATGTAGGATGGTCGTACATATCTTCCCAAAGGGATATGTAGATTTAGTTTTAAATTCTTTAACCCATTCCCAAACCACCGGGAATCCCATGCCTTGTAGAAAGTGTGAACTCACCTCGGTTTGTTTGGTTAGATTCTCAATATAGCTAACAGTCAAGGTCGGTCAATCACGTCCTAGTATGATTTACCAATTAGTCATTTAGTGGCTTTCAAATAGAACACAAAGTTCCTACACGTATCTACCACACAACATGCATCACTTTAACGGTTTATGCCCATCTAAGTTTCCCATCCATTCCCCACTCAAAATCATACATACGATAATGCACATAACATATATAACATGTTAGATCATTCACAGATAGCATACTCGACATTTAGACACGCGAGCCACAACTTATGTCATTTCAGTTTATATTCAAAACCGGCTGTTTTCGGACATTTTAATAAAATAGTTAAATTACTCCAAAAATTCCAAAATTTTTACAAGATGTCTTAAACGTTCCATATTTTATTGTGTAAAAATAACGGGGTCCAGTTCATTACCAATATTTTATAAAAATTCATATTCCGGACTGAACTCAGATTTATGTATTTCTGACCACAGTCCACGGAACAATTTATTAAAAATTCATCGAGTGTCCGATTTACGAAATTCCAGTGGGGTAATTACAAATGCATCGTTTGTCATCTACTGTACAAATTTCATGGTCCGATTCATCACAAAACTCAGGTTATGACTGAAAGTATGACACCCATTTATTGCTGTCAAAATTCAGCTTAAGCTGTTGTTACAAATCGACACATTAAAAATAGTAAACGAAGTCCAAAAATTACGATTCCGGTGTCATTAGAACCGTATTTTATAATAAAATATTTTAGATTCAAAATATCGGTTTTTCGTTGAGTTTATGACCTGTTTACAGCCAACTGAAGTTGGCTGTAAAACCGGGACAGATTTTGTTTTCACACTTTAAATTACTAACTTGTGTTCGATTGATTCCGTTAATCATGTTTAGTGACCACAACAACATCAAACACTAATATTAATCAGCAAAACATCAGATAATCAACCAATAATCGTAACAAAATAAGATCCAAGAGTTTTACACTAATATTCATTCTTTAACCAACATGTTCATCATTTTTAATGGACTTTTAGTTTTGAACTCTAGTGTTCATGATTTTTATCCGACAAAATTCTTATTAACCACTTCAGACAAGCTTAAGAAGGTGATTAGAATCACTTACTACTAGCTCATGGCTAGGGAAGAAACTAGACGAAAAATAGGCGGTTAATAGCGTCGTAGAGAGGTCCTCGCGATTCCCTAAGCACCGGGTCTCCTCGTATGAGCTCTAACACACTAGTGTGTATGTAGTTTAGTAAGATCAAACTTTGAAAGTGATGTGGGGGTGTTGTGGTTCTCGGCCGAACTCAAGCCAAGAGAGGAAGAGAAAGTTTTTTTTTTTTTTTTTTTTTTAGTGTGGAAGTGAATGAGGAATGTGGTCATGTGTGTAATTATATTATCCAACCTCCACCATTAACCATTAGTTTTTATGTAAGCTAGATATTAGGCATTAGACCAATAAAATATTCAAGTTGTGGTGGTGTGTTCCCTAGGGGGAATCGAATGGTTGTAAGGGGGGGGGGGGGGCATTTGGTTGAAATTTAACTAAATAGCTAAGGTTTAGTTATGTTAGTTGGATGATTAAATTAATTGTTAGAGTGTTATATAATATAACAGGTGTTAGGGTATTCGGGGACCCTAACTAGCTCAGTAAAGGAAAAATAGTGTTAATGTCAATATTTTTATGTTCCGGGTAGAGTCCGGTTGTTCGGTTCGACACTATTCCGTTAAACTGCTTAATTAATCCGTAAGGCGTCCTATTTATATATTTTTGTGACGTTTTTACTTTTCAATACTCAGGAAATCATAACGGACTATTTAATGACTTTTCTGTACATTACTAGTGTGTTAACAGGCGCATGTAAATATAACACATATATCAGAAAGCAGTTACATAATTCCACACAGTCGTCAAGTACATTAATTATTATTAATAAACTGTACGGTTACATGTAACTTTGAGGGTTGTCACATACGTAAAGGAACACCCAACACCAAGTTGTTCTTTATCAAGTTGTTGTTTTCACGTAGATGCACGTGACCCATTCTTCTATGCCAACGGAATGATTGATCTTCTGTTGCTCTTGAAAGCAGACACGTCATCGGACCAGAGGAGTTCACAACTGGAGGCATGTCCCTCACGTTAGTGTTGTTCACTCTCGGTTCCCGATCCAATCTTCTGTTACTACAAACACTGGCTTAAGAACGAAACAGGCTTTATCCGTATAATGCATTGTATACTTGTTATCACAGATCTGAGATACTGACAGCAAGTTGTGCTTCAGTTCTTCAACATAGTTCACCTTGTGCATGGTGATCTTGCCGTTTGACACAGAACCTTCACCCTTGATGTAACCACCCTTTTCACCTGTGAAATTAACATAACCACCTCGAATAGATTTTACATTTGTCAACAATTCCTTGTTTCCCGTCATATGCCTGTAACAACCACTATCAATATACCAAATATAGATAGACATCTTCAGTTGTTCCTACATTACCAAATAGGGAACTAGTTAGAATGGGGGACCAAAGACGCGACGGTCTTGGGTCGTCCGTATTCATAAACAAATGAAAATTCCTTTAAATAATCATCTCCATTGTTATTTCTATCATTTCCACCTCGGAAATTGTTAGAATGTCCACCCGCAAATCAAGGATTGTATGGAGTTTGAGGACGGTTATTATATCCAGATTTTCCTCCAAAACGATTACCAGAATTTTGATACCCGAAGTTTTGACTGTACTGAGGTCAAAAACTTCGATCAAACCTTGGTTGTTCATTATGATGAAAAATATTTTGTTGTTGGAATCCCGAATTTTATCTTTGACCTTGATATTTGGTCGGTTACATGTTTCGGTTTTCAACATAACGGTTTTGAGCATGAGGTCTTACATTGTGGTTGTAAGAACCTCCAGATTGATTATCTTACTCTTGTGGTCGGAAAGTCACTTGAATTTGTCGTCGAGCAGGGGTTTTCTAACGACTCTCACGTTTTTCAGAAGAACTTTTCGAACCATGATCTGAACCATGACCGCTGCCATTATCCTAAAGGTCGATTTCATGATCCTTTTCTTGTTGATTTTTAACCTTTGATTTATAAACTGGTTTACTTTATTGTTTTTCAACCTAAGGTTTTTCTACCTTTTGTGTTTTACCACTTTTCTTTTCATCATTTTTAGGTTCATTTTGGGGTTTGGTGAGAAAAGGTTTATCAAGATTAGGATCAACACGGCCTTTTCCATTGTCATTCGGACAATTTGCAGCTAAATATCCATTCAATCGACATTTATAGCATCGTCATTTATCAACCTTTTCAATATTTACTTGTCATTCATCCTGACACAGACTGCTAAAGGACGAGGAAGTTTCGTTTGAGCCTTTTACACTTTATTTTACAAAATCAGAAGAGTTAATTACTGTTTTCGTCCCTGAGGTTTGTCAAAAATAACGGTTTCAGTCCATTAGTTTAAAAATTGCCATTTCAGTCCATTAGTTTCATTTTCGTAACCATTTCAGTCCACTAACTTAACTCCATCAATTTATTTTGTTAACTTTGAGTTAACTAACTAATTCAGGGACGGTTTGCGCAGTTTTAGAAACACAGGGACTTAAGTGTAAACTCTAAAACATTAAAACAAAAAAATAGTAAATTCCAAAAAATCAAAAAAATTCCAAAAAACCAAACAAATTCCAAAAAATTCTAAAAAATAATAAAAATTCTAAAAAATCATAAAAATTCTAAAAACTCCAAAAAATCCGTTTCGGCGCGAACTGTTTCGAACCCGAACCGTTTCGAGTTGAACCGTTTCGACGCGAACCGTTTCGACCCGTACCGTTTCGACCCGAACCGTTTCGAGCTGAACCGTCCGTACCGTTTCGAGCTGAACCGTTTCGACGCGAACCGTTTCGATCCGTACCATTTCGAGCCGAACCGTTTCGACCCGTACCGTTTCAACCCGTACCGTTTCGACCCGTACCGTTTCGAGCCGAACCGTTTCGAACCGAACCGAACCGTTTCGACCCGTACCGTTTCGAAGCCGAACCGTTTCAAGCCGTACCGTTTCGAACCGAACCGTGCCGTTTCGAACCGAACCCTTTCGAGCTGAACCGTTTCGAACCGAACCGTGCCGTATCGAACCGAACCGTTTCGAGCTGAACCGTTTCGAACCGAACCGTTTCGAGCTGTACCGTTTCGATGTGAACCGTTTCGAACCGAACCCTTTGGACCCGAACCGTTTCAACCCGAACCGTTTCGACGCGAACCGTTTCGAAGCCGAACCGGTACGGTTCGATACCGCACGGTTCGGTTCGAAACGGTTCAGCTCGAAAGGGTTCGGTTCGAAACGGCACGGTTCGGTTCGAAACGGTACGGCTTCGAAACGGTACGGCTTCGAAACGGTTCGGTTCGAAACGGTTCGGTTCGAAACGGTTCAGCTCGAAACGGTTCGGCTTCGAAACGGTACGGGTCGAAATGGTTCGGCTCGAAACGGTACGGGTCGAAACGGTTCGCGTCGAAACGGTTCAGCTCGATACGGTTCGGGTCGAAACGGTACGGACGGTTCAGCTCGAAACGGTTCGGGTCGAAACAGTTCGCGCCGAAACGGATTTTTTGGATTTTTTAGAATTTTTTAGAATTTTTATGATTTTTTAGAATTTTTAATTTTTTTTAGAAATTTTTTGGAATTTTTTTGATTTTTTGGAATTTACTATTTTTTTTGTTTTAATGTTTTAGAGTTTACACTTAAGTCCCTGTGTTTCTAAAACTGACGCAAACCGTCCCTGAATTAGTTAGTTAACTCAAAGTTAACAAAATAAATGGATGGAGTTAAGTTAGTGGACTGAAATGGTTACGAAAATGAAACTAATGGACTGAAATGGCAATTTTTAAACTAATGGACTGAAACCGTTATTTTTGACAAACCTCAGGGACGAAAACAGTAATTAACTCAAATCAGAATTTAAACTCTTCTCATTTTTTTTCAAATTCATTGTTAAAACTTTCGCCATTCACAAAGCTTGTTTTCATAATGTTTTTAACATTCCTTTTACCCTTTTCGTCAGGCTTTGACTTTTGTTTAACATTTTAAACTTGATTTAGAGCTTCTAAAATCTATAAGTTAATTAAATCCTCAATTTTTTCAAATTAATTTCATTCGCTCTAGCATCACTCGATCTCGTTTATTCTGAACCCGATTCAGCTTCAGATTCAGACTCTTGCTCCGTTAAGGGATCAACAGTCAGTGGAGCAACAGGAACAAAGTTTGCAATCTCGGGATCAATTGATGGTGTTGATGTATAGTTGTAGTTAAAAGGTGATGGAACCTTTCTATAACCAACTCCATACATCTCATCTTCTGATTCTTTAAGATGTTGACTGTTTATACAAAAGTTCATCACTTCTGATGAATTCTCAAATTTCTCAAGTTTTCGTTGTAAATCTAGGAACAAGTTATCTCTGTTTAAAATTATTTTATTCTTTTCTAAAACAGTGTTTTGACAAATTTCAAGTTCAGATTTTAAATCTTGATTCTTTACTTTTGATTGAGCAGTCGTCTCTCAAACTCAGAGATGTCCTTTTTCAAGGCAATCACCCTACTTCTATGTTCCTTGGCGGCACTAGAAAGTGCAACAATTAACTCTCTAGATTTCTCTAGATCAGTAATCAAATTACTGTTATGGAGAGCGCATATGTCACGCTTAGCAACAAACTCTACGCATCTAGCACATCTTTTATCAACAGGTTTAGATTGTACCTCGATATTAGCTTTGAAAGCTTGATCCGAGCTTCCTGCATTTCCAACTTCCTGCTTTGCCATTTCCTTTTTCACAAAACGTTTCATTTCTTCGTTCGTGATCTTGAACTCAAACTGATTGCTTTCATCTTCCCTTTTTTCTTTCTTTCTACTTTCCTCATGCATTCTTCAGCTTCATTAATTTTATCCATTTCCAGCTTCTCACTTAGAGCTTCCACCACCACATTTAATTCTTCCACATTCTCCTCTTCGAAAATATCGCCATACTCGTCTTCGACGATTTCAGCAATGAACGCTTGTGAGACAATAGAAGTAGTTGTATCTTCCATTACAATACCTCGATCGTTTGGCTCACTAATGGCTTGAAGGGTTTGAACAACCAATGCGTTGTGTGGAGTAGGAGTAAGATTATCAGCAGAGGTTGTTGTAGAAGTGGAAGGAGTTGTATTGGATGGGCCTGGACTGTTGTTAGATCTTGATGAGCTACCTTGACCAATGGTGCCTTCTCTATTTACCGCTCTTCGGTTTGCAGCATTCTCTAGCATAATGGCCATAGATACCACAGTTGTAGCACTTGACGTTGGTCATATCGATTCCCATGTGTGTCTTTGTGTTACCACCAATGAAACACTTCCCAATTTGCTGAAGATATTTCTTTGCTCTTCTAACTAATAAAGCCATATTCAATTGTAAATTGATCTCTTCCATTTCATCTTCATCAATTTGATCAATGCCTTTACCGAGACTCGATGGTTCAACTAATTTTCCAAGAGAAAAATTTTCAAACGCCATCATGAATGATGCTAGAAGTCCCATGTTTTCTTCTACGAGTTTTAGAAAATGTGAATAAATTTTTGGCACATTCAAGCTTTGAACACTTGGTCTAGCATTAGCATTTGAAGATGACATTCCATGGGATGTATGAGTTCCACCCGCAACGCTTCCACTATTGTTACAAACAAAATGCACTTTTATTCAAGAATTCCCCTTGAGAGTATCTTCTAAAAGAAGAGCAACACCTGCACTACTCCCATTTTCAACTTGTTTAGCTCGATACAATGTAGGGTCTTGAAGCTTCTCGAAATCAGAATCTTGATCTTCTAAGGTCCACGAATAACCTTTCATCTTCTGAATAGCCTGCTCAAGATTGAGTTCGTCATACTATGGACTTTCTTTGATTAAAGCAGTAAACATGTTCCATTGCTTTGCTAAGCAATTAAGGAACTTTTCCACCTTCTCAGATTCAGTACACAACCCTGGTTGGCTACAATCCAATTCACTCAATAGATGATAGATCTGTTGACTAGGTCATCTAAAGATTCATTCTTCATAGTTTTAAAAACTACAAACTGTGTCTTGTGTTAATCAAGTCTTCTTTTCTTAAACAGATCATTCCCTTCGTATCTTTCACTCAAACTATCCCACATCTCATTTAAAGAGTTTTTATTGCTAACGTGTGAAGTACTGATTGTGGTAAAGACATTGTGATCAATGACATAACTCTTTCTTCATATTCATAATACTTTTTCTGTTCGTCAGTTAAGGCCATGTAAGTTGCAATTGTTAACGTTCGAACAAGTCGTTCTCCAAGACCCGATGTCATGAAAAACCATATTTTTAAGTCTTTATTTTTTATGTACCTCTCATAAAGAACTTTCCATTCTGGATAGTCTAGTTCATTTAACAGCACCGGAGGTTTATCGCTACTTCCAACTTCATTGTTGTGTTTTATATTTTGAACCACAGTAGTTAAATTGTTTGCCATGTTCACAAATTTTAGCAATAGTAGTTTTTGTTTTCAGAAACAGTTAACACTTTCCAACAATCTCTCAAGTCCGGAGAGAATCAGAGACTTACTAAAAACCCGGATCAGTAACCTGATGAACAAACTCGGAAGAAACCTAAACCAACTAACAAATTCGGACCACACACACAACTCACTAACAAATTCGGACTCAAATAACTCTGACACGAGGAAACACAAATTTGGACAGAGTGATTTCCACAAACCCTGAAATTAAGAACCACAAATTCGGACAGTCGCCATGTTAACAAATTCGGATTTATAAGATTTTGACAAACCCCGATAACTTAAAATCAGACAGGACAAATTTGATAAACCATGACATCCTAAATTCGGACATAAGGTATAACAAATTCGGAGAAGCCCAAATTTTGACATAATAAACCCCCAAATTCGGACACTTTTAAGCTCGGACTGAAACTCCGGAGTGTCTAAATTCGGATCAATATTCAGGTAACCAGCTTCCGAATTTATTTCCCAAGCGTGACTTCACACTAGGTCATCAATCAATATGGAAGTAACAAATAAGGACAGATGTGCAAAATCGGACTAGGTAAAAATCCAAAAATAGATCTGACAATTGCTTACCTCAGCAATCTTCTTCACCTTTTCAGCAAAAACCCAGAGAATTTGCAGAAACTTTTAGATCTGACACTCTCTGAACACAATCTCAACAATCAAATCAATGACAAACACTCAATACTAAAACCTAATTACCATTCATCATGAAAAATCTAGAAATAGATGAAGAATCCATGAAAATCAAAAGAAAAAGATGAAAAACCCTAGAAAATAGAAAACCCTCTAGAACAAACAAAACCAATCAATAAATCTAACCTCCAACACGAAACCTACAGCGGTAAGAGCACTCTTTATACAGAGCCTACTCTAATACCACTTGTAAGCCCACCTACTGACCTCGAACACTCGGACATGATCACTAACTCGAACAACCGACTCACGCGGTGTGTGGCATCCACCACGCAATGCGTACCGCCGCGTAGGTCACGAGACAGAAGGTGTAGAAGAACAAAGATGAGTGTCAATCTGTGAATCCACCAAGAATTCACAGATTATCAACATTCACAGATTATCAACACACAATGAACACACAGTATTAGGGTTTTGTTTGTCGCACTAGAAGGTAACTTGCTCATAAATATAATTCTCAAAGTCATACCTCTTGCATTCATTCACTGAGTATAAATACAAGAATTAAATCCGAAACACATCAGTTTCGGATATAACATCAGCATATACGGACAATAAGTCCTGACTAACACTAGTCCGAATTACATAAACATATTCGGACATGAACATAAACCCTAATTGATAAACTCTGACAAAACAAAACATGGAGGTCTGAATTTATGAATTTATGATAAATTTGGACTCCATAACATATAACATATTCGGACTCTTTAATTAACTCTGACAAGAAACTATTAACTATTCAACAAATACACAAAGACCCCTGAACATCTTCGATTTGCAGAATTCAGCATGTATCATCAAAAGGTGCACTTATAGAACCTGTTAAAAAAGTTAGTATCCAAAGGCGAAACTAGCTATAAATCAAAGGGTCCATCTGTGTAATTAACTCTTAATAATAATACTAATATTAACTACTAAAAATAAATAATAATTAACTAAACATAAACTTAAACTCGAGCATACCTTAAACTATCTACGACAATTTAATGTAAAGTCTCCCTACTCGAGCTCCTACTGATATTCCACAAATGACTTCTAACAACACCCAACGGGGTATCGTATGCTCGGGATTCTCTAATACTAGAGCGTTCTCGTTAAAGAAACTGATGCTCTAAAGGTTAACTATATGTTCCTATTTATAATACATATCAGGCACCTCAAGTTTTTCTATGTGGGACATTGACGTGCTAGCTAGCTAGCTTAGTTATATTAATTCAGCTGCTTCACTTGTTTTTCTCGTATAACTTTCAAAAAGTGATGTTTTATAAAACGACGAATATGTCGTTAGAACGAGCATATTTTATCTACGCTTTAACCTAAGTTTAATTAAAAATGGAGTAAGTTCAAATATAATCTATTTTATTATTAATATTAAACGGTCTCCTATAATAGCTAAGGTTCATCAAGATATTTCATATTTCACACAACCATCTTACTTGTTACTTACTCGTTCAACAATATATGAAATATAAATTACATATTTCATACGCTTATAACCAGTACATTAAGATTCGGGGTATTTCATCTTGATTCTCACGTGAACTGATCCCTATATATATGTGTGTGTGTGTTAAATTATATGGATACTGGGAGGATTTAATTTTGAATGTTGTTAACTAGTAAAATACCATTGTGCTTCACGCCGGGAATTTTGTCGGTGTTGGTTTGTTTCGTAACGGTATTACAATGGTACTAACACTCGGTATATAAACCAAATGAGGAAATCTAAAAAAGAAAAGGTCAAAAGAATGTCTACATGTGTTTTACATTAAATGATTTTTTAAAAGATCACAAAAAGTAGCTTTCAAAAACTATTGTATGATAAAATTACAGTTTAAGATTTTTAAGGGCAGTTTTTATGTATAAAGTAATATAAAATATCCATTTTGACATAGTATCAGTACAGTTTGGCAAAAAGGAATAAACGAATGGACCTATCATAAATTAGATTCAAAGTTTGAGCAATTGTTTTCCTGTTTCCTGTTCACAAGCCTCGACGCAAATTTATTATATAATAGTAAGAGTAAATTACAAGTTTTGTCCTTTATTTTTACACGAAATTGCAGGCGGTGTCCTTTGTCTTTAAAATTGACAGTGTACTTAATGTTTCAAAATCTTGCACGGTATGTCCTTTGACCCTAACCCAGTTTATTTTTTTGGTTAAATCTGGTGACCCAGTGGTATTTTAGTCTTTTTACCCTGTTTATTTACTATTATTAAAAAAACAAAATAATTTCAAAAAAATATTATTATTTTTCTAACTATATACATTTATAAAAAAAAATCAATAACCCCATTCAACCACCCTCCACCACCACCACCACAACAACCACCACCTTGATCTCCAAATCAACAACCGCCATCATCACCACCGCCACAACCCTTCATCGTCTACAACAGTCACACCCCAACCGATGACGGAAACATCGGGGCATGGCTCTGAGCGAAACAGATTGTCCAAGAGAAATTCCAAAACAACTACTTTACCGAATAGTTAATATTATGTCCCATACCATAACCTATTAAGCAAATCAGTTATTACAGACAGCGATATCTCAAAGACAAATAACATGTCCCGACAACTCATATTTAAATAAAAATAAATTGTCTTTATTGGTTTCTAGACTCTCCTAAGCTCGATTCCATCACATAGAAAGCAAACATCCTAAGCACCTGTCACATACGTTAAAATAGAGGTCAATACACATAGTGTAAAGGTGAGCATACAAGTTTAATAGATATAATAGAGTTCGAAATCATTTACGCATAACCAGCATGTAACATGTATAATGCGAAGCTAGTAGGTTATCGACAATGAAATATGCATAGACTAGACTGCGAGTTGTAGAATGCGCAACACATATCACCACTGTGACATGTGAGAGGTAACCTTAACAACTCCCGTCCACGACAGGTGCTGAGTCCAAACAAATAGTATTATCGTTGCTAAGGCGTCAGGCAACAATCACTGTGTTAACATAACATACAAGCATTCATCGAGTAACACGTATCATGAAGTAACGGTCAGCGTATAAATAGTGTTTGCGTTGTGTGATTGATGTGATTTAGAATAAGTAACGTATGTAACACCCAAAAGTGCGTAAAGCAAAAAGAGTTCGAGTATACTCACAGCGATATAAATGGATTGAAGGGAGCGCTAGAGTGATTAGCCTGAATAGTTAACGATAGCATAAGCGAAGAGCGGTGCGTAAAACGGGGAAAAGTGATCAAGTGTCGAATGGTAATCCGATCGGATGGCAATCCAATCGGATGGCCAGTCGATCGGATGTCAATCCGATTGGATGGTCATTCGATTGGATTGACATTCGTTGGTAAGGATGTGTTTGTGTATGATCGCTTTGAAGTATTCATTGTAGCATTTTGAAAATAGAGAAGGATCTCTACCCTTCAGGTTGATCGATCGAGCGGCAGTTCGATCGGATAGCGATCCGATTGGCAAGACACTTAGTGAGAACAAGTTCACAGTAGGATGGTTACTCGATCGGATGGCAATCCGATCGGATAGCAATCCGTTGGAAACCATTGTCCTTTAAAAATTGAAAATATTGAAATTTTGGATCGGATGGCAATCCGATAGAACTGACTGAACATTGAACATGTTGAAAATTGTTAAGTGTTAAATCCTCAAGTGCAATCCGATCGGATTGCAGTTCGATCGGATGGCAATCCGATCGGACGGCAATCTGTCCCACGAATCCAATCGTTTTGAACTTGATTATTTTGAATGTTTGTGGTTTGTTCGAGACAGTTTGACAACGTGCTAAACAACAGAAACCCCGTCTTGACCCAAGTGATCCGATCGAACAGGAATCACCCTAGTCCGATCAGTTAACTGTTCGAGACGGTTGTTCATGCTTTACCCGAAATCAGTTGTCCCTTGGATAGAATTTAGATCTTGGACCGACACATCACTAAGAAAGAGTGGAAGGTCAGAACGAGCTCCGATTCTATCGGTTTTGAGTGCATTAAGTGTAAAAGAGTTGAAAGAAAGTTAGAACACCATCTTTCAATCCTTTTAACCATGAATATGTGTAGATCTATGCGAAAACATTGTTTATTCATGTGGAAATCCTTCAGATCTAAGTTGTTCTTTGGTGGAATAAAGCCAAACCTTGAAGTTCATAAGAACTCCATGATGACATCACCCTAGAACACCTCAAATCCGGTGATTTCAAGGTTAAAAGTTAAGATGCAAAGGTGAAAAAGATAAAGGAGTGCGTGTAGATCATAGAAGTACAAGATTTAGGTTGAAAACTTACAAGAATCGCGAGAAATCGAGAGAAAGAAGGCTTGAGTGCGGCTGGTCGAGTGGAGGAGTTGTCACATAAACAAATGATGTGACAGGAGGGTATTTATAGGGTTTCCAAAAGAGGAAGGTGCACAAGGGTCGAATTGGTCACCGATCGGATGGCCACTCGATCGGTTGGCCACTCGATCCAGGTGTCCGGTGCGTTTGAGTTTTGTCATTTCGATTCGATTCGCGTGTTGAGCGTTGCGATGCGATTCGATTGAGCGATGCGATAGTATTAACCATTAGTTACACAAATAACCTAACTACTATATCTAACATACAATCACTATAAATAACTTGCGTTTAGCGTTTGCGATTAGATTGCGATTGCGATAGAATTGCGATTGCGATTAAACACCTCAACATAAACATAACATGCACAAGTAACACATAATAGCACACAGACGTAAAACAATATCCAGAACACATAATTCGAGTTGCGAATGCGATAGCGATAAGTCGATTAACAGCGATTGAACCTCGATTTTTAGTAGATACTCCACATAATACAACTAAAACAAATAAATAATAGAATTCGATTACAAGTCACTGACGTACAATCAATAGTTAAGCAAGGAGTGACAGATCGCAATTAGCAATCTTTTCTTCCTTGGACTTTGACTTTGACTTTCCAAAAAGCGGGTTGTTACAACAACCACCATCCCCACCACCCTCCACCACCATCTTCAAATCAACTCCCCTACTTAAAAACCCCCAAAACCAATCAAAGCACGCTACTCAAACCAATTCCCCGTTTCCCAAACCAATTTTCATCCCTATTATTCAACCAATTCTCCCAATTTTCATCCCAATCAAAGCACCACCACCCTCACATCGCCACCGGTGATCTCGTTCGTCGCCGCCCCACCCACCTATAACCAAACTCACCACAACCACCTAGCTGCCACCCACCTGCAACACCTTTGTCGCCGCCCCACCCACCTGCAACCAAACCCACCACAACCACCCAGCCACCACCCACCTGCAACACCTTTGTCGCCGCCCCACCCACCTGAAATTGGGAAGAAGACCCGTCACTACATGATTCATACCCGTCTCTATCCAAATCCATTTTGGCCCTGACAACCCATCCATTATCCACCTGAATGTAGATGGTGAGGCCTCTTCTGCAAGAAAGAACAAGGAAGAAAGTTCAGGTGCTTTCAGGTTGTGGAAAAGATTAATTGTTAAAGAATTACTTGAAATGGCAGATAATGAACTATGATTCTCTCCACATTTCTGTAGAAGAGATGGCAGTTGGATCGAGAGATGAGTTTAGAGAGAGAGAGAGAAGGGAGAGAGAGAAAGTGAATTTCAGTTTTATATATATTTTTTTTACAAAATAGTCCTTAAATATTAATTATTTACACACTAGTCTCTGGAAAGATAAAATGACAAGAAAACCCTTATGTGCAAGGCACATGACCAGATTTAACAAAAAAAAAATAAATAAATAAACTGAGTTAGCCTCAAATGACATACCGTGCAAGATTTTGAAACATTAAGTACAAAACCCGTCAATTTTAAAGACAAAAGACACCACCTGCAATTTCGTATAAATATAACGGACAAAACTTGTAATTTACTCTAATAATAATTATGGAGATATATGAAAGAAAAAACAAAACCACTTGTAAGAGTATTAATCTCAAATCCAAGATGATATGTAGATACGAAGATATGTCACACCAAGTCTAGTTTGACATTTTTAATGAAAATCAACTACATACCAATATACCATTATAAATAAATGTATTATGTTAAACATCCGTATCCAATTTACCTAATTTTTATTTTAGATAAATCATATCTTATTGTGAAGCTCGAACAAAAAGAAAATGTAAATAATTTTATTAAGAATCATTACATTGACTCGGGTGATGCGTAATTTTATTAAGAATCATATACGAACCCTTTTCTTTGAGTCTAGGTCTCGTGATAGATCATGGTGAACCTAGTATACATGGTGTGGGGTCATCAAACCCCACATATTTTTATTTTTATACGTAACATATGTTACAGTTTTCTGACTGACTTTCTAGAATTTTAAACTTAAAGAAAAGATCAATATATACATTTTGCATTTGAAAAACAAAATGGAAAGAAGAAGAAATGATCATCGAATTCAATTAAATATTTCGTTATTTTTTTCTAAATTACATTTTTGGTAATTTTTACCTCAAATAACCCATTATAGCATTTAATTTCACCTAGTGCAAAAATAAATTATCATTATTTCCTTTGATACGGAAAGCGCGAAATGAAAAAACTTTCAACGAGCGTCAAATACACTTCAATCGAACGGCCGATTCAATTAAAGAAAATGTTTTTCTCTTTGTTACAGGTAGATCTAATTCTTGTAATCCTAAGTAGAAAATGTGGATTGATTTTAACATTCGTGATGTAATTTTGTAAACTTAGATCCCAGATTCTTACTCTTACTGGCCCGTTTTCTATATTTCATATAGAAGTTTTTGACGTCCAAAGAAAAAAAAGCCAACAAATAATCCACCTAGGGACATGACACCTGGTAAATAGGTTTTCAAAAATAGTGATATGGAGGTGCAAGGTGCACCAAACTTCACGTGGTCGTGAGTGTGGGCCAAGTGAAATCGAGGGATGTGAGTCAAATATATATCTATCGTGTCATATCAGGCATTAGACACCATATATATTGGCGTGTACCATCGTGGGTTGAGGGACCCTTGATTTCCCGAATCGTCTTTTTCAACGGTTCTGGAGATTTCCTTGATGCAACCCTGTATAACTACCCATTAGTCCCGCCAAATGTAAGTCCTATTCATATTTATTAATATTAGCCCATGCATTTAATTAGTTAGAACACCGTAGTGGGGTTTTTGGACGTTTTTTCCCTTAGACAACGCCCATCAACAGCTCCTTGGTCGTTTTTTTCAAAAAAAAATGCAAATGGCTTCCTTTTTTCCATGCCCATGTTCAAAATCTTTGGTCAATCACAGGTTTTCTTCTTTTTGGTTGCTAATAGGGCCGCAGGATTTAAGGGGCGGGGAGGGGCGCCCGACCCCCCGAACTTTTCGGTTAGTAGTTTCGTATAGGATTTTGTAGGTATATACGTTTTCGACCCCCCGTTTTATAAAAAAATTAGGTATATAGGTTTTCGACCCCCCCGGTTTTAGTTTTTTTTTATTTATTTATATAGCCAAAATAAAATGTTTAATTAGCCCAAATATTATAGCCCAAATCATTATATTTGGTAGAATACTATAATGTATATTATATAACTCAAATCAAATCATTGTATAGCCCAACTTAAAAGTCCACCGTATCAAAAAAAAACCCAAATTCGTTTACTTTGGGACATCGACCAGAATAACAGAAGCCACAAGCCAAAACTGCAGAAGGGGGGGAAACGCATGTTCTAGAACTGTTCGACTTCAGCTTCTTGTTCGAGAACAGAAGCCAAAACGCTGCTCGTTGTTGTGGTCTTGTACTCTTGTTCGACTTCTTCAATCTTCATAAGGTTAAAGGTATATGTTTTTTATCTTTAGGTTTAATTTAGGGCTGCAATTTACGTGATTTAGGTTGAAATTATGGATGAAATTGGTCTGATTTTTGCCCTAAACTTGTTGAATCTTTCTATAAGTATGTCTAATTTTATTTTTTTAATCTTATTGTGATTTGATTTAGATAGAAATTAGAGTTTGAAATTTAGGGTGATTTGTTAACTTGTTTTGTTATTAGATTATGCTATGGGGAATAATAAAATGATAACTTGTTTTTTAATGTTTGAGTACGTTTTTTATTTGATATTAGTTATTAATGTTTGACCCGACCCGAATCGAATCACCGACGTCCGACCCGAACATACACCTCGAAACTACGCGATAGAAATTTTTTTTTAGGTCCGTTACCTTCCGACCCCCCCGAACTTTTTTTTCAAGCTTCGCCACTGTTGTCTAATACCCTTGTTTGATGGTTTTTTTTTTATTTTTTACACTCATTTTAACATAATGCCCGACAATACCCAAATCCCCACTATACTCATTTTAGAAAACGACTGATACGTGCTTAATCCACACAACTTCTGCTGGACCCAGTTCACGGCCCAAAAGGCTCCACAGGAAACCAACAAGATACATGGATTAGGCCCAAGTGAATGGCGTGGGATTGAAGGAGTTCTTTTTTAGCACATGTTTATTTAATTGTTGCATAAGTAATTTAGGATTGCACGTTTACTATTGTTCTGCATGTTAGTGGGGTAGTGCATAGAATATTCGCATCATAATGGTCGTGGATCCATGATCTGCTGATCCTTTGCATATTTATATTATGTAATTTGCATTGAGAAATATGAAGAGAAAATTGTTACAAAACTAGTCTTGTTCTTTATCTTTGTTCTTGGAGCTTGACCCCCTCTAAGGGTTATCTATCTTGGGAGTTTGTAGGTTTTCTCCGTAAACCTATCAACGACCCATAATGCCTCAATGCAGACTGAACTGGCACATGACGCAAAACACCTAACGATGGAGGCATTATTATGTCTTCCACCACACATGTTGTTATGTTTACAATGTTAGACTTCAATAAAATATGGTTTAGTTGATCGATGTGATTGGCCTATGTAGAGGCGAAACTTCTTTAGGGCCAGAAGAGATCCATTTTTACCGGGTTTTTTTTTTTGGGTAGGTTAACATCCATAAATGCTAGTCGAATAGTACTTGCAATGAAGAGTAGCTGAAGTATAATAAAAAAGGAGGGAAAAGGGTTCATTGGAATTTCTTATCTAATCTGTGTAGATAAACAAATTTGCAAAAATGCAGGGTTGTGTTGTGAAGAAGATGTTGGCACAATTAGTAAAAAGGAGAAGGTAACGGGGGTGTTTATGTAACTATGTCTTCCTACCAAAAACTTTTAGTAAAAGGATACCGTAATAAAGTAAAGTTTTTTATTTTACTAGAATTTTACTTTTAGTTTATTTTTACCAGGTTATATTATCTATACTATATAATAAAAGAAACCATTTATGGGACACTTGGCATCATATTAGGCGATTTCTTATAGATAATTATTATTTTAATTTAATCTCTTCTAATTAATTATAGATAACCATCCTAATAAATATTGTTTAGTTTAATATCTTATAGATAATTATTATTTATTTTAGAGTAAATTGCCCAAATCGTCCCTGATGTTTGGGAATGTTTGTCATTTTCATCCAAAACAATTTTTTTATATCATATAGTCCTTCACTTTTGGGATTTTTTTTGCCATTTTCATCCATATGTCTACTTTTTTTTTACCAAAATCGTCCATAAGATTTGAAATTTTTGCCATTTTCATCCAAATATTTGATAGAAAAAATAAAGCAAATTAGATGTTTGAATACAAATGGCAAAAAGAAAATACAGTGGTCAACATATTATTCAAGAAGTAAATAAGCAACCATTTGAGTGATAAAATATAAATTATATTTAAAAAAACCCGTAACAAATCTAATTTTATATATAAAGTAATATTTATATTATAAATGAGAAGTATACATTAAATTTAAACTAAATAATAATTATCTATAGTTAAGTAGAAAAGATTAAAAAAATATTTAGTAGAAGAGTTATCTATAATTAATTAAAAGAGATTAAATTAAAGAGTAAATTGCCACAATCGTCCCTGTGGTTTGGGTATGCTTGTCATTTTTATTGAAAACAACTTTTTTGTACCATATAGTCATTCACTTTCACCATATCTATCGCGTACCGAGTATATCCATTAGTTTTTGTTAATACAATTTTCTTATTGTTTGGTATATAAAATCATATTTATTCAAGCCGTGTATTACACGAGGGTTTTTTAATATATAACTTTTTTATTATTTGGTAAACAATATTACATTTATTCAACCCGTGTAATACACGTGGTTTTAAAGATATAACTTTTTTTATTATTTGGTATATAAAATTACATTTATTCAACCTGTACAATATGGTTTTTATTGATATAACTTTTTATTATTTAATATATAAAATTACATTTGTTTAACCCGTGCAAAAAAATGAGGTTTTTAAAGATATATTATTTTATTATTTAGTATATAAAATTTATTTATTCAACCCGTGTAATACACGGGGTTATATCCTAGTTTAGTTTAAAAGAAATCTTGATGTCTATTATTTATTTTATTTTATGAGTAAAAAAGTATTATTAAACACTAGAGTAAACTGCCATTTTGGTCCCTATGGTTTGGGTACTTTTGCCGTTTTAGTCCAAATCTCAAACTTTTTACATCTGGGTCCCTGTGGTTTGCATTTTGTTGCTATTTTAGTCCAAAAACCCTCTTTTTTTACTGTTGAAAGCAGGTTCTTTTGTCTTTTTGTGCAGGGGCAAAATTGTCCATTTAAATTTAATATAACATATTATTAATTAAATTAATTAACTTAAATATCTATTTACCCATTAAAAGCAGTTCATCACCCCACCCCAGTTCATCACTTCAAGTTCATCTTCACCCCACCCCACACCAAACCCTAACCCAAACACCGTAGTCCGGCGCTCCGGCATCCTGTTTCTCCCCTGGATTCCTCTCCACCAGTTAAAATCATAATAAAATCAACAGAAATAAACAAACAAACAGCCATAACCACCACTCAACAATCAACATCAATACACATTATCCATGAAAAAAACACTCATTCAAAACCCAAATTCTCCTAAAATTCACCATAATAATACTTACAGAATGTAGAGATAGCCTAGGGAATGAATCGAAGGATCAATTCGAGTAAGACATGTCGCAAACGTTGCACTTTCTCTCTCTCTCTCTCTCTCTCTCTCTAACACCCCGCTGCCTCTCTCTCTTCTCTCTCTCTCTCTATCTCTTCTCTGAACTACCACCACCACACCACCACCCCCACCACCGCATCATCCCCACCACCACCATCCCACTGCCGCCAACACCACCATCCCACTACCATCATCTCTCTCTTCTCTCTCTCCTCTCTCTCGAACACCACCGCCACCGAACTCCACCACCGCCGTCGTCCCTGAGTTTCAAGATTTGAAAGATTTTTCAAGATCTGAATCAACTTGGGTTGATGATCTGAATCAACCGAAAGAATTTTCAAGATCTCTCGAACACCACCGCCACCGAAAGAATTTTCAAGATCTGAAAGAATATTCAAGATCTGAAAGAGTTTCGGTGTAATCGGATTGATGTTGTTGTTAATCGGCTTATTGTATTTATCAAATATCCGTAAAAGTGATCAAGATAGTTGTTTGTTTCAGCTTTATTAGTTCTTGAAATGAAGAAGGTGAGATGTAGAGAGAGATGAGGATTGAAGAAAAGTAATTTGCTTTGCCAGAAGCTTTCTTTAAGAGAGAGAGAGAGAGGAGAAAGACAAATGATATTATGAAAGAGAGAGAGTGGAGAGAGACAAACAATATTATGTTTAATCATAAATAGAAAAAGATTTAATCAATATTTAGTTATAATAATTCTAAAATGATCAAAATACCCCTAAGGGTAAGGACAAAACAGAGGGTTTTAATTTGGGGATTCTGGTCAAATTTCACTTTTGGACCAAAATGGCAACAAAATGCAAACCACAGGGACCCAGATTTAAAAAGTTTGAGATTTGGACTAAAATGACAAAAGTGCCCAAACCACAGGGACCAAAATGGCAGTTTACGCTATACACTATTATGTATATGTATATTCACCCTCTGACTAAAAAGTTTCGAATCCATTAGCTTTCAAAGCCCAAACCAACTATTTGCTCCAAAACCAACTATTTGGTTTTCGCCCCCCCCCCCCCCCCCTCCCAATCTGCAAGCTCAAGCTCTGTCACTAAGCTTATTATGTCTACAGCGCGTTGCGGATACTTTGAAAGTTATGTTATAAGGAACACCCAACATCATTAAATTTAATCAAACTTAAAACAATCTTAAAGTTATTGCCATCTAATTCATAATTTCGTTAAGTAGTTATGTAATGTGGCTTCATTTTGTTTAATTAAATTGTACCAAAAAAGAAACATCATTAAATTTAATGAAACTTAAAACAATCTTAAAGTTGATTGCCATCTAATTCATAATAAATTATGGTGTACATACACATAATTCCAAGCAAACAAGAATATGTCACACGTTAGATGGCAATAACTTTAAGATTGTTTTAAGTTTGATTAAATTTAATGATGTTTCTTTTGTATATTTAGTGCAATTTAATTAAATAAATGAAGTCTCATTACATAACTACTTAAGCCAACTTTTGTATTTTTTAGTGCAATTCTTTTGTATTTTAAGTCTCATTACATAACTACTTAACGAACTAATGTGTTGGAAATAGCATTTTTAGTTGTTATAAGAAAACAAAGAAAAGTAAGATCTAACTTTGTGGCACTAGAGACCCTAAGCCAACTAGGTAGATATTTACACTACGACCGTGAAGAAGTTGTTAACGGTTGTATTTACGTGTGATAAATTTCATTCCTATCTCGTGCTTTCTAAAACCATCATCTTTACTTTACTGACCAAGTAGCTCCGAAGTACTTGTTTTCGAAGAAGGATGTGAAGCATAGACTGATTAGGTGGAATTTGTTACTTCAAGAGTTTGATATAGAGATTAGAGATGAGAAGAGGGCTGAAAATGTAGATGCATACCATTTATCTTGACTAGAGAATCCCAGGATAGAGAAGACTCAGGAAGAAAGGCAGGAAATGATTTTCCTCATGAGTCGTTGATGTTTGCGAAGGAGGATGATGATGGGCACCCATGGTTTGCGGACTTTGCTAATTACCTAACTACAGGTGATTTGAGGGATTGCATGACAAATAGAGAGAAGAAGAGGTTATTTGCAGACCTTAAGTACTATATATGGGAAGACCCGTATTTGTTTAGGATTGGTGCAGATCAGGTAGTGAGAAGGTGTGTTTTTGGTGATGAAGTTTGGGACATTCTGAAGCATTATCATGAGGGTCTAGTTGGTGGCCACTATGGGGCAACTTATACACCGCTAATAGAGTGTTCGATGCGGGTTTCTATTGGCCTACTATCTTTAAGAATGCCTATGAGTTTGTTCTTAGTTGTGATGCGCGCCAGCATAGTGGCAATATCTCATCCAAGAATGAGATGCCTCAAAACCCCATCCAGGTGGTTGAAGTCTTTGACATATGGCGCATTGATTTAATGGGACCATTTCCCATGTCTCGTGGGAATAAGTACATCCTAGTTGCGGTAGATTATGTTTCTAAGTGGATGGAGGCTCAAGTTTTGCCTATGAATGATGTTAGGGTTGTAATTAGGTTTCTTAGGAAGTTATTTGCTAGATTCAGTACTCTGAAAGCCTTGTTAGTGATCGAGAAACCCACTTTTGCAATGCACAGATAGAGAAGGTTTTGAAACGCTATGGGATTAAGAAGATTCTAGAGAAGACTGTTGGCCAAAGCTGTGTATTGATTGCCCTGACAAGCTGGATGATGCGCTTTGTAGAGATGGCAATGGGTCGGGTTCGGGTCGGGTATTGGTAATCCCATACCCATACCCGATTGTAAAACCGTGTCCCATACCCGGCCCAATACCCGTCGGGTATCGGATATACCCGCGGGTATCGGGTATACCCATTAGTTTGTTAAAAGATGTACGTTGGGATTTCCAAATACATTTCCTTACTATTATAGTTATTATATAATTTTACTCATACAAAAACTATTATAAACAAAAAATTGTACATTACATACATATAAGTTATATCATAAATCAATAATAGTTTTATAATACTTATACACTTATATGTATATACTTCACAACATATAAAATATAAATAGTATTATCAAAAACATATACTAAAAGAATTTTTTTCTTTCACATTATGAACATTCTAAAATAAATCACTAATAGACAAATGTCAATGACAAATAAAAATAAAAATTAAAAAATTCGGGTATATGATTGGGTATATAGTTCGGGTAAACGGGTATGTGGTTTCGGGTAATCGGGTCGGATATCACCTAATCCCATACCCGACCCATACCCGTAAAATATTTTAAAACTAATCCCATACCCGGCCCAATACCCGTCGGGTATCGGGTATACCCGTCCCATTTGAGTCAGGTTTCAGGTATACCCGTCGGACTCGGGTATTTTTGCCATCCCTAGCGCTTTGGTCTTTTCGAACGGGGTATAAAACTCCTATGGGACGACTCCCTTTAGGTTAGTTTATGGAAAAGCGTGCCATCTACCGATAGAGTTAGAGCATAAAGCATTTTGGGCATATAAGTCGGTTAACATGGACCTATCTAGTGCAAGGAAACATTGGTTTCTTCATTTGAATGAGTTGGAAGAATTAGGGAACGAAGCTTACATGAAGTCTTGGGAGTATAAAGGCGTATGAATGAGCTACACGATCACCACTTGAAGAAGATTAATGTCACACCCCAACCAATGGCGGAATCATCGGAGTGGGACTAGTTCGAGATTATAAGAGACTTCATGTCACACCCCGATTTCCACGTGTCACCGGTGGGCCCGGTGGGGAGTATCGTGACGTAGTTGAGATCATCATAGTCAAACAACACAATATATAAATGCACAGCGGAAGCAAAAGATAAATATATTACATTCCGAATATAAGTAATGTCAAAGTATTACAACGGACGGTAAAGGATCCACAGGCGGATCAATAAAAGAAAACTGTTCAACAGACTTTAGGCATCTAGAACTTGCAAGATTCCCTAATGACGCCCTGAGCTCCCAGCCAATTACACGTAGTACCTGTCACTTAACCTTTTGGAAAATACGTCAGTTTACACTGGTAAATACAATTAACTGACTCATTTTGAAAAGAGTTTAAGGAAATTGATTTGAATGCACGTGGCACAAAATATCTTTTATAATTTGATTAAAATGCACGAGGCAAAATTAATCTTTTATACTTGGGACAATTTTATTAATAAAGATCTTGTATCTTATTTACATGTTTGTCCAACATTTAGGGCCGGTGATTATACAATACAAGCCGGTCAAGATTAATCGACACACCATAAATATAACTCACAAGAAGACATCCTTACGAGTGAGTATATCTTTTACATACGCAACAGGAGGTGTTATGCCTACACCTTGTGCTTAAGTTATGGCCATTCACTTTTTAAATGAGCCAAGGATATCCAGGACACGGTCATTAACCCCCAATTTTATTTGTTATCAATCAATACAGATTAAAACGGGATTATGCAATTTAATCATCTCCGATTAAAAGGTTTCTACACCCGACCAAGCGGTATTTTTATAATACCGTATCCCAAGCCCGTATAAGGGAAAATAAGTTAAAAGTATTTACCTAAGCTAGCAATGCAATTTATACTCAGCCGTATATTCTAATCAGCAAGCACAAGTACTTCTACTGGGGCTCTCAATCTGGAACGAAGGTTTTATTAACCTATTAAATTCCTAACGGGTCTTATTTAAGTCGTAACTTAGACCGGTTAGTTTTAATGAAAGGTTTACGGTTCAAAACGCATGATTAAGCGAAGACCGGAATAGGATGTGATTTAGACCCGACAAGTTTGGAGACTTTTATAATATGGGTAAACTAAACACATTCTGGATTTTGAGATAAAAACGATAACGTTTGACCCGTTTCGGCTAAATTTATGCAAACTAGTTACATAAACCGAATCGAACGCGAATAACGCCTGACGGGTAATCATGAGAGCCATATACAGGTTTCCTAAGTTAATTATGCCTCAAATATGTTGTGACATCAGTAGGATGTCTTTCATTATGCCCAAAACGTATTTAAACACAAATTAGGCCTCGTAGGGGTAGTTTGGTCATTTAAGAGGTTATAAAAGAGTTTAAGTATTTACCTGAGTTACAGGTCTGGTATAATCAGCGAAAATACTTATTTTGATAAGTTATAACAGTAGGATAAAGTATATATGTGAAATTTATCAATTATAACCAAACTATGCACCGAAGGGGCGCTTTGGTAATTCCACATAAGCCATAAAGCTCAAAACTGAAGTCTGAGTTAAACAACTTTTACTTACTGTTAAAACATTATAATTTACCTAAAATATCAGTAGGTATCAACCTTTGTATGTCTAAAATTGTTCTAGTGCATACTATGCGTTAAAAACGCTTAGAAAGGCGATTAGGAGCCATTTCCGGGTTATATACATAAAGCTGATATTTTTTATTATTCCAGAAGGCTTAAAATAATTTATTTATCATGTGTAATCAGTAGCAAAAGGTTTGGAGTCGATTAGATATGTAAAACTCATTTTATAGCCCGTAAGGGCAAAACCGACAATTACCGGATTAAGCCTACGACTCTAAGTTATGCTCATCCTAAAATTAATTAAAAATCTTCAAAAATCCCAAAATAATATATTACATCAGTGGGTAATAAGTTTGATATCAAAAATTAGGCTTAAGTAGGCTATATGCTAATTACGCCGTTTTATTAACATAAAGCCTTCAATTTACGCTAATGAGCATAACTCTTAATTTACACCTCCAACTGATATCAAATTTTTGGTCACAAGTTTATATATCAGTATTTAAGGTTTCTACTCTTTTATTTTTCCAAAAATCACGTTTTATGGTAATAAGGGCATAATGGTCAATATATGAGTAATTAACGGAAACGCGTAAATGAATGGGTCAATCAATGAACCAACCACAGAGGGTTATGCTAACATGTAGCCTGGTCCTAAGGAAGCTCTAAGGCATTTCCAAATCATACTAAAGCGGGTCAGAACTGAAGTCAAAGCAAAAGTCAAAGCTTTGCGACTTTCGGTTCCGAATCGGTTCAAAACAGAAAGTTGTCGAATCAAACAAGCTTAGACAAGTTCTTATGCTTATTATCAAGTTATATGAATGATAAAATAGGTTACACGCCTTTTACATCGTTAATTATGCGTTAAACGAAAGATTACATTTCTGTTGACTTTTTCTAATCATCTTTGACTCGACAAATGACCTAGTTAGGATGGGAATCAGTGGATGCCTTTTTAAGGGTTTAAAGCCCACATAATTACCAACTTATAACTACCTTTGATTTGGCTAAACACTGAATCAATAGTGATTTATCTTAAAGTCAACCGTTAATTACGACGACTTGACTTTTAAGCTAATACTAAACTAAAACTTAATTAAAAAGGTTCAGCAAGCTTACCAAGGTCCTATGCACGAAATGTGAAGACTTGAGCCTGCTTGGGAGCTCCAAGAATGATCAGAGGTGCCAATGAAGGTGTGAGGAACAATGGTTGCTACTAAGGTCATTTTATAGTGTTTTAAACACCACAAATCTTTGAGATCTAAGTCTATAAGTGACCACAACATTCTAACAAGTGTCCCTAGTGCATAGGGGGTGTTTAGGGGTCAAGAAATATGAGGAAAAACGTTTAAAGTCGGTTTAAACGCGAATGCAGGCTGCTGCCAAACTTTTCTGTATCTGGTGTCCTGACGCGGCCCGCGTAAGGTTATGTTAACCTTTACGCGGCCCGCCTCAGCCTGTTAATCAGAATTTTCCATTTTCAAGTTTCCGCATATTGTCCCTTGGCCTTTCGAAAGGTCAACTAAGCTTCTATTTGCACTTTGAACCCTCTATATTGACACTTAAGGGTCTCAAGACTTATACCCCTCTTGTTAAGTCCTTGGCCACTCGGTTATTACCCGAAAAGTCCTAACTTTCAATGTTAACGATTTTAACCCCTTGTAAACGAATTTGATCACAACTTGCTCATGCTATAACGAAACTTTATGAAATTTATATCGTGCATTCTAGTGAGCATAATTAACCATTACAAGGCTTCGGGTTTGCTAAAAGGTCACTCAGAGGTATAACTTAAACATGTTGACACATTTAACCCCTGTGGTTTGTAATCTCTCACTTTCCTTCTTATTTAGCTTCGTATGATCCGTGATTTATTCGTTTGAAGGTATGAGCATCATGTAGGGCAAATGTACAATATATTTATTCACTGTTGACATTTAGAACATGTATATTCACATACTTTTCATGTTTGTCAACTTTTAGTCCCTCTAGAATATTCTTTCTCCCGTTCAAACATTATGACACGTGTCAACACATTATAGGACGTGAATTTTCGAGGTGTTACACTTCATAACACTATTTGCGACAATATTTAATTCAACCGATTTCATTTCATAAACAAATTGTCAAAACATTACAAGAAATTCAAATAACAACATTGTTCAAACATAACAAAATTGATACAACACTTTAAACCTAAACGTCTAAGTGAGTATCTAGGCATCTTTGCTAGTCCATTTTCATAGCATCATTAATCCTCAACCTGTAACATGTTTAAAATACAATTCAATGCAAAAGCAAAGGCGAGTATACAAGTTTATGAATAAGTATAAGTATAAAAGTTTAAAACGAATCCACATGGCAACTTAGTTTATACAAGATCAACCTAACATGGTATGCAATATTTCTAGTCAACCCTCTGTTTAAGCAAAATGATATAATTCAACATGACTACTAGTCTACGGGCGGTGCGTTACTCCTATAGCGCTATACATGTCAAATGGAGGCTCGTCAAAGCTAATGACTAAAACATATCACATAAGTATGGTCCACGTATAAGCATCTAGTATAACAACATAGTATTCATGTATAAGGATTGTCTTTCGTGCATTGCATAAAGAATAAGTTTAAGTGTAGTTTAATAGTTAAACATGTTACACCCCAAAAGTGGTAAACATAAAAAAGGGGGTTGCGAGTATACTCACGGTTTTGCAAGTTTTCACTTGTGAATCCGCGAGTTAGTTGTTGTTGGAGGTAGGACCACCAAGTCCTTCTACGCGAAGAAAAAAAGTGTATGAGTAACGGAGATCAACGGTAGATTAAGGATTTAGGAAGTTAAAACACAAGAACATATGTATTCGAAAGTAATCATCCTTTAGCACAAGTACTTGTTTTTGACACTATGAACCTCAAGGGTTAATGTTTTCATGAGTAATATACCCATTAGAATCGTAACAAGTCTTATGCCTTAGATGATGTTATTCTAATATTTTTGACGAATGAACACAAGTTCACCATCAAGGGTTCGAATAGTATATATATGTTATGTATTATTAAGTCCAATAGTCAAGCATGAGGTAGAAGATTAAATCTTCATTTAGGTACCTCTAGTATCATGGAAATCATGTAGGAGGTAGGAAGAACAAGCTTCCATTTAGGTACCTCTTATGGTTCACCACTACACTTGATGTAAAAACATACAAGGAGGGTCATGAACTAATATTAATACAAGAATAACAAACAACTACACTATGAGAAATCATCAAGTAATGTGGGGATTCTATGTTGGACAACCCAAGTTAGTCCATAATCACACCTTCATCAAGCTTGAAGCTTGAACATCACTTGTGGATTAAAAACCCTAAACAAAACAGAATATATGTGAGGTTTAACCTCTGATTTCGAATGTCTCAGCCCCGTTTTTAAGCTTAACTAACCATAGAAGTGGTTATAAGCATAAGGACGTGGGTTTGAGTGAGCTAGACTCAAGTTTAAACAAGTATAAACAAAGTTAAATGAAATCAGATTCAAACAGTGAACTTTGGAGCCTATTTGCCGGAGTTCCAGGGCTTATTCACTATGAAATACCCATGGAATCGAAGCTAAGGTCGATCCAAGTGTTCTGGAAAAAGAATGAGCTAAAAAGGATAAGAAATAAATAAGTTATGCTCACTTTTGTGGAGCTTGATGCTTTTGTCCGAACTTGAACTTGCAGCTACGATTTTGAGTGATTGAGAGAGTTGTGAGAGTGTTTGTAAAGTGAAAATGACTTGGGAGGCACTTGGTATTTATAAGGAAGTGATTAGGGTTGGTTTAGATGAGTATTTAATGCCCAAAGCCCGGTTTAAATTCAAAATAACCCAAATCCCGCTCAAATTCGCGAAGTGAAAAGAGTTGTCTGATCTGGGACCTGTCTCGCAGCCCGCGTAGACCCAGGGGGGAGTTTATGTGGCTGGAAACAAGGGGGCAAGGTCAAGTTTCATTTAATACACTTTGGCCCCTCAACCTTGCATTTTAGGGCTTTTTAGGTGTTTTAGGGGCTATTTTCGCCATAAAAGCATAGTTTAAGATAAATTTAAGTATGAGGAACATAAACCAAGTATAATTAAGCATATGAAGGTCGTATTTAAGTATCGTTTACGATCAAAACATGTTTCATGCATAAGTTTCACATATTTGCAAGTTTAGCACATAGTTTCCAAGAATTACGAATAAGCATCAATTGTTTCACGAAATCGAATGTATGAGCATGTATAATATGTATTTAACAAAAAATGAGTTTTACTTATGATCCAAGTCTCGGATTTTACAACGATTACAAAGAAAGAACGATTACAAGAACACAAGACTTCCAAAAATATAAATACGAACAAGACTTGCTATAAATGGAAAGTACAAATAAGCAGGGCATTACAGTCTCCCCTCCTTTAGGGAATTTCGTCCCGAAATTTAGGAAGATGTAGGGAAAAGATGCGGATACTTCGTCTTCATGTGATTCTTGAGTTCCCAAGTGAATTCAGCGCCACGTTTACCTTTCCATCGAACGTTGACGATAGGAATTTTACTACGCCGCAATAACTTGACTCCTTGATCCATGATTTCGACGGGTTTTTCCACAAAATGGAAGGTCTCGTTGACTTGAAGGTCCTTGAGTGGAACTTGAGGCCCTTCGTCAGCTAGACACTTCTTTAAGTTTGACACGTGGAAGACAGGATGTACATTGTTGAGTTCTTCAGGTAGGTCCAGTCTATACGCAACCTTGCCAATCCTTTCGAGGATCTTGAAAGGACCAACGTAGCGAGGTGCGAGTTTCCCTTTCTTACCAAATCGAACTACACCCTTCCAAGGGGATACTTTGAGAAGTACTGACGTGATGACGTGGTCACAATCAAATTTAATCCCAATAACAACTATATAGATAGTGGCAAGTGGGTATCGAACACAGGGAGTTTGTGGAATGTGTGTTATTTAAAAGTTTATCTAATTTTAACTAAATTAATCTAATTGCAAGAGAAATAAAATTCAAGAGTTTATGTGAGTGAATTGGTTTTAGACTAAATTAAACTAAGTAAATTGCAAGAGAAAAGTTTGGTTGTAAGCAAATTAGAGACAAATGACCATCCTAGATTTCCGGTTTGTTTCGACATTCATATTATCATTCCACTAGAAAGAACTACATAGACATAGCTCATGTGTGATTACTTGCAGTGATGAAAGGGAACTAAGTACTCAGATTCCTAGAACGTGAGGTTGTTACCCGATGATCAATCAACCCTTACCCAATCCTAATTCTACCCATGATATCTCGATTGCCAACGGCACCAAGAACGTATGGTTTCAAACTAGAAAATCATAAGAATTAACAAGTTACTAACAAACAATCACACACCATAACAAACCAACCATAAAGATAAGGATTGCTATTCTAGAAATTAGGAAATCAAATACAAAATGTCTCAAACAAACCTTCAATCTAGGACGATCATAAAGTGTTTAGCCACACATGGCTCGAATCAACATCATAACAAAAGTTTCAATGTTCATCCAAATCGAAAACACAAAACAAATGTTAGAAATTGTTTGCAACCAAGTACCAACAGCCAAAATCGCCCCTAGGATCCTCCAAAACCGACCAATCATCCGAATACTTGAAAAGACACAATAAAATTGTTTTTAATGAGCGGTTACATGTTTTCTCGCAGCCACCACCGTAACTTACGGCTCCACCGTAAGTTACGGTGGACTTGATGTTGTTACGGTGCGATTTATCTGAGTTACGGCAGCCACCATGTGAAATTCAGGTCCACCGTAAATTACGGTGGGACCGTAATTTACGGTAACCTCCTTTCTTTGTGCTTCACCAATGCTGCCGCCAATAGGAATCCACAAGCCCACATGTCTGCGATGATGTGCGGCCCAATCAATAACATCCACAAGGCCCTTCTGTCGGCCCACATGCATGTTGCCATTTTCTTTTCCAACTGTATGCGTGTCATGTACATATGTTGCCTCTAGTCTTGTGCCTTCAAGTTGATTCACATGACTACTGACATGATGATGAGTTTCTTTAGTGTGATGATGTTGACAATGATCATTCCCAAAGTTCACAATTGTTCACCTGACACCCCACTCATTTGTCCCATCTTAGGTTTTCTTTAAAGAATAAATCTTTTTTAAATCCTTCAACACAACAAGTCCACGCTGTATGAATTCAAACCGTGATGATGGTTGTTGACTATAATGTGTCCCTCTTTCTTTTTAGAAGTGATGTTTGTTGATATTTTTGATGATAGGCCACGTGATGATGATGTATGTTTGTAGATGATCTCTAACAAATGGCGGCTACCCTCTCTTTTGTTTCTTTTATTTGATCTCTTAAAGTCCAAACTAGTTTCCACTTCTTGCAACTTCCATTTAATCATCATAAAGGCATATTTTATGCACTTAAGTACCTGCAAAACCAAACAACTCGTAGTTACTAAGTTCAAGCAAATAACCAAGTAAAGCATGAAATTTTAATCTTTTTAAACCATTTAAGGGTTGTCCTACGGACCACCCGTCACATCCCCACACTTACCCGTTGCTTGTCCCAAGCAACCGATTCAAAAACTATTTCAAAACCACAAGCGATCAACATGCAAACCAAGCTAAAATGTATCGTCCTTTTACTAACTTTCAATCATACCACAAGACACACCCCTCACAAAAATCTATCGGTTACAAGAATTATTAGCATAATGCTAAACCACTCAATGCGTGTGTGTGTGTGTGTGCGACAATAAGCTTGTATACAAATCAAGTTTCCTCCTAACAAATATCTAACATGCTTTAGAATCAAATGGACTTGCGGGTTGCAACGGGGCTAGGTGCAAAGGTAGGAGAATGGTGGAATACATATGAAAGAGCTAATTGATTTGACCCGGTTTTTTTTTTTACTACTACAAAGCAAACACCAAATATAAATACAAAGCTTCTTGACATTCTCAACTCTATTGTAACTAAATACTTCTTTTTGTATTTATCATATTTTTTTTCTTTTCTTTCCTCTTTTTTTTCCTTTTTTTTATAACACATCAAACTCAACAATATATACAAGAACATCAAAACTACATACTAAATCTCCTAAACCGAGTCATCTCAAAAGGTAAAATTTTTGTAGGAAGTAGGCTCGGGTCACAATTGAATGGTCTAACGCTCAACATGGCTTTCTAAGGACCAAACCCCCACCCCTTACAATACCAAGCTCATATATGTAACGTATGAGGTCCAACCCACCAATCCCGCACTCTCACACATCTAGACGAGGCTTCCTAAAAGTCCCCCTATCATTTTCAAAAGCATGCTAATTCTAGGATTTAACAAGTATTCACACACAAGTTCTATTAACACAATACACACACCGCCACTCAAAACAAAGAAATATCTATAATAATCATATGTGGCTCAAACACTCACCAAGAAAAGACTAGGAATGGGTGTCGGTGTGTCAAATGGTATAATATCAAGTTTTCAAATTTTAACAATTTTCGCTTGGATTTACAAAATTTTTAAAACTCCCAAAAATTTCCCCCATCCCCACACTTGGGATACATTGTCCCAATGTATGGCTTTGAGGGAAGGATCGCTTTTAACCCACAACATCAACCTTTGCTTAAATTCTCAAACCCCAAATTTCTTTTTGTACTTTTCATTTTATATATTTTTTTTCTTTTTTAAAACATGACACCACCAAACAAACAAACTACCAATATTTCAAAGCTAAAGAACACAACAAGACTAAGGAAAGAGTACATCGACCTGGTGAAGTTTGCCACAACATATGTTGTAGATAATCCGACTTCCTATCACCACCTTCACCCAAATATCCGTACATCTTCCCCACACTTGAATGTCGCCATGGCCCTGAAACATAGAAAGATAAAAACAACAAGATCAATATAAAACCCCGGGTTGCCTCCCGAGCAGCGCTAAGTTTTGAGTCTTCAGCCAGACCGAACCACCCCCATTTATGGTGGCTCAAAGAACCGGTTCCTGCCATCTCCATCACTTCCTTGTGCCATTGAACAAAATACATCTATCTTGTTTTGACTCGGTGGGTAATCAAATACACTCTTGCTCGCACCCATATATGTTTCTTCACGGTCCAGTGGGTGCTTTTTTCTCATTCGTGGTAACACATTTTTCATACAATCACTAGACTCACCACCCTTCCTCTCAATGGACTCATAACTAATCCCTCTAGTTTGAACATCAAAATACAACCTACGGTTCTTTTCGGTCATGATAATAATCTCGTCTCTACAATTAATTTGAGCATTTGCTGTGTATAGAAACGGTCGACCTAAAATTACCCTTTGTTGTGATGCCATATTGGTAGAAGCATAGTAAAAACTAGGAAATCCACCGGGTATTCAAATTCTCCCAACTGAATCTTAACATTCCTAACCATTCCCCGTGGACGCCTCCAACTTCCATCCGCCAAGCTCACCATGGTGTCTATACTTTCAAGCGGACCAAAGTCGTACATATCGTATAGATCGCTTGGTAGCACACTCATGCTTGCCCCGTAGTCCAACAATGCGTGAGGGATTTTTAATTTTCCCACACGGATAGGCACGATTGGCACTCCATACTCTTTATCATTCTCGACTTCGGCATCTTTTTCCAAACCTGCATTCACTTGACACGAAGAAGTTAGCAATGTTTCATTAAATTTAGTATTTGGAACGGTGCTTACCACATTGATGTTAATGCTTTTTGTGTTCTTGGGATTTGTCACCGTGTCACTTTGTAGTTGGCCTTTTGCTTTCTTCAATATCGCCACGTCACTCGCAAGTTGACTCATTTGAGTGGTCAACGATTGGATGCTTTTGTCACGAACCTCGTCCTTTTGCATCCGAACCTCATCACGTTGGTTCATTCGTTGCATTTCACTTTGCATCGCCATCAACATCTCCATCATCTCATTTCCACCCGAAGAGCTTTGACCCGTTTGATATTGCCTTTGAAATCCTTGGTTTCCTTGGAAATTCGGGTTTGCTTGATTTGAAGGGTTCCCATAACGAAAGTTTGGGTGGTTCCTCAACCCGGGGTGGTAAGTGTTAGAATTCATATTGTTGTAATTTCTACCACCCCCTCCTTGACCTTGAACAGCATGAACCTCTTCGTATTGCCCATCACCTCCTTGGCAATTTTCAGCCGCATGACCTATTTCATTACACAATGCACAAACATCATAAATTTGATTAGTAGTTTGAACATTACCATCGTCAACGGCATGAACTTGCGATCTCGTGACAGCCGGTCGTGCTCTCCTTGATGCTTGAGCTTTCCTCTTTGAGGTAATGGCCATTTGTTCCAAGAACTCCCAATCCTCATCTTCATAATTTGTGCCAAAAGTCCCATTTGTGATGGACATTAGATCACGTGCATCCTCGGCACACAACCCTTCATGAAAGGCGTTCATCAACTCCCAAAGCTCAATCCCATGGTGTGGACAATTTTTAATCATCATCTTTAAGCGCTCGAAGGCTTCATGGAACATTTCGCCTTGTTGTTGTTGGAAACTTCTCAACCCTTTCCTAGCATCATTGGTCTTTTGGGCGGTATAAAATTCGTCTAAGAAAGTTTGTTGCATTTCCCCCCAAGTGTAAATAGATGCCGAAGGCAAAGTGTAGAACCACTTCTTTGCCTTATCTTCCAAAGAGAATTGAAATAAGACCAACTTCACATCATCGGCTGAAAAACCTTGACTCCCAAGAGTGTTGCAAATCGAGTCATAGGCCTCTAAATGAAAATAAGGCTCTTCTGTTGCTAGACCTTTGTACTTTGGCAGACTTTGTAACGAGTTGGTTCGAACTTCGAATGTCCTCCCTTGGTCATTGTGAGGAATAACTACCGGTGACGGATTATGAGTAATCACTGGCCTGAAATGCACTTCAATACCTCTTGCATGATCTCTAAGATGCCTTCTTGGTACACCTACACGACCCCTTGGACGCATAGGACCCATTGGTCTCGGCATACGCCCTTGTGGTGCCAATGGTTGTTGAAATTGTTGTTGCGGCATCGGTGGGTGTTGAATTGGCCTTGGAAATTGTGGTTGAATATTTTGTGGCCGAACTTGCTGCAATGGTATAGGGCGTTGCATTGGTGGCCCTTGTGACCTTGGTCTAATGTGTTGTGGTATGAGTTGTTGTTGTGGAATCCCACCAACACTTGACATTCTTTGCGTTTGACCAGGTACATAAGTCAACTCCCCTTGATCTCCACCACCCACATAAGCATAACCCTCTTTATCATAACCCTCAAAATCTTCATATCCTTCTTCATATCCATCTCCTTCTATACCCCCCGATGATGGCCCAAATGGAATAGATGAGTATTGAAAACCTGACTGGTTTGGTGCTCCAAATGATGAAGTAGCATGAACAACAGTTGAGCCTTGTGGTAATGTATAGGTGGATGATGATTGACCTGAAGCTGGGAAAAAATGGGTGAGTGGTGGAATTGTAGAAGCAGGGCTAAAAGTAAGGGTAGGTTCAGTTTGAGTAGTGGTAGGTAATGTAGTATTGGGTGGTGGGATATCAAATGGTGAAGTAAATTTGGTAGTAGAACTGGGCATGGTGGTATTTGGTGAAGGTTGAGTGGATGTTGGTATAAATGGTGGAGTAGGTTCACCCGTAGTGGGTGGTGGTTGTGGTGGATCCATGTATCGAATTGGTGTGATTGGTGTAGTTGGTGTTGTTGGTGAACCGCTAATTGTGTTTTCCCTTAACAAAATTCTGTTTGCTCGCAAAGTTCGTTCGATTTCCGGATCAAATGCTAATGGTGAAAGCTTGTGAGAGCTCCTAGTATGCATGCACCTGTCAATACCTGCACACTAACACACCCAGCGTAAACCAGAAAAATAACAAACTTAAGAAAAGCAAAAATAACACACGTTGCGCACTACTCCCCGGCAACGGCGCCAAAATTTGACGTGATGTCGTGGTCACAATCAAATTTAATCCCAATAACAACTATATAGATAGTGGCAAGTGGGTATCGAACACAGGGAGTTTGTGGAATGTGTGTTATTTAAAAGTTTATCTAATTTTAACTAAATTAATCTAATTGCAAGAGAAATAAAATTCAAGAGTTTATGTGAGTGAATTGGTTTTAGACTAAATTAAACTAAGTAAATTGCAAGAGAAAAGTTTGGTTGTAAGCAAATTAGAGACAAATGACCATCCTAGATTTCCGGTTTGTTTCGACATTCATATTATCATTCCACTAGAAAGAACTACATAGACATAGCTCATGTGTGATTACTTGCAGTGATGAAAGGGAACTAAGTACTCAGATTCCTAGAACGTGAGGTTGTTACCCGATGATCAATCAACCCTTACCCAATCCTAATTCTACCCATGATATCTCGATTGCCAACGGCACCAAGAACGTATGGTTTCAAACTAGAAAATCATAAGAATTAACAAGTTACTAACAAACAATCACACACCATAACAAACCAACCATAAAGATAAGGATTGCTATTCTAGAAATTAGGAAATCAAATACAAAATGTCTCAAACAAACCTTCAATCTAGGACGATCATAAAGTGTTTAGCCACACATGGCTCGAATCAACATCATAACAAAAGTTTCAATGTTCATCCAAATCGAAAACACAAAACAAATGTTAGAAATTGTTTGCAACCAAGTACCAACAGCCAAAATCGCCCCTAGGATCCTCCAAAACCGACCAATCATCCGAATACTTGAAAAGACACAATAAAATTGTTTTTAATGAGCGGTTACATGTTTTCTCGCAGCCACCACCGTAACTTACGGCTCCACCGTAAGTTACGGTGGACTTGATGTTGTTACGGTGCGATTTATCTGAGTTACGGCAGCCACCATGTGAAATTCAGGTCCACCGTAAATTACGGTGGGACCGTAATTTACGGTAACCTCCTTTCTTTGTGCTTCACCAATGCTGCCGCCAATAGGAATCCACAAGCCCACATGTCTGCGATGATGTGCGGCCCAATCAATAACATCCACAAGGCCCTTCTGTCGGCCCACATGCATGTTGCCATTTTCTTTTCCAACTGTATGCGTGTCATGTACATATGTTGCCTCTAGTCTTGTGCCTTCAAGTTGATTCACATGACTACTGACATGATGATGAGTTTCTTTAGTGTGATGATGTTGACAATGATCATTCCCAAAGTTCACAATTGTTCACCTGACACCCCACTCATTTGTCCCATCTTAGGTTTTCTTTAAAGAATAAATCTTTTTTAAATCCTTCAACACAACAAGTCCACGCTGTATGAATTCAAACCGTGATGATGGTTGTTGACTATAATGTGTCCCTCTTTCTTTTTAGAAGTGATGTTTGTTGATATTTTTGATGATAGGCCACGTGATGATGATGTATGTTTGTAGATGATCTCTAACAAATGGCGGCTACCCTCTCTTTTGTTTCTTTTATTTGATCTCTTAAAGTCCAAACTAGTTTCCACTTCTTGCAACTTCCATTTAATCATCATAAAGGCATATTTTATGCACTTAAGTACCTGCAAAACCAAACAACTCGTAGTTACTAAGTTCAAGCAAATAACCAAGTAAAGCATGAAATTTTAATCTTTTTAAACCATTTAAGGGTTGTCCTACGGACCACCCGTCACATCCCCACACTTACCCGTTGCTTGTCCCAAGCAACCGATTCAAAAACTATTTCAAAACCACAAGCGATCAACATGCAAACCAAGCTAAAATGTATCGTCCTTTTACTAACTTTCAATCATACCACAAGACACACCCCTCACAAAAATCTATCGGTTACAAGAATTATTAGCATAATGCTAAACCACTCAATGCGTGTGTGTGTGTGTGTGCGACAATAAGCTTGTATACAAATCAAGTTTCCTCCTAACAAATATCTAACATGCTTTAGAATCAAATGGACTTGCGGGTTGCAACGGGGCTAGGTGCAAAGGTAGGAGAATGGTGGAATACATATGAAAGAGCTAATTGATTTGACCCGGTTTTTTTTTTTTACTACTACAAAGCAAACACCAAATATAAATACAAAGCTTCTTGACATTCTCAACTCTATTGTAACTAAATACTTCTTTTTGTATTTATCATATTTTTTTTCTTTTCTTTCCTCTTTTTTTTCCTTTTTTTTATAACACATCAAACTCAACAATATATACAAGAACATCAAAACTACATACTAAATCTCCTAAACCGAGTCATCTCAAAAGGTAAAATTTTTGTAGGAAGTAGGCTCGGGTCACAATTGAATGGTCTAACGCTCAACATGGCTTTCTAAGGACCAAACCCCCACCCCTTACAATACCAAGCTCATATATGTAACGTATGAGGTCCAACCCACCAATCCCGCACTCTCACACATCTAGACGAGGCTTCCTAAAAGTCCCCCTATCATTTTCAAAAGCATGCTAATTCTAGGATTTAACAAGTATTCACACACAAGTTCTATTAACACAATACACACACCGCCACTCAAAACAAAGAAATATCTATAATAATCATATGTGGCTCAAACACTCACCAAGAAAAGACTAGGAATGGGTGTCGGTGTGTCAAATGGTATAATATCAAGTTTTCAAATTTTAACAATTTTCGCTTGGATTTACAAAATTTTTAAAACTCCCAAAAATTTCCCCCATCCCCACACTTGGGATACATTGTCCCAATGTATGGCTTTGAGGGAAGGATCGCTTTTAACCCACAACATCAACCTTTGCTTAAATTCTCAAACCCCAAATTTCTTTTTGTACTTTTCATTTTATATATTTTTTTTCTTTTTTAAAACATGACACCACCAAACAAACAAACTACCAATATTTCAAAGCTAAAGAACACAACAAGACTAAGGAAAGAGTACATCGACCTGGTGAAGTTTGCCACAACATATGTTGTAGATAATCCGACTTCCTATCACCACCTTCACCCAAATATCCGTACATCTTCCCCACACTTGAATGTCGCCATGGCCCTGAAACATAGAAAGATAAAAACAACAAGATCAATATAAAACCCCGGGTTGCCTCCCGAGCAGCGCTAAGTTTTGAGTCTTCAGCCAGACCGAACCACCCCCATTTATGGTGGCTCAAAGAACCGGTTCCTGCCATCTCCATCACTTCCTTGTGCCATTGAACAAAATACATCTATCTTGTTTTGACTCGGTGGGTAATCAAATACACTCTTGCTCGCACCCATATATGTTTCTTCACGGTCCAGTGGGTGCTTTTTTCTCATTCGTGGTAACACATTTTTCATACAATCACTAGACTCACCACCCTTCCTCTCAATGGACTCATAACTAATCCCTCTAGTTTGAACATCAAAATACAACCTACGGTTCTTTTCGGTCATGATAATAATCTCGTCTCTACAATTAATTTGAGCATTTGCTGTGTATAGAAACGGTCGACCTAAAATTACCCTTTGTTGTGATGCCATATTGGTAGAAGCATAGTAAAAACTAGGAAATCCACCGGGTATTCAAATTCTCCCAACTGAATCTTAACATTCCTAACCATTCCCCGTGGACGCCTCCAACTTCCATCCGCCAAGCTCACCATGGTGTCTATACTTTCAAGCGGACCAAAGTCGTACATATCGTATAGATCGCTTGGTAGCACACTCATGCTTGCCCCGTAGTCCAACAATGCGTGAGGGATTTTTAATTTTCCCACACGGATAGGCACGATTGGCACTCCATACTCTTTATCATTCTCGACTTCGGCATCTTTTTCCAAACCTGCATTCACTTGACACGAAGAAGTTAGCAATGTTTCATTAAATTTAGTATTTGGAACGGTGCTTACCACATTGATGTTAATGCTTTTTGTGTTCTTGGGATTTGTCACCGTGTCACTTTGTAGTTGGCCTTTTGCTTTCTTCAATATCGCCACGTCACTCGCAAGTTGACTCATTTGAGTGGTCAACGATTGGATGCTTTTGTCACGAACCTCGTCCTTTTGCATCCGAACCTCATCACGTTGGTTCATTCGTTGCATTTCACTTTGCATCGCCATCAACATCTCCATCATCTCATTTCCACCCGAAGAGCTTTGACCCGTTTGATATTGCCTTTGAAATCCTTGGTTTCCTTGGAAATTCGGGTTTGCTTGATTTGAAGGGTTCCCATAACGAAAGTTTGGGTGGTTCCTCAACCCGGGGTGGTAAGTGTTAGAATTCATATTGTTGTAATTTCTACCACCCCCTCCTTGACCTTGAACAGCATGAACCTCTTCGTATTGCCCATCACCTCCTTGGCAATTTTCAGCCGCATGACCTATTTCATTACACAATGCACAAACATCATAAATTTGATTAGTAGTTTGAACATTACCATCGTCAACGGCATGAACTTGCGATCTCGTGACAGCCGGTCGTGCTCTCCTTGATGCTTGAGCTTTCCTCTTTGAGGTAATGGCCATTTGTTCCAAGAACTCCCAATCCTCATCTTCATAATTTGTGCCAAAAGTCCCATTTGTGATGGACATTAGATCACGTGCATCCTCGGCACACAACCCTTCATGAAAGGCGTTCATCAACTCCCAAAGCTCAATCCCATGGTGTGGACAATTTTTAATCATCATCTTTAAGCGCTCGAAGGCTTCATGGAACATTTCGCCTTGTTGTTGTTGGAAACTTCTCAACCCTTTCCTAGCATCATTGGTCTTTTGGGCGGTATAAAATTCGTCTAAGAAAGTTTGTTGCATTTCCCCCCAAGTGTAAATAGATGCCGAAGGCAAAGTGTAGAACCACTTCTTTGCCTTATCTTCCAAAGAGAATTGAAATAAGACCAACTTCACATCATCGGCTGAAAAACCTTGACTCCCAAGAGTGTTGCAAATCGAGTCATAGGCCTCTAAATGAAAATAAGGCTCTTCTGTTGCTAGACCTTTGTACTTTGGCAGACTTTGTAACGAGTTGGTTCGAACTTCGAATGTCCTCCCTTGGTCATTGTGAGGAATAACTACCGGTGACGGATTATGAGTAATCACTGGCCTGAAATGCGCTTCAATACCTCTTGCATGATCTCTAAGATGCCTTCTTGGTACACCTACACGACCCCTTGGACGCATAGGACCCATTGGTCTCGGCATACGCCCTTGTGGTGCCAATGGTTGTTGAAATTGTTGTTGCGGCATCGGTGGGTGTTGAATTGGCCTTGGAAATTGTGGTTGAATATTTTGTGGCCGAACTTGCTGCAATGGTATAGGGCGTTGCATTGGTGGCCCTTGTGACCTTGGTCTAATGTGTTGTGGTATGAGTTGTTGTTGTGGAATCCCACCAACACTTGACATTCTTTGCGTTTGACCAGGTACATAAGTCAACTCCCCTTGATCTCCACCACCCACATAAGCATAACCCTCTTTATCATAACCCTCAAAATCTTCATATCCTTCTTCATATCCATCTCCTTCTATACCCCCCGATGATGGCCCAAATGGAATAGATGAGTATTGAAAACCTGACTGGTTTGGTGCTCCAAATGATGAAGTAGCATGAACAACAGTTGAGCCTTGTGGTAATGTATAGGTGGATGATGATTGACCTGAAGCTGGGAAAAAATGGGTGAGTGGTGGAATTGTAGAAGCAGGGCTAAAAGTAAGGGTAGGTTCAGTTTGAGTAGTGGTAGGTAATGTAGTATTGGGTGGTGGGATATCAAATGGTGAAGTAAATTTGGTAGTAGAACTGGGCATGGTGGTATTTGGTGAAGGTTGAGTGGATGTTGGTATAAATGGTGGAGTAGGTTCACCCGTAGTGGGTGGTGGTTGTGGTGGATCCATGTATCGAATTGGTGTGATTGGTGTAGTTGGTGTTGTTGGTGAACCGCTAATTGTGTTTTCCCTTAACAAAATTCTGTTTGCTCGCAAAGTTCGTTCGATTTCCGGATCAAATGCTAATGGTGAAAGCTTGTGAGAGCTCCTAGTATGCATGCACCTGTCAATACCTGCACACTAACACACCCAGCGTAAACCAGAAAAATAACAAACTTAAGAAAAGCAAAAATAACACACGTTGCGCACTACTCCCCGGCAACGGCGCCAAAATTTGACGTGATGTCGTGGTCACAATCAAATTTAATCCCAATAACAACTATATAGATAGTGGCAAGTGGGTATCGAACACAGGGAGTTTGTGGAATGTGTGTTATTTAAAAGTTTATCTAATTTTAACTAAATTAATCTAATTGCAAGAGAAATAAAATTCAAGAGTTTATGTGAGTGAATTGGTTTTAGACTAAATTAAACTAAGTAAATTGCAAGAGAAAAGTTTGGTTGTAAGCAAATTAGAGACAAATGACCATCCTAGATTTCCGGTTTGTTTCGACATTCATATTATCATTCCACTAGAAAGAACTACATAGACATAGCTCATGTGTGATTACTTGCAGTGATGAAAGGGAACTAAGTACTCAGATTCCTAGAACGTGAGGTTGTTACCCGATGATCAATCAACCCTTACCCAATCCTAATTCTACCCATGATATCTCGATTGCCAACGGCACCAAGAACGTATGGTTTCAAACTAGAAAATCATAAGAATTAACAAGTTACTAACAAACAATCACACACCATAACAAACCAACCATAAAGATAAGGATTGCTATTCTAGAAATTAGGAAATCAAATACAAAATGTCTCAAACAAACCTTCAATCTAGGACGATCATAAAGTGTTTAGCCACACATGGCTCGAATCAACATCATAACAAAAGTTTCAATGTTCATCCAAATCGAAAACACAAAACAAATGTTAGAAATTGTTTGCAACCAAGTACCAACAGCCAAAATCGCCCCTAGGATCCTCCAAAACCGACCAATCATCCGAATACTTGAAAAGACACAATAAAATTGTTTTTAATGAGCGGTTACATGTTTTCTCGCAGCCACCACCGTAACTTACGGCTCCACCGTAAGTTACGGTGGACTTGATGTTGTTACGGTGCGATTTATCTGAGTTACGGCAGCCACCATGTGAAATTCAGGTCCACCGTAAATTACGGTGGGACCGTAATTTACGGTAACCTCCTTTCTTTGTGCTTCACCAATGCTGCCGCCAATAAGAATCCACAAGCCCACATGTCTGCGATGATGTGCGGCCCAATCAATAACATCCACAAGGCCCTTCTGTCGGCCCACATGCATGTTGCCATTTTCTTTTCCAACTGTATGCGTGTCATGTACATATGTTGCCTCTAGTCTTGTGCCTTCAAGTTGATTCACATGACTACTGACATGATGATGAGTTTCTTTAGTGTGATGATGTTGACAATGATCATTCCCAAAGTTCACAATTGTTCACCTGACACCCCACTCATTTGTCCCATCTTAGGTTTTCTTTAAAGAATAAATCTTTTTTAAATCCTTCAACACAACAAGTCCACGCTGTATGAATTCAAACCGTGATGATGGTTGTTGACTATAATGTGTCCCTCTTTCTTTTTAGAAGTGATGTTTGTTGATATTTTTTATGATAGGCCACGTGATGATGATGTATGTTTGTAGATGATCTCTAACAAATGGCGGCTACCCTCTCTTTTGTTTCTTTTATTTGATCTCTTAAAGTCCAAACTAGTTTCCACTTCTTGCAACTTCCATTTAATCATCATAAAGGCATATTTTATGCACTTAAGTACCTGCAAAACCAAACAACTCGTAGTTACTAAGTTCAAGCAAATAACCAAGTAAAGCATGAAATTTTAATCTTTTTAAACCATTTAAGGGTTGTCCTACGGACCACCCGTCAAGTACCAAATCACCTGTCTCGAATTCCAAGGGTTTGCGACGCTTGTCAGCGTAACTCTTTTGTCGGCTCCTGGCTTTCAGTAAATTGTCTCGAATCTGTAAAATCTTGTCCGTCGCTTCTTGTATAAGCCCAGAAACAGTGAATTGAGATTCACCAACCTCATGCCAACAAATAGGCGAACGGCACTTGCGACCATACAATGCTTCGAAAGGTGCCATTTGAATACTCGCGTGATAAATGTTGTTGTACGAGAATTCGATCAAAGGCAAGTGTGAGTCCCAGTTGCCACCAAAATCTATTACGCAAGAACGAAGCATATCCTATAAGGTTTGGATAGTACGCTCGGTTTGACCGTCTGACTGAGGATGGAAAGCGGTGCTAAGGTTAAGAACAGTACCCATAGCATATTGAAAAGTTTGCCAAAGGCGAGACGTAAAATGAGCATCACGATCGGAAATGATGTCAATGGGGATACCATGATGACAGATGATCTCATTAGTGTAGATTCTAGCCAATTTCTCGACTTTGAAATCTTAAAAAATGGGAAGAAAATGAGCTGATTTGGTCAATCGATCAATGATCACCCAAATACTGTCATGACCAGAAGAAGTACGAGGAAGTTTATTGATAAAGTCCATGGAAATGCTCTCTCATTTCCAGATGGGAATCTCTGGTTGTTCGAGTAAGCCAGAGGGACGTTGATGTTCGGCTTTTACCTTCGAACAAGTGAGACATTTTTCAACATAGGAGGCAATATCCCTCTTCATCCCAGGCCACCAGTATGATGTACGCATATCATGGTACATCTTGTCAGCGCCAGGATGAACGGAATACTTCGATTTGTGTGCCTCCTTCATCAGAAATTCTTGAAGGTTTTCACGATTAGGGATCCAGATACGATTGAGATAGTATAGAATACCATCGGATTTAGACACGAGTTCATGTTCATTAGCGCCTCTTACTTCAACAGAGAGACTACCTTCGTTAATAGAGGCATATTGGGCTTCACGAATGCGGCATTGAAGATCGTTAACGAGTTGGAGACAAGGGACACTCTTCACATGAGTTTTACGACTAAGCGTGTCGGCTAGTGCATTCGCTTTACCTGGATGGTATTTGATTTCGCAGTCGTAGTCGTTTAAAACTTCCACCCAACGACGTTGACGCATGTTCAGTTCCTTTTGGTCGAAGATGTGTTGAAGGCTCCTATGGTCGGTGAAGACCACACACTTAGTACCATAAAGGTAGTGTCGCCAAATCTTCAACGCAAAAGCAACTGCGCCAAGTTCAAGATCATGAGTAGTATAGTTTTTCTCATGTATTTTGAGTTGCCTCGACGCATAAGCGATGACCTTGTCTCGTTGCATAAGCACACAACCAAGACCAAGGTGTGAAGCATCGTAATATACGATGAAGTCGTCGTTACCATCAGGAAGCGCTAGGATAGGAGCATTACAAAGCATATCCTTGAGCGTTTGAAAAGATTCCTCCTGTTCGAGACCCCAAACAAAAGGTTTCTCTTTTTGAGTCAAAGAGGTCAAAGGAACAACGATTTTCGAGAAGTTAGAGATAAAACGACGATAGTAACCAGCAAGACCAAGGAACGAACGAATTTCAGACGGAGAGGTGCGATCCAGTTCTTCACAGCTTCGATTTTTGCGGGGTTAACGTGAATACCAAGTTCGTTGACAGTATGACCAAGGAATTGAACCTCTTTTAACCAAAATTCACACTTGGAGAACTTGGCGTATAGACGTTCAGTATGAATAAGTTCAAGGATAAGACGCAAGTGTCGCTCGTGCTCTTCTTGTGCCTTGGAATAGATAAGAATATCATCGATGAAAATGATCACGAAACGGTCCAAGTACGCTTTGCACACGCGGTTCATCAAATCCATGAAAACAACAGGTGCGTTGGTCAAACCAAAGGGCATGACCACGAACTCGTAATGACCATAACGTGTACGAAAGGCGGTTTTAGGTATATCTTCTTCGAGGACTCGAAGTTGATGATACCCAGAACGAAGGTCGATCTTTGAAAAGCAGGTCGCGCCTTGAAATTGATCGAAAAGATCATCGATGCGCGGAAGAGGGTATCGGTTCTTGACAGTAAGCTTGTAGAGCTCACGATAGTCAATACACATACGGAATGACCCATCTTTCTTTTTAACGAATAAAACAGGAGCGCCCCAAGGAGAAGTACTAGGGCGTATAAAGCCTTTATCAAGAAGCTCTTGAAGTTGACTCGAGAGCTCTTGCATCTCAGAGGGTGCTAAGCGGTAAGGAGACTTAGCGACAGGCATTGCGCCAGGCACTAAATCAATGCGAAAGTCGACAGAACGAGCAGGAGGTGGACCAGGAAGATCGTCGGGAAACACATCGGGAAAATCAGATACAACGGGAACGTCGCTTATGCTTGGGCCCTTGTCTTTCTTTTCCACAATGTGGGCAAGAAAGGCGAAAGTACCTTTGCGTAAGCATTTTTTTGCTTGGATACACGACATAAGCTTGAGACCTTGAGAAGGTTTCTCGCCATACACGTGTAGAGAATCACCGTTTGGAAGAGGAAGGCGGATAAACTTTTCAGAACAAACAACTTCAGCACGAGCTCGCCTAACGCAGTCCATGCCTACTATGATATCAAAGCAACCCATTTGGATAGGTATAAGGTCGATTGAGAAAGTATGATCATTGAAAATTAAGGAGCAATTGGAAAGAACGGAATCGACAGTGACGGATTTACCATTAGCGACTTCGACAGCGAAAGATTTTGGCAACTTAGAGCGTTCACACTTAAGCAATTGTTCAAATTCTAGCGACACAAAACTTTTATCGGCACCAGTATTAAACAGACAAGAAGCATAAACATGGTTCACAAGAAACGTACCAGTGATAACATCGTTTGTGTTCTGAGCCTGAGCGGCAGTGATGACAAAAGCTTGGTCTCTAGCAGGTTGTTGAGCTTGTTGCTGCTGCTGCTGTTGTTGTTGAGGCTGATAACGCTGGGGACAAACATTGGCGAGATGATTGAGATCGCCACACTTGAAGCATGCTTGCACCGGAGCAGCTTGAGGTTGAGCCTGGTTAGGAACAGGGTTCGCAACGATAGCCTGATTCTGGTTGTTTTGGGCTTGCGGGAAGTTTCGACATCGGTTAGCAAAATGACCATACCTCTGACAGTTGGCGCATTTGCGGCAGGGTACATTGGTAGGGTGATGAAACAAACAGGTAGTACATTTGGGATGAGATCTAACGTAGCCTTGTTTTGGTGGTTCAGTGTTTGCGGGTGCAACGGCGGCTAAAGCTTGTAAGGGTTGTGGGTTTGGCGGAGTGACGACCGCACAATTCTGGCTCGAAGTCTTCCGCTTCTTGCTTTGATTTTTCTTGGACGATTGGGAGGGTGAGGGCTCAACAGTGGCAGTGTCGGTTGTGGCTTGCGTGCATTCTTCGTTGAAACCTTGTCAAAGGTTCCATGAAGGACACAATTGTTGTTAATTTCGGTAGCTATGGTATAGGCTTCCTCTATGGTTTTAGGATTAGCAGAGGCAAGATGATTGGTCACGGAAGGTGCAACACAGCGAATGAACTTGGCTATGGTTTTGGGGACGGAATCGACTTATCCGGGGCAAAGGATACTAAGCTGTTTGAAGCGCGTAATCAGACCATACATGTCGCTCCCCTTTTGCGTTAGATTCCAAAATTCGTTCTCCAACTTTTGGAGTTCGTGATGAGGACAAAAGTGGTCTTTCATAAGCTGTTTAAGCTCGTCCCAAGGTAACGCATGTGCAACGTCATTTCCCCTCTTGTTGCGTTCCGTGGTCCACCACTCAAGTGCCCTCGAGCGGAAGACTCCAGTTGCGTTCAAGGTTCGTAGCTCATCGGTACAACCACTTTGCAAGAAAATAAGTTCAATTGCGTCAAACCAATTCATCATGGCGGTAGCGCCATCTTCACCAGTAAACTCTAAGGGTCTACAAGCCATGAATTGCTTGAATTGGAAGGTCGATTTGGGTTTGTCTGCCTTTGAGTCGACAGAGCCATGCGGTGAATCGGGGTTTGGCTGAATCTTGCTAACAATGTGGGGTATGACCTTAGCCATTTGCTTGGCCATGAATTTCATGCAATCCTTTTGCGACATGGAGTTGGAGCTAGAACCCTTCTTCGATTGGAGCTTCTTGGATGCGCTGGACGACATCTAAAGGATCGAAAGAGAAGGAAAGGATGAGACTTTGATCATAAATTCAAAACAAGTTTGTAAGGTTAAGCATGTAAGCATGATGTATCACGTATGGTTCACACAATTATCATGAATTTAACAAGTATTCAACAAGTATAAACACGTATGAATGCGTAAAAAGAGTATAAATTTAGTTTGTTCATGGGGATTATTATTGTTTTTTATTACGCTAGACGTGCGAATTGTGTAACGGCTTTGAAACGAACGAGGTAACAAGTATAAAATCACATATAAATTGAATCACATAAAAGAGAGGCTCATAAAACATAGGATTGTTTCTGGTAGAGAAACGTCGACTATTCCAAAATGAATCGAAAGTCCTTTCAAATTAGAGAAACGTGCTTTGGCCTATAGGTAAGATACTCTCGTCGAGAAGCGATTAACGGTATCTTACCCTTCCAGTTACTACACGTCTCTAATCGATTGAAACAATCGAAACTTTGGCGAGATCGAAAATCAAGGAATTGAACTCAATCGACAAGGTGCGGGTTTCACCCCTAACTTGACGATTTCGTACCTAAATGTGGTTGGTACTCGTCAGGTTAAAATATAATTTCGACACTTTTCCGAGGGTCCACTAGAGTTTGAATTGGAAATTTACCATTTAGATGTGGATTTCACTCCTAGTTAAATGGCGAAATTTCGTGCAAAAATAAGAATAAGCGGAATGAGAGTCGTTCACCAAATTGTGGGTTTCATGCCTATTTTGGTAAACTCGTCTCTTTTGTATAAAGAGTGTCTTCAAGTCTTCAAGTGTATTGTGTAAAATGTCTTAGGAAAGACATTATGTAAGTATTAAGACCAAAGAGAAGAGAAAGAAGCAAAGTAGGGAGAATAACATTTTAAGCATGTAACAAGAATGTTAAAAAATATGGTTCCTACTATAGACTAGGTCGAACATGGCAATTCTACCTAATTCCCTATAGTTATGGCTCTGATACCAATCTGTCATACCCCAACCAATGGCGGAATTATCGGAGTGGGACTAGTTCGAGATTGTAAGAGACTTCATAACACTATTTGCGACAATATTTAATTCAACCGATTTCATTTCATAAACAAATTGTCAAAACATTACAATAAATTCAAATAACAACATTGTTCAAACATAACAAAATTGATACAACACTTTAAACCTAAACGTCTAAGTGAGTATCTAGGCATCTTTGCTAGTCCATTTTCATAGCATCATCAATCCTCAACCTGTAACATGTTTAAAATACAATTCAATGCAAAAGCAAAGCGAGTATACAAGTTTATGAATAAGTATAAGTATAAAAGTTTAAAACGAATCCACATGGCAACTTAGTTTATACAAGATCAACCTAACATAGCATGCAATATTTCTAGTCAACCCTCTGTTTATGCAAAATGAAATAATTCAACATGACCACTAGTCTACGGGCGGTGCGTTACTCCTATAGCTCTATACATGTCAAATGGAGGCTCGTGAAAGCTAATGACTAAAACATATCACATAAGTATGGTCCACTTATAAGCATCTAGTATAACAACATAGTATTCATGTATAAGGATTGTCTTTCGTGAATTGCATAAAGAATAAGTTTAAGTGTAGTTTAATAGTTAAACATGTTACACCCCAAAAGTGGTAAACATAAAAAAGGGGGTTGCGAGTATAGTCACGGTTTTGCAAGTCTTCACTTGTGAATCCGCGAGTTAGTTGTTGTTGGAGGTAGGAACACTAAGTCCTTCTACGCGAAGAAACAAAGTGTATGAGTAACGGAGATCAAGGGTAGATTAAAGATTTAGGAAGTTAAAACACAAGAACATATGTATTCGAAAGTAATCATCCTTTAGCACAAGTACTTGTTTTTGACACTATGAACCTTAAGTGTTAATGTTTTTATGAGTAATATACCCATTCGTAACAAGTCTTATGCCTTAGATGATGTTATTCTAATATTTTGACGAATGAACACAAGTTCACCATCAAGGGTTCGAATAGTATATATATGTTATGTATTATTAAGTCCAATAGTCAAGCATGAGGTAGAAGATTAAATCTTCATTTAGGTACCTCTAGTATCATGGAAATCATGTAGGAGGTAGGAAGAACAAGCTTCCATTTAGGTACCTCTTATGGTTCACCACTACACTTGATGTAAAAACATACAAGGAGGGTCATGAACTAATATTAATACAAGAATAACAAACAACTACACTATGAGAAATCATCAAGTAATGTGGGGATTCTATGTTGGACAACCCAAGTTAGTCCATAATCACACCTTCATCAAGCTTGAAGCTTGAACATCACTTGTCGGTTAAAAACCCTAAACAAAACAGAATATATGTGAGGTTTAACCTCTGATTTTGAATGTCTCAACCCCGTTTTTAAGCTTAACTAACCATAGAAGTGGTTATAAGCATAAGGACGTGGGTTTGAGTTAGCTAGACTCAAGTTTAAACAAGTATAAACAAAGTTAAATGAAATCAGATTCAAACAGTGAACTTTAGAGCCTATTTTCCGGATTTCCAGGGGCTTATTCACTGTGAAATACCCATGGAATCGAAGCTAAGGTCGATCCAAGTGTTCTGGGAAAAGAATGAGCTAAAAAGGATAAGAAATGAAGAAGTTATGCTCACTTTAGTGGAGCTTGACGCTTCTGTCCGAACTTGAACTTGCAGCTACGATTTTGAGTAATTGAGAGAGTTGTGAGAGTGTTTGTAAAGTGAAAATGACTTGGGAGTCACTTGGTATTTATAAGGAAGTGATTAGGGTTGGTTTAGACGAGTATTTAATGCCCAAAGCCCGGTTTAAACTCAAAATAACCCAAATCCCGCTCATATTCGCGAAGTGAAAAAGAGTTGTCTGATTTGGGACCTGTCTCGCGGCCCGCATAGCCCCAGGGGAGGTTTACGTGGCTGGAAACAAGGGGTCAGGGTCAAGTTTCGTTTATTACACTTTGGCCCCTCAACCTTGCATTTTAGGGCTTTTTAGGTGTTTTAGGGGCTATTTTCGCCATAAAAGCATAGTTTAAGATAAATTTAAGTATGAGGAACATAAACCAAGTATAATTAAGCGTATGAAGGTCGTATTTAAGTATTGTTTACGATCAAAACATGTTTCATGCATAAGTTTCACATATTTGCAAGTTTAGCACATAGTTTCCAAGAATTACGAATAAGCATCAATTGTTTCACGAAATCGAATGTATGAGCATGTATAAAGTATGTATAACATGTATTTAACAAAATATGAGTTTTATTTATGATCCAAGTCTCGAATTTTACAACGGTTACAAAGAAAGAACGATTATAAGAACACAAGACTTCCAAAAATAGAAATACGAACAAGACTTGCTATAAATGGAAAGTACAAATAAGTAGGGCGTTACAATTAAAGAGTTTGAGTTTGGGGATAAGAAATGATGTGAAAAACATGTTTAGTAGTTTGCACATCATCCTTCAATGCTTTTTATAAGAAAACATTCTAAAATGTGTTATAAATGATGTGAAAAACATGTTTAGTAGTTTGCACATCATCCTTCAATGCTTTTTATTCCAATATGATTCATCAAGTACACTGTAGGTCGAATGGTATCTCCAATATAGGTTGTGCTTTTCCGTTCATCCATGCCATTTTTTGGAATGTACAAACTAGAAAGCATTCAAATTCCTCTGTATTCCCTTAGTGGCCATTTGATTCGCGGAATGATTTGGAATTGGAATTGGAATTTGTATATGAATTAGAATTTGAAGGAATTGGATTTGGAATTTAAACATTGTTGGAATTGGAATCTCAATTCCATTTTTGTTGTGTTTGGTTGTCTAATGAATTGGAATCCATCACCACGGCACCCACAACCACCAGTTTAGGTTGAAACGGTACAGGTCGAAACGGTTCGCGTCGAAACAGTTCGAGTCGAAACGGTTCGATTCGAAATGGTACAGGTCCCGTTCGCGTCGAAACGTCACGGGTCAAAACCGTTAGCGTCGAAACATTACGGGTCGAAAGCGTTCGTGTCGTAATGGTACGGGTCGAAACTGTTCACGTCGAAACAGTATGGGTCGAAACGGTACGGGTCGAAAGGTGCGGGTCGAAACGGTCGAAGATTCCAATGAATTTATTTTAATTCCTTCACATATAGGAAGGATTTTGAATTCCTTTAGTTAAAGGAATTTGAAGGAATTCAGGCCTAATTCCAATTCCATTTCCATTGTCAACCAAACACATGAAGATTGGAATTGGGATTTCAATTCCATCAAATTCTATGAACCAAACATCTTTAAGAGATGGAATTCAAATTCCAATTCACATAAATGATTAAAGAGATCAAGGTAAACTCCCATCCTCGATCTATCCAAAATGTCCTTTGAATACATTCTAGTTTTCAATTAACACTTATAACTTTTTGAACATAGGGAATCCTTCGTCCTTTTTCTTTAACAGATGAACCCAAGTATCCATGCTAAAATCATCAACAAAAAGAAAAAATAATGGTTACCTCTAGGTGAGACGGGTGTGATGGATATGCAAATGTCTGAATATATAATAAGTTTAAGGGGCTGTTTGATTACCTCTTACTAGTTCAGACCACTTACTGGTTTAGCACTTAATGGTTGACATTTGCCTCTAAATGGTTAAGATTTATACAGAGTCCGAATGGTTAAGACCTCTAATCTGAATTGGTCGGACATTTGCCTCTGAACGGTTAAGCATCATACAGACTCTTAATGGTTCAGACCTCTTACTGGTTCAGCACTTAACCATTCAGAAGTTGCCAAACAGCCCCTAAATGGTTAAATGGCTCTAAATATGGACTGTTTCGGGTATGGCGATTTGTATTGCTCGCCGGCTAAGCTAGCCTTGCAAATCTCTGAATTCTTCTTAATGAACATAAAAATTGGCATGTCCAAGTCATGCATGCCATAGCCAATTTGATTCATTAACGTGTGTTGCTGAACACACTACGATGATAACATTGAGTGTTACTTTGTACAGCTTATTCGTGAACCGTTGCTACTTAACCTGCAATCTTCAAAGTTCAATCCCTTCCATAGAGCCATATAACTTCATCCTCCATGAATACTTAACATTAATCGTTTAAAATAGGGGTGTTCATTGGTTAAATTATATGTTTTAATCTTATTCGCTTATCATAAATAAATAAAATTTTGGACCTGACTAAAATCGAAAAATAAAAAAAAATCACGCCCAGTGGGACTCGAACCCACAATCGCCTGATTAGAAGTCAGACGCCTTATCCATTAGGCCATGGGCGCTTTTGTTTTTTAGTCTGTCATAGCAAGTATATATAATATGTCTAACTTGAACGTTTGATATTTTGTTTTTTGGTAAGTTCAAAACAGTCATATATTAATGGAAATAGAGCTTGTACAGTAAATCTGAATAATTAAAGAAATTGTAATTCCGCATTGTTATCCAGAAAGATAATCTTTAGATATATCAGATATATTAATACGTAGTCATGATGAATAGTAAATTTAAAGTTTCAATATTATATATATTTTGTTCTTTCTAATTTAATTTTTCTTAAATATGTTATATTTTATTTTATTTTGTATATATTAACAGGAAGTCTTTATGAATACTAAATCTAAACTTTTAATATTATATATATTTTGATTTTCTCTAATTTGATTTTTATTGAAAAATGTATGTATATTGTATCGCTATCGTATCAAATCGAATCAAAACTGAAAATGAGTAGTTATTTATTTTTTCTGTAAACTATACGAGTGCCGAAACCATATTAAAAAAACACATTTTTCGAATAGTAAATTATACGAGTATCGATACCTGACGAATCGAGCCGATTTCAACAGAACATCGGTACCAATATAACACGTGTTGATATCTTTTTGGACATATCACAACTTTATCTTTTTAAAGTTTTCTCTTTCAGTTGCTATAGCGAGTGTCGGTACAGGAAAGAAATGAAGCGATGCCAGCTGAGCTCCCACCGCGTAACGCGGGAAAAAACCACTTTATATGGTTTTTTATTCAATTCTATTGAATTATTTCTTAAGTATAACAATACTTATTATAGAAAGTAAGAACATACATCCTAATATCTTAGTAGGTATAAAAACCACATGGTTTCTTTTGTTTTACATTATCAACTCCCCAAGTCTAATATGATATAATCTATGTATGCATCGTCTAATTTGACCCATCAATTTCTTTACATATTTTTAAAGATGGCCCAATCTAACCCATTAACTATATTTATTAACTTATGCAAAACCACCCGTTGTTTGTAAATGGTCAAAAGTGACCCATGTTAACACCTTTGGGTCAGGACTGCCCCATACCCTCGACCCTAAAATCATTAGCATTCATTAGTGTTGGGTTTTTGGGCCAAAGTTTATCTTTTGTGTCTTCAAGAGATGCAAGGACAACTCGACTAGTGTGGCTGAAAATCTTTGAAGGATGAAGAGTTATTGGATTTTATCATCTCTAACTATTGGCTATTTACCGCTGTCATCCCCAACTATTACTTTGACACCTGTCACCCCCAACTTAACACTTAGTGTGTTCTGTCACCACGTCATTAACTGATCACTAACTTTTGATTTTGGTACTATACTTTTGGGGGTACATAGGGATCTTAGGAAGGTTTTAGGGATCTTAGGATACCACAAAAGTATAGTAACAAGATCAAAAATTAGTGATTAGTTAACGACGTGGTGACAGAACACACTAAGTGTTAAGTTTGGGGTGACGGACGTCAAAGTGATAGTTGAGAGTGGCAGCGGTCAATAGCCAATAGTTGGGGGTGATAAAATCCAATAACCCAACGATGAAATTCTCAAACACAATTCACCAAGAAGTTGTAACTAATCATTACTATTATTACATCACTAGCTAAAGAAACTAGATATATTCAAGATATCTAACTATTTATGAGAATATGAGATAAAGATCATTAATTTTAATTATTTTTTGATATTGAGAAAGGGCTGATTCTTCTTTGATACAATCAGTGCTTACAAATCATGGTGCATAATATACAAGCACAAGCTACAAAAAGAGATTCAAGTGTAATCCTTGTGGTAGAAAGCCACTATGTGACTTCAAGCATATCATGCTAAGTACAAGTTGGTGAGGCTAAATGCGCATAGTCGCGCACTCACATATATACATTTTGGACTCAAACTGAATCAAAAACTGAAAATTTCGTTGTTTTTGGGGTTTTAAAAACTATTCAATTTGGATTTTTCAGTTTACGGTTCCTGGTTTTCAAGATGGGTTCCATTCGGGTTCGATTTTCCAGTTATGCCGCTTGGGTTAAAAAAAATTGTGGCAGAAAAAATAATTTTAAATTTTTTTATGTGACCCGACGAGACGAATCATGCTAGACATAAGTGATTGTTTTAAGATTTTAGTAACTCATTGTGTCACACCCCAACCGATGGCGGAATCATCGAGGCATGGCACTGAGCGAAACAGATTGTCAAGAGAAATTCCATAACAACTAGATTACCAGATAGTTAATATTATGTCCCATACCATAACCTACCAAGCAATCAAATTATTACAGACATAGATATCCTCAAAACATGTTCCGACAACTCAGATTTAATAAAATAAATTGTCTTTGTTTCTAGACTCTCCTACTCGGTTCCATCAAATAGCAAGCAAAGCACAGCATCCTAAACACCTGCTACATACGTTAAAATAAAGGTCAATACACATAGTGTAAAGGTGAACATACAAGTTTAATAGTAATAGTAGAGTTCGAAATCGTTTACGCATAACCAGCATGTAACATGTATAATGCGAAGCTAGTAGGTTATCGACAATGAAATATGCACAGACTAGACTGCGAGTTGTAGAATGCGCAACACATGTCACCACTGTGACATGTGAGAAGTAACCTTAACAACCCCTGTCCACGACAGGTGCTGAGTCCAAACATGTCACGACCCCCGTCCCCTAACAACCCGGGAACGGACGTCCGCGACCAGTTTCAGTGGTATCGGTATTTATTAATTTAGCAGCGGAAATTTTCATCAGGACCGTAGTTAGGAATTATTTTTATCAGAGTTAAAACACCACATTTTTATGATAATAAACACATGGGAATAACCCAAGTTTCCATTATAAACATGTTTTTAGGGATAACCCTAATTATTGAAAATAATTTTCCTTTTTAATTAGGTAACTTTTATGGCTACTTTTCTAAGCCTTCAGTGCTCTCCAGGTGACTTTTATTGGCTTCACACTAAGTTACCTGAAACACGTGTTTAAAACATTTTATCAGCAAGAAATACTAGTGAGTGAATCCCAGTTTAATCAAAACAGGTTTTATCAGTCTACAGCATTGAGGGCGGTCGTGCAATTACATTTGTTTCCATCTACTTTAATTACCACCCACGGTACTGTCAACCCGACTTGTGGTCATGTTACTACTCACAATGTAGTAACAAATTTTGTATACAAAACCCCAACATACCGACGATAATTGTAGAATACCAATACTCAATCACTGTTTAATATAATGTTAAACATATGAGGTTTTGTAAAACAGTTTGCAAAAAGGAGGATTACTCACAAAAAAAGGTTTCTACAAAAAGAGGATTACTCACAAAAAGGTTTATACAAAAAGAGGATTACTCACATTGCTATTTTAGGTTTTTCCCCGTGGCTTCCTGGTTATATTCTAGAAATTTAAATAATGCACACGCGTTAGTATAATAGCCCAAATTTACATTAGATATACCCTCCCCGAGACAGAAACTCCAACGACTACGTCGGGCAGGACCTCAACAGTCGTTACGGAGCACTAGATCAATCGGGCAGCGTAACTAATACGTAACCGGGGTTTAAAATACTTACAACGAGACAGAGCTTCGCTAATTAGGGGGTATTATACTCGGGAATTACTTATGCTATCAGAGATTGAGAGAGAATTTTAATTCCTGAATGATTTGAAAGTGAATGCCGAAGGTCCCTATATATAGGCCTGATCGGCCACTCTCTCGCGCCCCGCGAGAGAGTTAACTACGGCCTTCGCGGCCCGCGAGCTAAGGCGTGTTGTTTATAGCTTGGCTGAGTCAAAGGTAGGGTCGACACGAGGCAGGGACACGTGGCAGCTCAGGGTTATGCCTGGTGTCGAGCTGTCACGGCCCGCGACAGCCTCCATTGTCTTCTTCGCGCCCCGCGAGCGCCTACCAGAACTTGATTTATTTGATTCTTATAAAATTAAAGGTATTTCGAGGCCATTTCTCACATACGGGATGTATCTGGGAGCGTTTTGGGTCGTTTTCAAGGGTTGTTATATCTTGGGTATAATTCCTGAACTATTTAATAAAATATATGATGCACTCGCATTAAGTATAGTAACTCAATTTAATTTTATCCCTACGTCACGAGACAGAATCCCAACGAACTTAGTCGGGCAGAGCCTTAACATGCGTTGATGGGTCCTAAATCAATCAGACAGGGTATTGACTAAGTGATCAGGGGTTACAACACTTAAAATGGAGCAGCGCTTTGAAGTATTTAGGGAAAGTTACTAATTGAATATTATCTAGAATTTGAGAGAGGGTGACATAGCATAGAAAGAAGGAAAGGCAACTGTCAACGTTGGTATCCACTTCTTATATAGTACCCCAATTTCTTGTAAAGTAAGTTTGGCATCTCTGACCATTTAATGCTACCATACACGTATACATTCTTATCCACATAGAAAAATGCATTTAATGTTTGGTTCAAGTATTCACGTGTACTTGATTTCTAAAATTCAATTGTAGTAAATTTAATTATTTTATATATTATAATTAATTCAGCTACTTTATTTATTTGGCTCTTTATAACTTCTAAAATATAATGTTTTATAAAACAATGAATATGTTATTAGAACGAGAATATTTGTATCTACATTTTGAATCAAGTTTCATTAAAAATGGAGTAGGTTCACATATAATGTATTTTTATTGTTAAATGGTTCCTAGCTCCGTCTAGGTACTTCATTTTTCTAACAGTCAACTTACCCATGATTTATTCGTATAATAACTTTATTCTAAATTTAAAATTTTGGGAAATGTTACATCCTCCCCTCTTTATTTTAAATCTCGTCATCGAGATTTGGGCTATGATATCTTCTTGGGGTTACATCATGTATTTTAGTTGGTTATCAAGGTGTTTGGGATAGAATCAAAAGATGAATATAAAGATATCATAGGACAATTCGAATTCAATGGTCTCAGAACTTAGTTTCAGGAATTGATGTTAACTGAATGAGATGAAATGATACCATTATCAAGGTGACTAAGTTTCACAAATCAAAAGAGAGATTTGATAAGCATAGAATTCGAAATGCAATGACTTGTAGAAACAGTATGATTTAATGCCAGAAAAGAACTTACTTTGATCATCGATTGAGGGAGATTATGAGTCAATAATCTAAATTTGAGAATGGAAGTATGAAAAATGATTTGTCAATGATCAAACCAGAAATCAGTGACATTTATTTAAATGGCAGGGATACACCGGATAATACAATAGGATTTAGTGTATCATTGTCTTAATACATAATTGTATCAAGCTTATTTGAATGATGAGTCAAACGAATGACGTATGGATTGATATGATCAGGGTTTATTATTAGCATGGGCTACAAATTTATACAGACACCGCAAGGTGTTGTAATGACTGATAGAATTCAATGATTACGGTGACCGAATGAATTCACCGTTTTCGAAATTAACTGAAGTTTCAAATGAAGTGAATCTGGATATTCAAAAGATAGGATGTTCAATGAAAGAATAAATGAATATTGCAGGACTAATTCAAAGATGAAAGAAATGTTGGAGGCACATTGGAATAAAATTTAGGTACTTTTATCTTAACACAAAATTGTATTAAGACTGGTTTTAGGATAATGAATCAATAAATAGATAAATTCGTACCTCAGGTGTGAAAATGAAATGAGTCCAAGTTTTCAAAGAAATCGTCACCGCAAGGTGTTGCATTTCAACAAACCATTTATTGGAGTCGTGGACTTTGAACAGGTCTACTATGATTCAAACAGACGATATTACCTCGAATATGATGATCTCAATTCATCATATGGCATTGAATGTATATTGTGAACAAGTTCAAACAATTGAGCTTGGTTTGGACATATTCCAACAATGGATATACGTTTTTTGGCAAGAAATGGTTATAGTGAAAAATCCGGTAAGCAACTTTGAAAAGAAAAGGAGTTTTCCAAGAAATATGTTGACTTGATTATCAAAAGTCAATATCATGTAATCATATAGATTATCAGAGTGAGTATAACGAAATAGTTATTAAAACTCATGAATGAATGATCTTTTGAAGTGAATACATATGTATGACAAGTAATGCACGTGTGACATAAGAATTTTATGAAGAGACGAGACAAATGAGAGTTGGCTTTATAAAAGAAAAATAAAGACCCTTTTATTTATAGAATTTTGATCGGAATTAAAAGTCAACTAATACTTTTAGCATCGACAAAACATAAGGGTGTTTATTTTAAAAGTTGTTGTTGGCTCGGGTGTTATAAATTTTTATGCGTTTTCCTTAACTTCATCGGGGTTTCAATCCTCGTTTTCGGGTGCCTTAGATAGTTTCGGGCAGTAGGGACGAATGTGGCCTGGGTCTCCTCATTTGTAACATACATTAGTTTTCCTTCTACATTCTTCCTCTGCATGTCCAGTCTTCTTGCAGAAATTACAACGAAGTGTCTTCTTAGAATGGCGTTTCCTTGCGTTCTTCTTGTTATGGTTGTTGCAGGTAGGCTGCATGATTGCTGGTTCCATTTCTTTGTCCTTACGCGATTTGTCAGAGCGGAATTCCTTATAAGAGTAGCTATAGGTTGTGGTCTTCTTTCGTTTAGAAGATGGAGTTTTGATACGAATATCATAACTTCCGTTGGTACTATGGTTAGGTTTGAAGTTATGGGTATGCTTACAGTGTATAGTAGGAATCTCGTTTATAGGCACATAAATTTTAATAGCTTCAATGATCGAGTGTATGGCATTTGATATTCCTTGAGCTATTATGTTTTCTATAGTGTTCCTATCCAAAGAATTTCCATTACTAGTCTCAATTTCTTGATCACATGCCATTTCATTTGACATCTGAATTACAAACATGTTTAGATATAATTATCACAGAATTAGGTAATTGTACAGGCACATTTTGTTTAACACAAGTATAGTCATAACTCATCAGTATTAGGTGTTGATAATTATATGTATTAAGGTATACATGTATACATGTTACATCTTAACATTTTCTCTTACTATATATATCTTATCAAAATATAAGGAAAATGTATATTTATATGTGTTGTTTCTTCCTTTGATGTAATAGCTTTTCTCTATATTGTCTTAGTTCAACTATATTTTCAGAACTACTAACTGGATAGGTATTAAAGAATAAAGATATAAATCTTCTGAATTCTTTTAGAACAATTTAATCTTTAATTGACAAGTTGACTTATTCTGATTGTAACATATTTAGGACTTGAATCTTAATTTATCATAACAGAGAATACAAAGTTTAATGTTTAAAAATAAATTATCATTCTCATCTCAGAATATATGTACATATAACTTAAATATAGTTTAAGAAATGAATTAAACTTATCAAATATTAAAAATTGTTTCTTTTGATATATATATATATATATATATATATATATATATTAAACCATATCGTTATACTGTACTAAATGTTTTTTTTTTGTACATATTTTTTTTTATTGCATAGATGGAACATTATTTATATTATTGATACAAGTTAGATAAAATATACATATATCTAATTTACATATAATCTAAGAAATAGGTTTAGGCTATTTCCGATTGATATATAGATATTATTTAATCAAGTTGTTATACATATTCCTTTTTCATAAATACTGTCTTATAAAATATTTTATATCTTCCATTGTATATGTATATATGTGCTTAAATTTTAGAATCGTCAACTATGAATTACGAACTATAATAATTCTTGTTCATTATTTGTATAAATTAAATTAAGAATTTTGTTTTATAAAATTCTTTTAACATAGCTTTATTCAAGAGCCAATTAGTTTAAATTTAAAATATTTAATTTAGTGTATTTATATTGATAATAAATAATAACAGTATATATTAAAGACTTTTCTTAAAGAGCGTTTATGTATTAAGAATTTCTCTAGCATGTTAATTATCATCAATATTGACTATACACATAATTTCTGAATATTTTATCAAATTTTGATGAATAATCTACATATTTAATATTTAATAATACGATAAAGAATTATAAAGTGATTTACAAAGTATTTTAATTATTGTATCTAAACAATGCTGAAACATTATATTCTAACAAAATTAGTATAATTATATGTGTTATCAAAATTTTGACAAATACATATCTTTAAATCGAATAAAACTTTTGGATTATATCATAAATCATAAAATATCATGCTTTCATTGAAAAATATTTTATATTGTGATATTTCAGTGATACCATACCTAAATGTATTATTTTAAATCTCTGGTTAAGATATTAATATCAATATCATAATATTATTATAATTTATTTTAAATTGTATTTACAAAAATATATTGGTATGGTATATACCACAAAATTGAATATTATTTTATGAATAACTTTTCTTTTTATAACCAAACAAATTGTAAGATATAATAGGAGTTACATATCCTGAAGATTTTAAATGATATAGGATCGTTTAGATATAATACATATTATCTAGATATTTATATCATGATATTTACAAAGTATCATATCTGAATTGCATTTATTTTATATTAATATTAACGTTGTATTATTACTATAAAATTTATATTGCATTATGTTTCCACATATACATATGGATATGATAGAGATATAAGATATCACAAAATTTACTAAGACATGATATTTTTAATATATATATCATTTATATATATTATAGCATAAGTGTAAGATGCAGATATGGGTAACAAATATTAGGAATTTAAGATTCGTGAAATAACACAGAAATCATAATAAACACATTAAGATTTTTATGTTCACAGGATAACACATAAAATATTAATTTCCTAAAACAATTTGTTAAGGGTTTACGTATTGGAAGAACACCTAAAGGGCTTAAACTAGTGGCATAGCTTTGATACCACCTTCTGTCACGACCCCCGTCCCCTAACAACCCGGGTACGGGCGGCCGCGGCCAGTTTCAGTGGTATCGGTATTTATTAATTTGGCAGTGGAAATTTTCATCAGGACCGTAGTTAGGAAATATTTTTATCAGAGTTAAAACACCATATTTTTATGATAATAAACACATGGGAATAACCCCAGTTTCCATTATAAACAAGTTTTTAGGGATAACCCTAATTATTAAAATAGTTTTCCTTTTTAATTAGGTAACTTTTATGGCCACTTTTCTAAGCCTTCAGTGCTCTCCAGCTGGCTTTTATTGGCTTCACACTAAGTTACCTGAAACACGTGTTTAAAACATTTTATCAGCAATAAATACTGGTGAGTGAATCCCAGTTTAATCAAAACAGGTTTTATCAGTCTACAGCATTGAGGGCGGTCGTGCAATTACATTTGTTTCCATCTACTTTAATTACCACCCACGGTACTGTCAACCCGACTTGTGGTCATGTTACTACTCACAATGTAGTAACAAATTTTGTATACAAAACCCCAACATACCGACGATAATTGTAGAATACCAATACTCAATCACTGTTTAATATAATGTTAAACATATGAGGTTTTGTAAAACAGTTTGCAAAAAGGAGGATTACTCACAAAAAAAGGTTTCTACAAAAAGAGGATTACTAACAAAAAGGTTTATACAAAAAGAGGATTACTCACATTGCTATTTTAGGTTTTTCCCTGTGGCTTCCTGGTTATATTCTAGAAATTTAAATAATGCACACGCGTTAGTATAATAGCCCAAATTTACATTAGATATACCCTCCCCGAGACAGAAACTTCAACGACTACGTCGGGCAGGACCTCAACAGCCGTTACGGAGCACTAGATCAATCGGGCAGCGTAACTAATACGTAACCGGGGCTTAAAATACTTACAACGAGACAGAGATTCGCTAATTAGGGGGTATTATACTCGGGAATTACTTATGCTATCAGAGATTGAGAGAGAATTTTAATTGGTGAATGATTTGAAAGTGAATGCCGAAGGTCCCTATATATAGGCCTGATCGGCCACTCTCTCGCGCCCCGCGAGAGAGTTAACTACGGCCTTCGCGGCCCGCAAGTTAAGGCGTTTTGTTTATAGCTTGGCTGAGTCAAAGGTAGGGTCGACACGAGGCAGGGACACGTGGCAGCTCAGGGTTATGCCTGGTGTTGAGCTGTCGCGGCCCGCGACAGCCTCCATTGTCTTCTTCGCGCCCCGCGAGCGCCTACCAGAACTTGATTTATTTGATTCTTATAAAATTAAAGGTATTTCGAGGCCATTTCTCACATACGGGATGTATCTGGGAGCGTTTTGGGTCGTTTTCAAGGGTTGTTATATCTTGGGTATAATTCCTGAACTATTTAATAAAATATATGATGCACTCGCATTAAGTATAGTAACTCAATTTAATTTTATCCCTACGTCACGAGACAGAATCCCAACGAACTTAGTCGGGCAGAGCCTTAACATGCGTTGATGGGTCCTAAATCAATCGGACAGGGTATTGACTCAGTGATCAGGGGTTACAACACTTAAAATGGGGCAACGCTTTGTAGTATTTAGGGAAAGTTACTAAATGAATATTATCTAGAATTTGAGAGAGGTTGACATAGCTTAAAAAGAAGGAAATGCAACTGCCAACATTGGTATCCACTTCTTATATAGTACCCAAATTCCTTGTAAAGTAAGTTTGGCATCTCTGGCCATTTAATGCTACCATACACGTATACATTCTTATCCACATAGAAAAATGCATTTAATGTTTGGTTCAAGTATTTACGTGTACTTGATTTCTAAAATTTAATTGTAGTAAATTTAATTATTTTATATATATTATAATTAATTCAGCTACTTTACTTATTTGGCGCTTTATAACTTCCAAAATATAATGTTTTATAAAAAAATGAATATGTTATTAGAACGAGAATATTTGTATCTACATTTTGAATCAAGTTTCTTTAAAAACGGAGTAGGTTCACATATAATGTATTTTTATTATTAAATGGTTCCTAGCCCCGTCTAGGTAGTTCATTTTTCTAACAGTCAACTTACCCATGATTTATTCGTAAAATAACTTTATTCTAAATTTAAAATTTTTGGAAATGTTACAAAACAAATAGTACTATCGTTGCTAAGGCATCAGGCAACAATCACTGTGTCAACATAACATACAAGCATTCATCGAGTAACAAGTAACATGCAATTACGGTCAGCGTATAAATAGTGCTTGCATTGTGTGATTAATTGTGATTTAGTATAAGTAACGTATGTAACACCCAAAAGTGCATAAAGTAAAAAGGGATCGAGTATACTCACAGCGATGGAAATGGATTGAAGGGAGCGCTAGGGTTGTTAGCCTGAACAGTTAACGATAGCATAAGTGAAGGGCGGTGCGTAAAACGGTGAAAAGTGACCAAGTGTCGAACGGCAATCCGATCGGGTGGCAATCCGAACGGATGGTCACTCGATCGGATGTCAATCCGTTCGGATGGTCATCCGATCGAATGGCCATTCGGTCGGATGGACATTCGTTTGGTAAGGATGTGTTTGTGCATGATGGCTTTGAAGTTTTCGTTGTAGCATTTTGAAAATAGAGAAGTATCTCTACCCTTCAGGTCGATCGATCAAACGGTTGTTCGATCAGATAGCGATCCGATTGGCAGGACACTTATTGAGAACAAGTTCATAGCAGGACGGTCACTCGATCGGATAGCAATCCGATCGGATAGCAATCCGTCAGAACTAACTTATGTATTGAACATGTTGAAAATTTTTTAAGTGTTGAACCTCAAGTGCAATCCGATCGGATTGCGGTTCGATCGGAGGGTAATCCGATCAGATGGAAATCCGATCGGACGGCAATCCGTCCCGCATTCTGATCATTTTGTAACTTGAAGATTTGTTAAGTTTTGAAAGTTCTGTGGTTTGTTCGGGACGGTTTGACTACGTATTAAACAACAGAAACTCATCAAGTCCCAAGTCGTCCGATCGAACAGGAATCACCCAAATCAGATCAGGTTACTGGTTCGTGACGGTTGTTCTTGTTTAACCCAAAATCGGTTGTCTCCTTGATAGTAACCAGATCTCGAACCAACTCATCACTAAGAAAGAGTAGAAGATCAGAACGAGCTCCGATTCTATCAGTTTTGAGTGCATTGAGTGTAAAAGAGTTGAAAGAAAGTTGGAAAAACTTCTTTCAATCCTTTTAAATTAGTAAATGTTTAGATCTAGTTAAAAATAATGTTGAATCATGTGGAAATCCTTCAGATATGAGTTGTTCTTGGTGGAATGAAGCCAAATCTCGAAGTTCATAAGAACACCATGATGACATCACCATAGAACACCTCAAATCCGTTGATTTCACGGTTAAAAGTTAAGATTCAAAGGTGAAAAAGATGAAGGAGTGCGTGTAGATCATAGAAGTACAAGATTTGAGTTGAAAACTTACAAGAATCACGAGAAATCGAGAGAAATGAGGACTTGAGTGCTGCTGGTCGAATGGGAGAGCTGTCACATTACTTGTGATGTGACAGGAGGGTATTTATAGGGTTTCCAAAAGAGGAAAGTGCACAAGTGTCGGATTGGCCACCGATCGGATGACGGTTCGATCGGATGGCCACTCAATCGGTTGGCCATTCGATCCAGGTGTCCAGCGCATTGAGTTTTGTCGTTTCGATTCGCGTGTTGAGCGTTGCGATTCGAGCGAGCGATGCAATAGTATTACCCCTTAGTTATATAAATTACTTAACTACTATATCTAACATACAATCACTATAGATAACTTGCGTTTAACGTTTGCGACTAGATTGAGATTGCGATAGAATTGCGATTGCGATAAAACACCTCAACATAAACATAACATGCATAAGTAACACCTAATAGCACACACGTGTAAAACAATATCCAGAACACATAATTCGAGTTGCGAATGCGATAGCGATGCGTTTAGCGATAAGTTGATTAGCGATTAAATATGCGATTAAACCTTGATTGCTAATAGATACTCCACATAATACAACTAAAGCAAATAAATAAAAGATTCGACTACAAGACATTGATGTACAATCAATAGTTAAGCAAGGAGTGACAGATCGCAATTAGCAATCTTTTCTTCCTTTGACTTTGACCTTGTCTTGTACTTTGACTTCCATAAAGCGGGTTGTTACAGCCTCCCCTACTTTAAGAAATTTAGTCCCGAAATTTAAGAAGTAGGCGTAACAAACAGTTGCAGGTACTTCGCCTTCATGTCACTTTCGAGTTCCCAGGTGAACTCGGTGTCGCGTTTGCCTTCCCAGCGAACCTTCACAATGGGAATGCGTGTGTAACACCCATCATATTATTACTTGAATTTAATAAAATTTCATACGATTTATATAAAAGGTGTCTACAATAAAACATAGTTACCAAAATAAAGTTCCAAGTAATCAAAACTAGTCAACAAACGACTAGTTAAAACATTCACGACCTGATTAGCAAATTGTTTACATTCAAGGAAATAGAAACATTGTTTAACAAAGTTATGAAATCGCGGAAGCTTCAAAAGTTGTGTTCGGTTCTTCAAAAACTTGCTTGATCGCCTTCCGTATTCTTGCATTACCTAGAAACTGGAAATTTTGACAAATATTAATATTAGAAATCTTAGAAAATTTGTAAAATCGAACTATGCTCAAAAACGGATTCGATTATCTAAGTTATACAGAAATTCAACATTCATGGCAGGGCTCTACCGTAACTTACGGTAGCCACCGTAAGTTACGGTAGCTCCTGGACAACACTGTCCTACCGTAAGACACTAGAATCCTACCGTAACAGTTTGGCCTCTACCGTAACTTACGGTAGCCACCGTAAGTTACGGTAGCTCCTGGAATGTTATGTTTTGGCTGATTTGATTATTTAGCCCAAACCCAACTCTCAGAATTTCTTATTCTTACAAACCAACATGTTAAATTCTCGTATTCTAATATGTCGTTTATCAACAATAACAAAAGACCAATTTACTATATCACGAAGCATTTGCCACGCATTAATCGATTATTCGACCCGTTTGGCTCATCTACGGAATCCTCCATTATGATGACTACCAACAAGTTCTAACCAATCCTGGTTTCATTAATCAATATAGCGAACATTATCGCTTTCAATCAAGACAACCTTTATTCTACAATTCACTACACATATTCAAATTATCAAAGTTTACCCAATGTAACGAATCAAGTTACATACCTTTAGTGCACGCCCTTCAAACGCAAGTCGCCACCGGCTTCTCCGCTTGGAGCTCCGGTATCCTTTCCTATAGAGTTCAACCAAGACATGTTTAGAACTCTTTTTAATTCATAGTTCGCATATTTTGCCTAAACATCACGATCATGCGGTTTAACTCAAATTTTCAGATTTAAGCCTTCTTTGAGGCATTTATGCGAACACTTTAAGGGCAGAAATTTACACTATATATTATCAAGTTCATAACTTGTCATATAGCCTTAAATTTTCATCAATCAACTATCTTACATGAACTTTAACCTCTAAAATTCTGAAATCACTTCACATATGTCAAATATTACTAAAACAACCACTATAATCCTAGTGTTTATCATTTTCTCATAAAACCCATGAATCACCTTCAATGTGTTCATGAAATTTTCAGAATTTAGGCATGATTTCACATATTGTTGTCTAGGTTTTACTCCTAGACACTATATCATTCCTATTCTACTCAAATAACAAACATGCATCATCAAATTTCAGATTTCCCAAATTCATGAGAATTTCAAGTAGAGAATTCTCATCAAATTTTACATACCTTATAACCCTCTTGCGATGAGGATCACAAATCTAAGCTCGGATTTCGTTTTGGATCAGATTTGCACCTTCAATTTATGAGATTAGTGAAGGTTAGGGTTTTGAGAAGCTTGGTCTCCCCCCTTGCTCTGGTCGATCCCCGTACTACCGGTACATCTTCAATCTTCAGTAATTCTTTCTCGGGCTCATTTGCGTATATCATAAAGGCCTTGCATCCTTGCTTCATAAGCTTGTGAGCTTTCAACATCGAGCATATTATGGGGTTACCTCCTATTTCGCCATAGATAGTGACGTGTTTTCCGCTCGGAGATGTTAGCTTTATCTCCTTACGAAAACACACGACCTTTGCGTGGTGCTGAGATAGCCAATCCATCCCAACGACTACTTGAAACTCCCCCATTGACATCGGGATTAGGTCTATCAGGTATTCTTCGTCATCGATGCTTAATTTGAAGCCTCGACAAATATCACAAACTATAAAACTTTTGTTGTCCCCTATTTCTACTTCTAAGGGCACAGATAATTTCGTCAATACAAATGAAGGATGTCGAATAAATCCATGCGAAATGAAGGATTTATTCGCACCCGTATCAAACAATACACGTGCTGGAATTGAGTTAATTGTGAATATACCTGAGACCACATCGGGTTCTGTTTTTGCTTTAGTCGCGGTAAGTTGGAAGGATCTAGCCTTCACCTTAGGAGCTTCTGCTGGAGATTCTTTAACGTCTCTCTTTCCAACTAAGTCCGGGCATTCGGACTTTTTGTGGCCGGGTTGATAACATTTGTAGCAAACTAAGACTTTACCCGGGCATAGTGACGCTGTGTGCCCCGTCTTACTACATATGGGGCATGGTTTGTCTTGGAACCGACATTCTCCCTTGTGTCCTTTCCCGCACACTTTACAACTTGGCGACCCACCTTTAGCATCCACCTTCTTTCCCGATTCTCCGGTTCGAGCTTTCTTTGTAGGGCTTGGATTCACATCATGTGCCCTTCGCTCACCCCTTTCAACTTGTTTCTACAACTCGATTTCCCGTTCCCGAGCAACGTTTATGATCTCGGTAAGGGTCTCATATTTTGAAGGAGTCATAAACTCCCTATATTCAGCGCTCAACATGTTATAGTAGTAGTATATTTTCTGTTCTTCATTCGTCACCAATTCACTACTAAACTTCATCTTATCCATAAACATCGCCGTAATCTTGTCCATGGTCTCGCCCTTGTGCCTAAGTTGCATGAACTCTTCCTTGATTCTATTTATGACTGCCTTGGGACTATGATGTTTAAGAAACGGCGTCTTAAACTCCTCCCATGTCATGGCTCTCTCCGCTTCGGCTCCTATTTCATTCTTTTTATTGTCCCACCAATCTTTGGCTTGACCTCTCAACTGGCCCGTTCCGTAAGCAACAAAGTCACTTTCATCACAATGGGTCCTTTCAAACACCCCTTCAATGTCGCCCAACCATCTTTGGCAAATTATTGGGTCAACCTCCCCGTTGTAGATTGGCGGTTTACACGCCATAAATTATTTGTATGAACACCCTTTACGTTCTCCCGATTTCTCCTTCATAAGGTTGACACTATCCTCCAACCTTTTGACTCGCTCTTCGACAAGTGACAACACCGTTCTTTGAATTTTGTCTATAAACCCGAATAGACTTCCTTCAATTGCCTTTCCTACTTATTCGGCAATTATCTCTTTCATTTGTTCGGTGCTTGTCTGCACCGGATCATCATCGTTTATGTTCGACATCTTGAAACTGAAATGTTTACATTAAACGTTAAACATTTCCTTTATAACATTGCTTCATTTGTTTCGGTTTAGCCAAGTTCCCAACTTGCTTTAACCGTTCACATTTGGTGCACTTTCCGGGTTTGAGTGAATTAATACACTCTTCCCATACACGTCAATTCACTTCTCGTTTCTTACTTAAGATATAATCTCTTAAAATAATAAGTTAATTCTTACCGGACGATCGATCAAACTTGAACCGAACACTTGTTGACAACCTTAAGCTCTGATTACCAACTTGTAACACCCATCATATTATTACTTGAATTTAATAAAATTTCATACGATTTATGTAAAAGGTGTCTACATTAAAACATAGTTACCAAAATAAAGTTCCAAGTAATCAAAACTAGTCAACAAACGACTAGTTAAAACATTCACGACCTGATTAGCAAATTGTTTACATTCAAGGAAATAGAAACATTGTTTAACAAAGTTATGAAATCGCGGAAGCTTCAAAAGTTGGGTTCGGTTCTTCAAAAACTTGCTTGATCGCCTTCTGTATTCTTGCAATACCTAGAAACTGGAAATTTTGACAAATATTAATATTAGAAATCTTAGAAAATTTGTAAAATCGAACTATGCTCAAAAACGGATTCGATTATCTAAGTTATACAGAAATTCAACATTCATGGCAGGGCTCTACCGTAACTTACGGTAGCCACCGTAAGTTACGGTAGCTCCTGGACAACACTGTCCTACCGTAAGACACTAGAATCCTACCGTAACAGTTTGGCCTCTACCGTAACTTACGGTACCCACCGTAAGTTACGGTAGCTCCTGGAATGTTATGTTTTGGCTGATTTGATTATTTAGCCCAAACCCAACTCTCAGAATTTCTTATTCTTACAAACCAACATGTTAAATTCTCGTATTCTAATATGTCGTTTATCAACAATAACAAAAGACCAATTTACTATATCACGAAGCATTTGCCACGCATTAATCGATTATTTGACCCTTTTGGCTCATCTACGGAATCCTCCATTATGATGACTACCAACAAGTTCTAACCAATCCTGGTTTTATTAATCAATATAGCGAACATTATCGCTTTCAATCAAGACAACCTTTATTCTACAATTCACTACACATATGCAAATTATCAAAGTTTACCCAATGTAACGAATCAAGTTACATACCTTTAGTGCACGCCCTTCAAACGCAAGTCGCCACCGGCTTGTCCGCTTGGAGCTCCGGTATCCTTTCCTATAGAGTTCAACCAAGACATGTTTAGAACTCTTTTTAATTCATAGTTCGCATATTTTGCCTAAACATCACGATCATGCGGTTTAACTCAAATTTTCAGATTTAAGCCTTCTTTGAGGCATTTATGCGAACACTTTAAGGGCAGAAATTTACACTATATATTATCAAGTTCATAACTTGTCATATAGCCTTAAATTTTCATCAATCAACTATCTTACATGAACTTTAACCTCTAAAATTCTGAAATCACTTCACATATGTCAAATATTACTAAAACAACCACTATAATCCTAGTGTTTATCATTTTCTCATAAAACCCATGAATCACCTTCAATGTGTTCATGAAATTTTCAGAATTTAGGCATGATTTCACATATTGTTGTCTAGGTTTTACTCCTAGACACTATATCATTCCTATTCTACTCAAATAACAAACATGCATCATCAAATTTCAGATTTCCCAAATTCATGAGAATTTCAAGTAGAGAATTCTCATCAAATTTTACATACCTTATAACCCTCTTGCGATGAGGATCACAAATCTAAGCTCGGATTTCGTTTTGGATCAGATTTGCACCTTCAATTTATGAGATTAGTGAAGGTTAGGGTTTTGAGAAGCTTGGTCTCCCCCCTTGCTCTGGTCGCTGGATTTCTGCGCGGGAACAGTACTTTTTGCGCATAAGTTCCTTCAGTTCGGTCCAGGTCAGCGCGTAGGCAGCAGCTTCGCCTAGTGTCTGCACTTGTAGATTCCACCAGGATAGGGCTCCATCTAGAAACAGCCCTGAGATATAGGTGACTTGCTGATCCAGTGCGCACTTGCTCATGCGTAGAACAGATTCAGTTTTCTCAGCCCATCGAACAAAGGCGACAGCACCTCCTGTGCCATCAAAGTTTACGGGCTTGCAGTCTAAGAACTGCTTGTAGGTGCATCCTGCACATACGTTATAACATACGTTTGGCATTAGCATCATTGCTAAGGATATCCAATTAGGTCATGGTATGTCTAAATGACTTAGTATTACCATGAGGTGGATTATTGTTGTTGCCAGTGTTGCCAGAGTTGCTTCCACTAGTCCCTCCTTGAGAGGCGGCGTATTGTGCAATGGCAGCAGCGATAATCTGCTGGAGTTCTGCCTCATTAGTAGGCATGTGTGGCTCGCGTCTCGGCGGCATCTTCTAAAAGATGGTTTACGTTGGTCAGGCCATAGTGAAACGTACGTATATAGTAATAGTAATAGCACATAACATCTCATGTTATCAATACATCACAAATATCAATCACACAACATCCCATATCATAAAAATATAAATAAGCAATCAAACGAGTCAAATATGGTGAGAATACTGCGATTGCCATATATCGAGACCACATAGTAAGTGTATCAATACATCCCTGTGTCATACAATCATCAATCAACTAGGGGCTACATCACCCCTGTCCAAAAACTATATCATGTCAGTGTCAAATACAACATCAAATACATGTCAACAAAAGTCAGGATCATAAAGTAGTCTCCAAAAATGCTGTACAGTCCAACAATCGCCGTCTTCTCACCCTCGTCTACCCAAACAGCACTGATGAGCTCTATACAGATGGTGGTGGAGGAGGGGGAAAATGGGTGTAAAACAAACGACGTAACTGGAGCCAGTCCTCCTCCATGGCCTGCTGGGTACGAATGATAGAAGCAACCTGCTGCTCTAGTGTAAAGAGACGGGCAGCATAATCTGGAGGTAAGGGTCGAAATGTCTGCAGAGGGGAGTGTGTCCGACCATGACACTGGCATGGTGGCAGCTGAGCTCTCTCAAGCTCCTGGATGCGTTGCGTGTGCGACTCGTGCTGGGCGACAAAGGACATCAAAACGTCCTCGATAGTATACCCCATGTGGAAACGATGGTAGGGGTCAGTAGGCGGTACAGCAGAGTCTGGTGCCCAAAGGAACGGCTCACTAGTGGGATCGAAAGGTGCCACATGAAATGGAGCAACAGAGGGTGGAACAGATGACATCTGGGGCATGAAAGGGATAGACATCGGTACATGCCCAAAAGGATGGGCTGAAGAACCCTCTCCAGCCCTCGCTGGAGGTACAAACTGAGGAACCTGAAAAGAAAAATCAACATGTCGTGTATCAGGGATATAAGGGGGAAATGGTGGAACATCCTCATCAGCAGGTATCCAACCGTGCTATGCATGCTCATCTGGTGGATCCAAGTGTGCCGCGAACAGTGCATGCTCGGGCTCTAGTGGGATGGGATCAGGTGGGGGAGCGACAAAAGGGTGAACCGGTGCAATGTGCTCAACAGGATGGTCAACAGGTATATCAACAACAGGTAGGGGAACAACAAGATCAACATGATCGCCCTCTATCAAAGGAACATCTACGGGGAGATCATCAACAGGTGGGTCTGCTATAACAGGCTCAATAGGGATGTCAGCATGTACGGGATCATGCTCAAGTATGGGGTCTAGAGCGGCTGCCTGCTCAGGAGCGACGACAGGCTCGGGATCATCAAAGGCCATCTCGAAGTCAAACTCGGGGTCGATAGGGTCTACTGGGTCAGCTGGATCCTCCATGGGCTGATCCATAGGTATAAACTCGATATCACGATCCGGGTCGTATCCCGGGGGAAAGATAGGATTAGAATCCTCTATGTCATCATGGTCAAACGCAAAACTGGGGATGGGTGCAACAGAGGATGCCTGGTCAGGATCAGAATCATGCGCAAGGTGCTGTGCGCTCAATGTGTGAGAAGGTGCGGATGCCACAAACTCGAAGGAGTCTGGGACAGGAGAATGTGCAGGCGAATCCTTAGCGGGAACGTCAGCGATCATCAGAAGATCGTCCGCAGGAAGAAGGGCCTCGCCCTGGATCTCATCCTCAAAAGGCTCATCCTCAAACAGGTCAATATCGCCATCAGCCTCGGCGTCAAGAAGAAGATCATATGCTGGATAAACGGCTAAGGGTATAGGGGCCGGAATCTCTACTAGAGGTAGGTACTCAGCGGGAGGGTCATCTGCAGGCTCATCAGCACCATCGGGTAGTGCGAAAGGCTGGAAATCATCCTCGTCAGTACTGGTATAGTCAGAAGTGTGCACCTCGTGCTCGGAGGATGTGGGGTCATCAGATACGATGGGTATGGGTCCAGTGGTGTCCGAAACGCCAGTACCGGCTGAATCCGTGAGTCTGTAACATAAACACAAATATGCTCAAATAATCAGTCACACAATCAGATAATCACATAAGTCACCAAGTAAGGTATCACATAATTCTCCTAGTCTCACTAGCCAATTTCTCCCAGTCTCTAAGACTGCTCTATCCTCCACCTCGACCACTTAGATCGATCCTCGGTCCCCTTGACCGAGCCTCAGCCTTCATGACTGAGCCTACTCTTCCTAGCCTTGCTAGCCAACTACCTCGGTCACCTAGACCGAGCCTCGATCCTCCAGACCGAGCCTCAGCCCTCCAGGCTGAGCCTATAATAAATCAACGTGCTCAACTACCTCGGTCACCTAGACCGAGCCTCGATCCTCCAGACCGAGCCTCAGCCCTCCAGGCTGAGCCTATAATAATAAAATGTGCTCAACATTTGTTTGTAAAAAGTTTTGGATCTGGACTTAAGTGGTATGAAGAAAAATGTTTTCGTGAGAGCCCTAGTGATCATAGTCTAGACTCGAGAAGGAATCCTAGTTCGCTATGATCAGAGCTCTGATACCAAGCTGTCACACCCTGGCTTTGCGGAAGCGTGGTTATTTTGGTGTGACTTCTTAATACCATAGCTTAACCATAACAAAGCTATATGAAATAAAAACCATGCAAGATCATCCTTTCGATTAAGTTTTGAAAACCAAATACAGTAACATTGTTTTAACGGAAACATGTTCTAACGACATTGTTCAATAACACAAACAATAACATGACATAAACACAGTTTAAGGATTGTGACTTGTCCAGGAAAGAGTCACATTCCCCAAACTCAGATGACCTCATGACTAGTGCAGCGGAAAACGTTCCATACCGTGCCAGATCCGTTAATTTCCTGAAATACATGTAAGTTGAAAAATCAACAATAATGTTGAGCGAGTTCATGTGTAAGTGAGTAAGTAAACCTTTGTGAGTATAAAAATAGTCCTGGTATGTAGCAGACAAGGGGAATTGAGATCACCAATGGTTTGCAAGGCCACTGATATATGTGAAGTGCAAATAGGGAGACTCAAACCTAGCAGATTTCGCCACGGCAATAGTATGTGGACAAAGTCACCCCAAGGTCCGTTTCTAGTTTGGCCTGGGGCTGGGCTCGCTACACCCAGATAGATCTACCGCTCCTGTCCCTCGGTTCCGGTATGAGGACTAATGGCCTCATATTGCTCCTACCCACTCACATGATCTGAGTAATAAACCTCCTTACGCTAACCATACCGTGTATAAAGTACTTGTAATCATAGTAACATGTTTTTCACCCCCGCAGTTAAGAAAACTGAAAACAGTTAGAGAAAAGGGGGACATGAACTCACAGTGAAGCGTCTCTACCAAGTATCTCCTGCTCACGCAGCTGTGCGACGACCTACAGGTGCTAATTTCTATTAGACGGACGGCCGTGCCTTAGCTTTATAGTTTAAGTCTTTGGGAAATAGTTAGACAACTATTTCGTGTTTACATTCTGTATATACTTGGTAGTTAATTTCCAATAATACGTTGTTAAAATACGCGTTCATAAATGTTTCCGTAAGTGCGTAAGTTACGTTTTAACAATCGAGTGGTAATATAATTACCGATGTAACTTATATATTTATGGTGAAAGCGTTCGTATTATTTTGGATTCGTTAATGTTCGTAAATATTATTTTTACTCTAGAAATAATATTTATGTATTTTCACAAAATAATCATAAACAGTGTGTGAAAAATATATTTATCACGTTAAATTCTGTGAAATTCCCACCTCCGAATATTTAGTAAATAAAGTCATGGCGAAATTTATATTTCAAAAACACGTCAAAAATAATTCTAACACTTGTTGTGTAAATAGTTCTAAGTGTTAGGTTTTTAGAAAAATTTCGCCAGAGTTTCCTCTGTAACTGGAGGTGGCCACGCCTTCAAGCGTATCATTTTCTTTTACAAAATCAATTTCAACAACTTCCTTATTCAATCAAACAATTTCCAACACATCATCTAGTCGACAAGTATGTAAATCGCATAATCGCATGAACTTGTAGTTTTTCTGAAACTATAGTGTAAATCCCATTATATTTTGTGGATCTTTATATAAAGTAATTTTGATCTCGTAAAAACCTCGTTTTTAGAGAAATCCGTCTTTACAACTTCTCGTCCTCTTTTACAAAGTTTGTTATTTTGTCGAAACTTTTCATTTCACAAGTGTTTACACACTTGTGGTTTATAAAAATCATACTTGTTAGTGTAAGATCCGTCTTTTAGAAAACATGATTTCTTTGACGCTTGGTCCTTTGAAAATACCACTTGCAGATGCGTAGATCTGCTAGTTTTAGACACTATTGTACAAGTTAAAACACTTTTACACAAGTAAAACATTTTTACACAAGTTCATGTTTCATGTGTGGTAGAGTTTCACCTTTTAACCCTTGTATTATCCAAAACAAGCATATGTTAAGATCCATGATCTTACTAAACCGGGTTAAACGATGATCCGAACTACCACATCGTAGATCGGGTCTAAATAAACACAACTTTCAATTACTACAACATTTACACAACACATGAGCTATTAACCACCATTCTTAGAGTTTTAAGTAAACTTTAAAGCATCTTCTTGCAAGATTCCGAGTTTTAACCGATAAAAATCCTTTTAACCACTTTAGATTAGTTCAAGAGAGTGTTTTAAGCATTATACCTCTAGCTCGAGGCTAGGGAAGAATCTATGCGCAAAAGAGGTGGATAAAAGCTAAGTAGAGAGGTCCTTCGCGTTCCGCTTGCTCCACGGCTCCTTGTATACGACCCTCGATGCTTGTATGAACTTGGAATGTGAAGATGGAATTCGAAAATGGATGTGTGGGGAGTGGGGTGTTCGGCCGAGAGTTAGAGAGCAAGAGGGAGAGGTGTGAGTGTTGATTTGTGAAGTGTAAGTGATGGATGGGTTTAGCTAGTTACTTATAGATAATACTCAAGATTATTAACCCATGGTTAATGTGTCCTCTAGATCTTAAGCAAAGGGATTAAAATATTAATCAAGTACAAAGGGGGTGTCCCCCATGAGGACCGAAATCGTAAGGGGGGGGGGGGGTTATTTGGTTAGGTTGTGACTAATCACTAAGTATTAGTTAAGTTAAACTAAGTTAGGTTAAGTGTTAACTTGGTTATTAGTATGTTATGCGTTATGACGGGTGTTAGGGTATACGGGGACCCTAACTGGCTCAGAAAAAGAGAAGTAATGAAAATAACAATATTTTCATGTTCCGGGTATAGTCCGGTTGTTTGGTTGGATAGTAATCCGTTAAAGTGTTAACAAAGCTTTAAAGTGTCGTTATTTCTCTCTTTAGTGACACAGCTTATTCCTGACACTTTGGAAAGTGTCTAGTGTTATTTTTCTCATGTTTTGGCACTTTATTAGTTAGCTAAAAGCTGAATTATTTTGTAAAGTGCTGAGTTTTGTACTTAGAGTACGTTTTAGGCACATCCAGTCATAGTGACTTATTCCTAGAGACGCAGTTCCACAACCCTTATATCCCTACACTCACTACTAGTGTAGCAAAACATTCTGGCTCATACAGGCCTTAGAGGCAGTGTTTGCCTGATGTTGGCTTTATCAGCATGTTTAATAGGTTATCCGTGTATTGTGCTACTGTGCTTTTTGTGCATCATGGTTGTCACTAGGGTTTAACATGTAAATAATGTAGTGACGATAAGTAAAGTATGATGTAAGTACGTACATGTATCAGATATCAAGTAGCAGTTCATCACCTAGTTCAAACAAGCACAGTAATTAAGCAGTAATTAATCATTAGTTAAGTCGTACGGATACCTGGTTTAGTGCGGGTTGTCACATTCTCCCCCCGTTAAATAAATTTCGTCCCGAAATTTAAGTTTTGCTTGTAGATGCAGGGTTCTTAGGAAACAGGTGGGGGTATTTCTCTTTCATCCGGTCCTCACGTTCCCAGGTGTATTCAGGACCATGTCTGGCATTCCAACGAACTTTGACGAGTTTGACACTGCTCCGGCGGGTCTTGTTAACTTTCCAATCTGTGACCTCAACAGGTTCTTCAACGAAGTGGAGCGTGTCGTCAACATGAATCTCGTCGGTGGGAATGGCAACGGTGACTTGAGTTGGACTTTTCTTTAGATTGGATACATGAAATGTATCGTGAACACCATTCAGTTCAGCAGGTAGGTCCAACTTGTATGCTACTAGTCCTATTATTTCCAGAATTCTGAAAGGACCAATGTAGCGCGGATTTAACTTCCCACGCTTTCCGAAGCGTGCCACACCCTTCCAGGGTGAAACCTTCAATAACACCATTTCTCCAACTTGGAAATCCACATGTTTCCGGTTTGGATCCGCATAGGCCTTCTGTCTGTGGCGAGCTGCTTCGATGCGTTTAAGAATCTGCGCGATCTTGTCTGTCGTCTCTTGGACGATCTCGGGACCAGCGAGTTGCCTATCACCTGCGTCAGCCCAACATAGAGGTGATCGGCACTTGCGTCCGTAAAGGGCTTCGAATGGCGCGACACCAATACTGGTGTGGTAGCTGTTGTTGTATGAAAATTCGACCAAAGGCAAATGTTTATCCCAGCTACCGCCCAAATCCATAACACACGCCCTCAGCATGTCTTCCAAAGTCTGTATCGTTCGCTCGCTCTGGCCGTCAGTTTGCGGGTGAAACTCAGTGCTCAGATTCAATTGCGATCCAAACGCTTCTTGGAAGGATTGCCATATCCTAGACACAAACCTTCCGTCTCTATCAGAGATGATCGAGAGAGGTACTCCATGGCGTGCGACAATATCTCTCATGTATATTTCCGCAAGTTTACTAGTACTGTCTTTCTCTTTGATTGGCAGAAAGTGTGCGGACTTTGTTAGGCGGTCAACTATCACCCAAATCATATCATGGCCTCTTGGCGTTCTTACTTCGTAATAAAATCCATGGAGATTTGTTCCCATTTCCACTTGGGAATTTCAGGCTGTTGCAGAAGTCCTGAAGGCTTCTGGTATTCGGCTTTAACCTTAGCGCATGTTAAACATTTGCTCACATAAACAGCAACATCGCCTTTCATCCTAGGCCACCAATAATAATCTTTGAGATCCTGGTACATCTTATCCGATCCAGGGTGGATAGAGTACCGCGACTTGTGAGCTTCATCAAAAATAACTTTTCTTAAACCACCAAACAGAGGAACCCAAATCCTTTTCTCGAAGCATAATGTTCCTTCCTCGTTTGGTATCAATAGCTTCTCCATCCCTCGGAGATATTCTTCTTCAAGGTTTCCTTCCTTGAGAGCTTCCTTTTGCGCGGCACGAATGCGCAAGAAAAGGTCGGTTTGGACAATCATTTCCAAAGCTCTAACCCTTATGGGCTTGATCCTCTCTTTACGACTTAGGGCATCGGCGACCACGTTTGCCTTCCCTGGATGGTACTTTATCTCGCAGTCGTAGTCGTTCAACAATTCAACCCAACGTCTTTGCCTCATATTCAACTCCTTCTGGTTGAATATATGCTGTAGGCTCTTGTGATCTGTAAAGATTGTACACTTTGTACCATAAAGGTAGTGTCTCCAGATCTTTAAAGCAAAAACCACTGCGCCAAGTTCCAAATCATGTGTGGTATAGTTCTTTTCGTGCACTTTCAACTAACGCGATGCGTAAGCAATAACCTTTTGGCGTTGCATCAACACACAACCCAGTCCTTGACGCGATGCGTCGCAGTATACCACAAAATCATCAGTACCTTCTGGTAGAGCTAAGATTGGCGCGTTACAAAGCTTATCCTTCAGTATCTGGAATGCTTCTTCCTGTTTGATTCCCCAATCAAACTTCTTATCTTTTTGGGTGAGGAGCGTCAAAGGTTGAGCGATTTTTGAAAAATCCTCAATGAACCTTCGATAGTAGCCAGCCAAACCCAAGAATTACCGAATCTCGGTTGGTGTCTTTGGCGTTTCCCAATCCTTGATCGCCTCGATCTTGGTTGGATCCACGTGGATTCCATCTCCATTTACCACGTGCCCAAGGAATTGGACTTCACGTAGCCAAAACTCGCACTTAGAGAATTTGGCATACAGCTGTTCCTTCTTCAGCAGCTCTAGAATGGCTCTAAGATGCTGCTCGTGTTCAGCCTTCGTCTTTGAATAAATTAAAATGTCA